>PVKP010000451.1:0-198611 GCA_004027715.1 Plecturocebus donacophilus
CGCTGGCAAAAAAGCCGCGCCAGCCGAAAGGGTCACGCTGGCGACCCGTGGGGCTCCTCCGCTGGGAATGTCCTGGTCCGTGGGCAGCAAAAATTTATCGGTAAGTGTGGCGTCCACTGGCTGTCTGCGCTTTTACTGGGAGCTGCAATCCTGAGCTGCTAGTGATCGGCCATCTTGGATCTCTCTCAGTGATTCTTTATATTAAATTCTATTGTATGGTTTCTATCTTCTGACCAGTTTGATATATAAATTCATATCAGAAGGGATCTTAGGAAACAATTCCTCAAAGATGGATTTGGAAAAGTGGCTTGGTGAACTTGAGCTTAAATGCTATGCCAAACTCCTTCCAATGGGAAATGGGATGGTAGTAAATTATGGCACATGGGTGCCATCCTGATGAATCAGATTGTGATATCTGTAGTTGACTGTGATATCTGTGGCTGCTTCACTTGAGCATTATGATAGTAACAATTACTATATAGACTATTGATGTGGATGGATCCTTATGAATGCACTGGGCCTCTGCAGACAATGGGAAGCTCAGGTCTTTAAATTCTCAGGTCAAGTCATGGTTAGAGAACTAGAGAATGTCTATTTCAGCCTTAAAAGTATCATTTCTAATAAAGAGAATTTATTGTTGGAAATCAAACAGAAACATTAATTATGCAAATTGCAAAATTATAACATCAAGTGATTCCACAGCCTTACCATGTAAATCCACAGACTTACCAAGTTTCTCATTGAGAGTTGGGGCATTGATTGCAAAGAAGTAGAACTCTAAAACTTGGAATGGGACAATCTGATTGTATACAAACAGAGCTGAAAATCTTAAACTCCTGAGTCACTCTGAGCCTCCATTGCAAGTGGAAAATATATTTCCCTCTTGTGCCTAAGCCTTCCCTTTCTGGAAAACTCTGTAATGACGTTGCCTGAGACAGTTGCCTTACTGTCTGACTGTTCTTCTTAAAATTCACCCTCAAACCCCTTTTTGTCTCAAGATCCATAACTAAGGTCAAATCTCAACGTATTTCAGAAGGGCAAATACAAAATCTAATTCAGTAAGAGGCAGCTTCTACATAAAGTAATTGTAACATTTTCATAGTATGTATTTTTAGAAACCTGGAGAATACTTGTGAAGTAGATCCTAAGGGTGATAAACCAAAGATAATAAAACACAATAATAAATTTAATGAGATTTTCTGAATTCAATGCTTGTTTTAAAGCTAGAAGTAGCTTTAATTATTTACTTATTGGTTGATGAGACTTGGTTTTACATTTAATGAGCCTGAGATGCTAGAATATCCCTGGCATGATGCAGAAACTGCAATCAAAGGCATAGGGAGTGAGGAATGTTGAAATGGATTTATCATATGAAACCTGCATACTTATACCTCACTATATCCCCTTAGAAGGCCCAGAGCATACTCCCTTCACTAAGCCATCAGTAAATACATTATTTAGAGGAGCACATGCATCCTGCTGTGGTTTCTCTCCAATGCAGACCAGACATTACAGTATGGGATGACTCCATTGAGATGTACTGCCTGATTTCAATGGGGATGATGAAATCCTGGAGTAACAGGCCAAATAGCAGCAATTAAACATCTAATACAGGTGGGTGCATTTATTGCAAAAAGAAGTAGTGGATATTAGAATATTTTGAGGACTTTTGGCAGTGGCTAATTGAAATTAGCCTAGGATTGAAATGGATGGGGTTACCTGCAAAAATGTTGCATGGTTGTATATGTTAGAAAAAACTCTAGATATTTTAACCAGCAACCCAATTTTGGTAGCCACAAGAAAGAGTCACAATCTTTCAATCAGTTTCTAACAAAAGTAGGTTCAGCATGTACTGTAAATCTTCCTTCAGACTTTCTGCAAAGAGACCTGAGGCTATTTGCAAAACTGTTTACTGGAGAAAAGAAAATACTCAGATGGTTCGGCAATTACTAGAAACTGGTGGTTCAACAGGGCTAATTCCAGAGGGACTCAAAGTGGCTATTAGGTGATAGACGACATCTTAGCCCAGATCCAACTCACAGTGGTCACAGTAGATATGGGGATCCAGTCTGAAGTTATTTTATGAGTTCTGAATATACAGTTGGAACAAACATTCTTGGCAACCAGTAAAATTGTACCTCCGCCTTGAATCTGGGTAGTTTGTAACTGCTTTGACCAATAGACCGTGGCAGAAATGACATTATACTTGACTTGTGAAGCTGGGTCATAAAAGACCATATGGCTTCCATTTAGGTCATCATCTTGTGTTCAGGCATGTCTGATAGTTTTAATAACGACCTATGTCCTCATTAAGGGATGGTAGCTAATCCAAATATGACTTTTGCTAAGCCTGGCAAAGAATTTTATACAGAGAACTAGAACATGACTGCCAAATTATATAAATTTGGAAAATGCTTTTGTTAAAAAATTTTAAAATAATTTGACATTAGTTTATAAGAGCCATACAGCTAATAGAAATCAGTGTTTATTTGGGATATGTCCAACGGTCTAAAATGTGTCTGAAAATCTCACTTTAAGTCTCCTCACTATCATTTTTATATATTGTTTCTCCTCTGGATAGTCAATCTTAGCACAATCTCTCAAACAATAAAATGTCATATTTTAACATGCTTTCTTCCAAATTCTCCCTCTGTAGAAATCACATGTTCAAACGTCAAAAAATTAAGGGGCTTTCTTGTAAACTGTTTTAAAATCCATATTATAAATTGACTAAGCCTAACTATCTCAACAAAATATGAGAGGAAGAAAAATTTTGCCATTGCCTTTAGAAGTAAATGCTTAGAATAAAATGCCCTAATCAGTCATGCATCATATGTGAATACATTCTACAGAGAAATAAAACAGTGCATACTAGTTGGGCTTCTGATTTTTAAGAGTCATGTAACATCCTTAATCTTCAATGTACTATCTTTCCCATTTCTAAAACATACTGGAAGGAATAGTTATTTAGATGAAAAAGGGACACTGGAAGTAAAAGAGAGAGGTAAGAAAGGATAACAAGCATGTTTGTTTTAAAGTTATAGATTTTCCTAAGTGTGTCCAGCTTCCTAAGAACAACTGTGTCATAAAATATAAAAGCCAAAGGAAACATAATGAATCACTCCTTTGATAAACATGGGAAACTGAGGCCCTGAGATATAAAGTAACAATTCCAAGGCCCAACAGGTGGTAATTGGCAGAGATAAGAAGCCTTAGGTCTCCCAAACCAAACAATACCTGGTGGCGGATTTCTCTGAGACTATATAGGGAGTTAGTTATACAATACTTACACAATGCATCTGAAGTCCAGAAAAAGGACCCATGCTTTTTGCTTTTCTCATATTTGGTTATTGTGGTTCTTGCAGAAGAAAAGAAACTCACTTTACAACAGCAACTGGGAAAGAAAAAATCTAGAAAAGTTCCAAAGCAACATAAACTCCTTTGCACATCTTACTGCCACCAAATTTTTTGCTACAATAGCATAGAAACCTTCATAAAAGAACAGAAAACAGCAGGAAGAATGTATTCCTTTTCAGGAGTTACTAAAGGAATGCTGCTTCAAGTTTATTCAGTACTTCTTACTCATTATAAAAACGAAGCACAGACCAGGTGTGGTTGCGCCTGTAATCCGAGCACTTTGAGAGTCTGAGGCGGGTGGATTACGAGGTCAGGAGATTGAGACCATCCTGGCTAACATGGTGAAACTCCGTCTCTACTAATACAAAAAATTAGCCTGGCATGGTGACACATGCCTGTAGTCCTAGCTACTCAGGAAGGTGAGGCAGGAGAATCACTTGAACCTGGGAGGCAGAGGTTGCAGTGAGCCAAGATCACGCCACTGGACTCCATTCTGAGTGACAGGGCGAGACTCCATCTCAAAAGAAAAAAAAAAAAAAGAATCACAGGCCGGGTGCAGTGGCTCACACCTGTAATCCTAGCACTTTGGGAGGCCAAGGTGGGTGGATCATTTGCAGTCAGGAACTGGAGACCAGCCTGGCCAACATGGTGAAACTCCACTCCTAATAAAAATACAAAAATTGGTTGGGCATGGTTAGGGCACCTGTAGTCCCAGCTACTCCAGAGGTTGAGGTAGGAAAGTAGCTTGAACCTGGGAGGTGGGAGTTACAGTGAGCTGAGATAATGCCACTTCACTCCAGCCTGGCCAACAGAGTGAGAATCCGTCTCAAAGCAAACAAAAACACAAAACACCTGAGCACAAAGGTGTATTCAGGGTTATCTGCTTCTCCCAAAATGGAAGTATTAAGGTTTCCATTTAGAAACCTTAATACTATCACTTCCCAGATAGTCGCTTATTGCCCTCAAAGATAGTTTTGAACATCCATCCTGCTAACTTCCTTCTCCAATATCTATAACTACCTGGCTAACATTTGTATGCATTTGGCAAACCTTGCAAAATTTTAACAGAATGTTCTACCCTAAAAGTTTTACATTCTTTAAGAGTCTGCACAGTCCTTGGAAATAAACAGGATGTTGAGAGCATCATCTCCCAGCCCAGGAAAATGCTATTGTACATTTAATAAATAAATGTTGAATGAAATTTGCTCTTTAACCCTAAGGTTTTCTCAGATTCCAAATTTGTACAACAAACTGCCTAATCCACATTTCTAATTGAATGACTAGGTGTTTCAAACTCAACATGTCTCAAACAGAAAAGTGATTTCCACTGTCCTTCTCCCACCTCCCACACACATTGCCAACTCTTCTTCCTGTTTGCCTATCTCAGATATAATCTTTCACCTACTTAGTTGAGTCATCTTTGGAGATTTGTGATTCCTTTCTTTCCACTGACTGAACCCATCAGCAAGTCCTGTTTAACATATATCCTGACACCAACCACACCTTCATGCTTCCATGAACTGTATCCTGGTTTAGACTACTATCATCTCTTGCCTCTTCTGCTCTAACAGCATCCTGATTATCTTATTAGTCTGTCATATCTTATTAGTCTGTTCTCCTCCACACAGCAACCAAGAGTGATTTTCTTAAAAAAGTAAAGTGCTTTATGTCTCTCCTTTGCTCCAACCTCTCCATGGCTTCTCATTATCCTTAGGACATAATCCCTTCTCCAGCAGGTGGAATAGAAATCTCTCCCAGGCTTCCCCCATCTACATCTCTCACCAACTCCACCTCTTCTACTCTCCCCTAAGTCACCATGCTCTAACCCATTGTCCCTTGTTTTTGTTTATTTATTTTTGAGACAGTGTCTCACTCTGTTGCACAGGCTAGAGTACAATGGCACAGTTGCAGCTTACTGCAGCATCAAACTACCGGGCTCAAGAGATCTTCTAGCATCAGGCTCATGAGTAGCTGGGACTACAGGCATGAGCCGCAGCACCCAGCCTCCTCCTTGTTTTTAAAATAGTAAGTGTTATACTTGCTGTTCCCGTTGCCTGGAGGACTCTTTCAGGAAATCTTCCAAAGGCTGATCCAACTCATGTTTCAGGTTTCTCGGTGATTGCTATCTCTGAGTTGTCTTTCCTGGACACCCATCTCAAATATTTCCCATTCAAACAGTTACTGTCCACCCTCATAGGTTGCTTTATTTTCTTCACCCTCTGAAATTATAATGCTTACTGTATGTATCTCCCATAGAAATGTAAGCTCCAATAACCTGGAATATTATAGTAGGCATTCAAGTATTTCAAAGGATGGCTGAATGAATGAAACATTTCTTGATTAATATTTTAAAGATGCTCATTATAGACTGAAGGAAATGTGGGCATTATAAAACAGAATAAAAGAATCCTAGAGACTGATGCCTGCAGAATAATGAAAAAAGACTGTAACAGCAAATGAGCTCAGCACCACACTGGAAAGCTAGAAGCAGATCTATTTCATCAATATGTGGGCTCTATTTTTCCTTGATGAGGAAGTGGCCTCCGTGAAGCAAATTTTGATTCAAGAACCATTTTGAAAAAAATTCCCTTAAATAGAGCATTAGCATAGCACAACAGGCTTCTCATATTGTGCAAGACCCTGCTTGCTCAGTATCATAGCAGGTGAAGACTCTACTGGGGCTTGGGAGAGCTTCAGGAAGCTGCTCTCAAACATCTGCATCTTTTTTCCTCATTGTGACAACTTGGCTTCCAGTGGGTATCCGAATCCTTGGCAAATAAAGTGATAATTTAACCTAAACTTAAAGCGGATTGTGCATGTGCTAAGGCTCTCTGGATCTGTGTCATCTCTTTCTTCCAAACCACAGACAACCTTACACTCTGCAAGTATGCAGGGAGACTCAGAAATTTAAAAACCTGCCAAAATATATTCAATCTTTCTAGCTCAGTAAAAGTCTAGTCTAGTGTAGAACACGGTTAAAAATGAACTAGACTTTATCTAACTTTTTTTTTTTTTTTTTTTTTGAGACAGAGTCTCGCTCTATCGCCAGGCTGGAGTGCAGTGGCGCGATCCTGGCTCACTGCAACTTCCGTTTTCTGGTTTCAAGCAATTCTCATGTCTCAGCCTCCCGAGTAGCTGGGACTACAGGCAGGCACCACCACGTCCGGCTAATTTTTTGTATTTTTAAATAGAGACGGGGTTTCACCATGTCGGCAAGGATGGTCTCGATTTCTTGACCTCGTGATCCACCCGCCTCGGCCTCCCAAAGTGCTGGGATTACAGGCGTGAGCCACCGCGCCCAGCCAAGACTTTATCTAACTTTAAGACACTATCTCTAACCTTAGATTTTTCCAGGTATAGGACAGAGAGTCACTAAAAATAAACCTTATTTACTGTAGGATTTCTAAGAAAGCACAAGCGTACATATTAAATAACATGTCTAAAAACCAGGAGTCGATTTATTTTATTTTTCTACTCACTGAAAACCTTTCCTCAAACAATTTCAAGTTTACATGTTTTTTTTAAAAGGTGAAAAAGATATGGTAATGTCTTCTAAAAAACAATTATGACAACTATGCTTCATAGAGAATCTAAACGAGTTTCAGAGCAAAGGAATATTAACCTTTTTATTGATGTTAAGCTGCTTTGAGGTCAGTTTGCAAGTAAAATAAAGTTATATTGGAATATTACATTAGATGGAAATAGATAATTGTTCAATAAAAAGAATTTGAATATAAACAACTGTCACTAAAATCCCTAATGATCTCCATGACAGTAACTTCAAAGGACAGTTTTGGTCCTTATAGTCTTTGGTCTTTCTTAAACTTTTGCATGATGTCTCCTTTCTTGAAGTATTTTCTTGTTCTTGATTCTGTGATATTATCTTCTCCTGATTTTTGTCCCACCTTGCTGGCAACTACGTTCACCTTCCTCTCCCTAGTCATTAAACATGAGAGTTTTTCAAAGCTTTGTCAAGGCTCTCTCCTTTCCTTAGATTACTCTTTCTCCCTAGGTTATCTCATATGGAGCTTCTCGAACTTCTTCATACTGTGATACACAGAGAACATGACAATATGTGTACAACTTCTTAGAACTGGAGGTCTCTGGGCCTGGTGTGGTGGCTCACGCCTGTAATCCTGACACTTTGGGAGGCCAAGGCAGGTAAATTGCTTAAGCCCAGGATTTTGACACCAGCCTCAGCAACTTGGTGAAACCCCATCTCTATAAAAAAAAAAAAAAAATAGACAAGTATGGTGGCTACTCAGGAGGCTGAGGTGGGAGGATCATTTGGGCCTAAGAGGTTGAGGCTGCGAAGAGCTATGATTACACAACTGCACTCCAGCCTGGGCAACAGAGTGAGGGGAAAAAAAAGAAAAAAAAAAAAAGAACTGGAGTGGCCTAAAGGTTTTAATCACTGCTTTAGCAGATGTATGTTTCATCACAGCACACCTTATGGCACACTGGTAGGGCCCTGGGTAGTTCTGAATCAACATCCATGTATTTAGCTATCACCAATATACAAATAACAGACAATTTTATATATTCAGCCCAGGCCTTGTTTCTTAGTCCTAAGAAATGAAGACTAAGAAGAGATGTGACAATTGGATCTACAGGTCCCCATTTGGTCCCAACGGGACCTGTAGATCCAATTGTCACATCTCTTCTTAGAGATGTTGGGACCAAACAGGGACCTATAGATACAATTGTAACATCTCTTTTTGGATATTTGAAAGCATCTGTAATACTTCATGTCTAAAACTAAGTTCAGTATCTGTGTTCCCCAAAACTTGGTCCTCCTCTGGTGTTCTCCATCTTAGTGTAGGTAATCACACCATGGAGTTGTATGGTCAGATTTCAAGGAGATATCCTTCTCCCTCACTCCCATGTGCAATCCATCATCAAGCCCTGTTCAATCCACCTTCTTAATATCATCCCTCATCTCTGCATCTCTACAACCACCTGAGTCCAAGCTACCAAAATAGTTCACTTAAATTGCCTGAATTACTACAATAACCAAGGAAGTCATCTATCCTTGTCTACTCTAGCCAATCCTCTAATTCATTCTCTAATCAATAGAGTGATTTAAATAGTAATAATAAAGATTTAATCCAGTCATCCATTTGCTTATGGCAATATTCCTTAACATTACCAACAATACCTTGGATGGACTGATTCATATTCATTATTCTGGTCATCTGTTGCTGCAAAACAAGTTGCCCATATGCGATTGTAGTAAGAATTTGGCTAGGACTGGAGTCACGTGAAGGCTTAATTGGGCTTGGCATCCAAGATGGCATCTCCCTTCAAATGTCTGAGGGGTAATCAGGCATCTTTCTCTCTACGCGACTAGTTTCAGGTTCCATAAAGCATGGCAGTCTCAGGGTGTTCCACTTCTTACATGACAAGTTACTTTCCCCAGAGTTTACTTTACAAAAGAAAACCAAGACAAAAGCTGTAAAACCTCTTCTGACCTAGCCTCAGCGTATCTTCTACCTTATTCTAGAGTCAAAATCAAGTCATGGCATCCGCCCAGATTCAAGGGGAGGAAACTGAATATCAGAAGACATAGTTCTTTTAAGGGGAAAGAAAGCCTTAGGAGCTCTCTCCAATCCCATTTTGCAGCACATTCCCTATTGCTGCTTCCATTTTAGCCACGTTGGCCTTCCTTAAGTTCCTTGTACTTGCCATACTCCATCCTACTGATGGCTTTGCCAATACTGCTTTCTTTGCCTAAAATGTTCTTGGGTTACCCTTTTTGCCAAGTTAACTCTTTTCAACTTTCTGATTTCATTCAAGCATGAAGAAAGCCTTCCCCAACTCCCTAAACAAAATTAAAACTTAATTTATACTCTTAAGGTATTGCATATATTTCCAGCACTGTCTTCATCCCCGTTGCATTTTGCATTTGTTTGTATGATTACATAATTTATTTCTCAATACTCCTACTACACTGGAAGAGGAGCCACATCTATTTTTCCTCTCCTACCACAGACTTTGGCTGGAATTTATTTATTTGTTTGCTGAATAATAAAAGAAATAAACTAAGTAAATCAAACTGTCTGCCTCTGTATAACGAATTATTTTCCCTTTATGAATTATAGTGAAGTATATAATCCCATTACCATATTCAATACATAATGAGACAACCCCAGATATAAACAATTTTCACAGATAAAATCTTATAAATTCAAAGGTCATATTCTTTTGTTATATCCTACCTACAAAATTAGCAGATATATAAAGGAATCAATTAATACATCAAAACTGTGTAAGTTTTGTGGTATTTCTTTCAATCTCCTTTCAAATGAGCCTAACGATGTCTTTAATTTTAATTTCTATACCTAAACAAAAAATGTCAAGTATACTAAATGAAGCACTGTAAGCAGTGGAAGAGTGATTTCTTACTCTATGCATGAATCCAGTACTGAAGGCAGAGAACACTAGACACATTCCACTTAGAAACCCACCTGGACTGTTACACAAACCACACATGATTTTTCTTGTGCTAAAACCAAACACACAGTACTAACTGTTCCTTGATACATTGTTAATAATCTGTCTAGAAATAAACACTCCACCAACTTTCAACCTGAAATGGACTATTTTATCTTGGAGGTAGGAACTAACATCTCTGTACTTTCGAAGGTAACAGAAAGAGCAAAAGACTGGATTGGAGAAAATATTCACTAGTTATAGCTTTTAACTTCTTTTTTTTAAAATAAAACTCTGAATAATCATAAATGGCACCATGAACTAAAATTCATTATCAGAAAGTACATTCTATTTCTGATAGAATTCTGTCAACCCTAATGGTTATCAACTGCCAAAAACATCTGATCCAGGGATATAATTTTTTTTACAATCTGAAATAATTCAGTCATGTGTTTATTTATTTTCTTCCTACTACAATATAGGCTTCATGAGGATATGGGATTGATCACTCTTATTCCCCTAGAGCAGTGTCTGGCACATTGTGCTTTCCAATAAATTAATAAATGAATGAATAGTGGTGGTTTTCCAGAATTAGATCTTGTGTTAATACTCTTGTGTTAATAAATACATTGTAATAAATACTCATAGTATTTATTACAATGCATACTTGTTATTTATGAAGAAAAATATTCTGTCAAAAATGAAAATAAAATGCCTTTACCTCTCATGGATGCTTCTTGGTAAGTGTATGTCATATGAAATTAAGAGTTTCTCTAATTATCTAACCTGTCTTATTCACCAATTAAGAAAATAAGTATTCTACCATAAGGCAGAAAAAGCTTTTTGCTAAATCATTGAATTTCTCTGGTTGTTAAAAGTTTTCTAGAATGACACTACTTTTTCTCAGTGGCTGAAGTGGAACTTATCCTTGTGTAGTTTGAGGAATCTTATTAGGTTAAACAAATATATGGCAAACAATAAAGATGTCTACAAGCAGGTCCCTAAGTGTAACAAAATTAAAAAAAATAATTTATCCACTAGTTGAGGGCACAAAAATGGGTTATAGGACAATTACTTAAATTGAAACTTTGTCTCCTAATAAACTGTCAAATATTTTGCCATAAAAGGCTGATGTGATGAAGTTGAAACATTCATTAGTGAGTGTTAAGTCTACTGTATACAATACAATTTGGATAACAGTAAAATATTCATATCAAATTGGCCCATTAAAGGAAATTCTCTTACCTGGTATCCTCTGATACAAGTTTAATGCTAACCAACAAACATGACTTGTAGGTTTTCTGCGGGCAAGTCTCTGTACCATATTTCTCAAGCCATGGATGACACTGAATTATTTACAGCTAAACATCCTTTTCCTTTGTTTTGCTTATTATTAGGTGTGGATTACGATCTAGATAATTGATTTTGAAGTTGTAAAATGTTAAATAGAAATTTTAATTACTAAGCATGTTCAACCTGCTCTACATCAGCTCTAATTCAAGACTTGAACTTAAAAAGTTGTGTTACAAGAAACATGACCTACTTATATTTACAAAATCATTAACTTTTGCTTCCGTGCATTTTTAAACTTTGCTCATACTCAGCCAATAAAAAAGGGAGATGCACTTAATGAACATTTGCAAGTGCCATTCTGACTAATCTTTTCACTAACCTAAGTGTTAAGTCTTGCCTTCCATTTTCTTGTAACTCCTGACTCCACCTTATTTCTTGACTATAGTAATCAACTAAAAGGCTAAGAACAATGATCGATTTTAAAATAAGTCGAATAGTTTGATAGATTCCATATTTCTCCCAATCCCATTGCCATCTCATCTTTTTTTATTCTTGAGAAAAAAATACAAATATATGTAGTATTAATATGAGTTACTTTTTACATGTTAATTTCAATCTCACCCAGATATGTATAAAAAATATCCTATCTTCCCTATCAGAAGTAAGGTCCTTCCTTCTCATTTACAATTAAATCTTAACACATACTCCTTAAAAGTAGGAGTAAAAAGGAAGGGCAGGAATTTCAGACATATTAGGAATATTGATTAACTGTATTCGTTTTCGATATGGCAATTTCATTGAGTGAACAGAGCACTGTGGGTGAATGGTAGCAGATGCATATTGTTCAAGCTAAAGCCCTTTCAAGGACAGATGCCAAGGTGAGCAATACTCCTGGTTTCTCAGCAACGGAAAAGGATTTGTGAATGATTGTGAAAGATTTGCACCATTTCCTAGCTTCACTTAGGTGCTGCTCTGAAAACAGCTAGGCACAGCTTGGGAGTTTCATGTCACATCCTGTAGCCCTGGGTAAGAAGTGGTGAAATACAAACACTCACATACCCCACCACCACCACCACCACCACCATCACCACCACTATCACCACCATCACCATCACCACCGGAAAAGCCTTGCGGAGAAGCTATCAGGCAGGCGGGCTCTGCTTGGGAAGGCACAGTCAGCATCCTTCCTCAGCCCAAGCCAGAGGCTCACCTCCACCTCCAAGCTACAGCTCCCAGGTCTTTATCCTTCTGGGCGTTTCCTTGCAAAGTAAAGGGATCTACGCTGGCCTTACCTCTGGGGCTGCTTTCTTGCAAGTACGGTGGGGCGGTGGGAGTGACATTTCCAGAGTGGGATGCTGACAGCAGAGGCGAGCGTTCGTCCACCCCATCAGCAGCCATCACTGCGGCGGCGGCGGGGCCTGGGGAGGCTGAGCCGGGGTTGCGGCCTCGGCAGAGTGGTAGCTAGTGCTGCTGCCGCCTCCGGGAGGGCCCGGGATGTGTCACAAGGCAGGAGGCGGGGGGAGGGGAGAGGAGGGGAGGGAGAAAAAAAGAACCCGCTGAGTAGGAGGAGGGGGAGTGGAGGAGAGGAAGCCCAGCCAGCCAGAGAAAGGGGGAGCAAATTAGGACCAACTGGGAAACACGAGGAAGGGAAGATGCTGAGTAACTGAAAGAGGGTCGAGAGTAAATGGGATGGAGGGGGCAAGTCCTTTTCTCTAGAAAAAACGGGTAAAAAGCAGCCTGAAAGGGGCTAGCGAAGAAGAAAAACCTGTGACTTGATTACAGGAAAACTGGAGCAAAAGCAGATTATCAAGTTTATCTCCCCTAGGGAGGAGGGGGGACTGACTCTTTGCTGTCAAACTTTGCTGCAGTTCTATAAAGAAAGCGTCTTGCTGGGGTTATCAATTCCCTCTCAAGGAGTTCTTTTTTTGTAGGATATCAGTTTTCAACACCTGTTATCTAAGAGAAAGTAGATCTTTACGTAATTGTCTGTCGGCATTCCTTGCTTTTCCTGATTGATTTTTTTTAACAGGAATGTTAGCCTGACCGGTTTGGAACTCTGGTAACAGTACCTTTCTGGAACTGTGCTGTGTGTTGGCTTTTACGAGTTTCATTTTACAAAATAGGTTGCCACTTTAGTTTTGGTTTTGTAATCTATTATCCCTGACACATATACAATAAGTAGGTTTATGAATAATGTCAAACAACTAAAAACAAGTTTCTTAAGATAAAAGTTTTAAAATAGCTTTTTACTTGTAAAACAGAGTTCAAACAAACAAAAAACCCTAAGCACTGACAAAAATACTTTGCTTGGTCAAACAATTAAGGTTTCTGAATCTTCTGCTGGGCCCATCTGCACTTCCTTATAAAATCCAATTTTAGCAAATAACCCTTCTAACTTAATTTAGCAAGAAGCCCCATTCTCAGTATTGATATCTGATCAGGTTCCTCATCCTCCACCATCCCCCAGGTGAGGCCTGAACACCCTGTTCTGTCTTCAGTAAGAATCCCCCTTATCCCTCATGTTTCCTTGGTAATTTTCCATCCACTGCCCCTGTCCCGCATGCTATAAATTCCCACTTGTCCATGTTGTATTCAGAGTTGAACCTAATCTCTTCTTCAACTTGGTAAGACCCTGCTGCCATGGTCCCTATACCTGTCACTATGGCCCTGAATACAGTCTTCCCTATCATGCTTTGACAAGAATCATTGAATAACTTTTTTCTTTAAAAACACAGTTCTTGCCACGTTTTATAAGTTTTTATTTTCTTTTCTTTGGTGGTTTGTCTTATTATTTTAAAGTAGTTTACAAGAATATGAAAACAAATTAAAGTTTTGAACATGCCCGAATAAAAATGCGATAGAAAAATAGTCATGATCTAGTATGATAATTTTCCTGCAATAATTTTTTGAGTCACTCAAAAGAAACGTTTATTACTTACTTACTAAGTCTAAAAGATAACTAGGACATGATCTCAGTCCTCAAGATGCCTGAGTCAAAAACAAATGGAAAATGAGGCTAGCTGTAGATTTCAGTGAGCATGAGGAAAAGCAGAGGTTAGACATATGAAACTACATCTCGAATTACGTTAGAAAGGATTCTCACTCTGCTTTCCGAAGATACATTCTGTCTTCCAGAAAAATCCATTTAGGCACCAGCTGGAAATCCTAAGGGAAAATTAAATAATGATGTTTTCACTCATACAGCATCTTTTGTGGGTCAGTAGCATAAGGATACAATACCTTATAAGGATCCCCATATGACATAAGGGCATTTATAGGTCTCCAGGAACCTGGAAAGTACAGGATAAAGATGTAGCAATTCCTGCAAAAGTGCCTGTAATTTACAAAAATGAATAGGAGTGTTTTTATAGCTGCAGCCTGGAGACTATTGAGTTAAAGGAAATTATAAAAAAAATCAATAAAATCTTATTACTATAGCATTCTGTCATGTTACCTGTCACACTTCATTGTGACAACTCCAGCCCCAACATACTTTCTGAGGTCAGAAAAGTATCTATCTTATTTATAACTAGATCTCCAGTATCTAGCACAATGGTTGGAACACTAGTAAGTGCTCAATATTTGTCAAATAAACAATTGAGTGAATGAACAAATCTACACAGTCCCAGAATCTTACTAAAACAAAATGTTTGACATAAAAAGATTAAGAACATTTCTTTGCTTTTTGATGAAGATGACAGTTTTGCCATCTGACTGATCAATTTTTTTATTCCATTATACCTCTACAACTATCTTCTTTTTTGCCTAAGTCATGATCAGTATAAAGGGATTTTTTTTTCTTTACTTAATTATATGATTTCTCTACTTCAGAACTCATTTGAGGCTCATGGCAGTTGTTCTTACACTATAAAAGGTAGTAGATTTACTGAGATTATATTTGCAGCAATATCAACTTCCACAAAAAGCAAAAGGCTTTTATGAGATGAGTACCACTCATTCTAGTTTAAAGATAATACTGTGGTTTATGGTTTCTCAATAGTTGTTAAATAGTACTCATCAATCCAAGGTATTTTTATGATTATGATTATGATACTTTGCCATCTCTATGAGATGAGCTAATGTGTCTATTGGAATAAAAATACTACATAAACAGAAAATATGTGAGATACAATGCACTTAAGCTGCTGTTTCAGTCATCTACTATTAAATAACAAACTATATCAATACTCAGTGGCTTAAAACAACATGAGTTGTTATTCTTTATGATCCTGGAGTTGATTGGGTGGCAATTCTGTCAGACTTGCCTGAACTTTCAGGCAGCAGCATTCAGCTGGCAGGTTTGTTGGGGGCTAGGCTCAGCTGGGACATTTGGGATCACTGGGAAATTCTCTTCATGTAATCTTTATTTCAGGCTTCTTCATATACCTCATAGTCTCAGAACAGTATTCTAAGAGGATGATGGTGGAAGCTAAGGGATCCCTAAGATCTATGCTCTGGTTCTCAAATATCACTTTTTAACACATTCCCCCACCATCAATAGCTTTCTCAGCCTGCCTCCTGCTCTCTCCAGGGGGCAGGGGGGTGGGGGGAAAACAAGCACTCAGAGGCCTCTTCATAATCAAAGGAAGTCACGAGGCTGGTGGAGGAATAGATTCCATCACTTCAAGAGAAGAGTTAGCAATGTCACATTGCAAAGGGGTGTGGAACATAGGAAGGCATGATCCATTGGATATTATTATATAATAACCTACCACAGTCTGCCCACTGGTCACTGTGGTTTGCATTCCCTGCAGGCAAACTACACTTATCTACTCCCAACACCCCAAATTCTAATTTAGTCATTAAAGTCAACTTTATGTATCTTTCACCTAAATCCAATCCAGGTGCAGTCAAAGTTCCTGGGGGATGATTCCACAGGTCTAGCTCCTTGGGTACAGCATCTGTTGATCCAGAGACCTGTGAACTAAAAGGACAAAGCATGTGACCTTCTCCTCTCCCAGCCGTCCCAACCCCCAACATTTAACAGAGGAAAAGAACAGGATAACAACTAACAGAAGAAGAGGAGGGTGCATTCTTAATAGAAGGTACATAGAATACATGGAATGATGGAATTCTGAAATCCTGTTGGGCACATGTCACAAGTTGTTTTGACCTCAGAGGCAGGGAATGCTTCTTTATTAGGGCACAGTCTTTTTCTGTTGCTACTCCTTTTCCTCATCTATTCCTATCCTTAGCTCTTGGCCTTTCTCGCTGAGTCTGGTCTTTTTCATAAGAAATGGCTCCTGTTTGCAGCTGCATAGCTTTCTCAGCCTGCCTCTCCACAAAGTAAGTTGGGAGCCCAGAGACCTCTTTTCATTTTGAACTGCCTCTGTCCCTTTTAATCCAAATTGACACAACTTCCTTAGAAATGTGTGGGCTTTTCCTATGAATTTGAATGGAGTTTACCTCATGTCCCCAAAGCCACAAACATAAATTTTTTTTTTGGAGACAGGTATTTCTCTATGTTCAGGTCACATCTGAGGCCCTTCAAATTCTTAGAAGCTTGTTTGTCTATTTAAGGAAGTCTCCAGGTCACTGTTTGAGTCTCTCAGAGGTCTTCAGAATGGGTTTTACAGCCATATCCATGATTTGAACTTTATTCTGAGGCCATTTCTTACATTGAGAATCTTTTGCTAGATGAAAGACTGTCTTGAGCCCCTGTATTTCCTCTAAATTCAATTGCAAACTGAAAGTTCCTACTTAGTTCATCTCTGTGGTTGGCAAAATAATGCCTCCCCAAAGATGTCCATGCTCTAATCCCCAGAACCAGTGAATATTTTACCTTACTTCGCAAAAGGGATGTTGCAGATATAATTACAAGGTGCAGAACTTCAGATGGGAAGATTATCCTGGATGATCCATGTGAGCCAAACCTAATTATGAGTCTTTAAAAGCTGAGAACCTTTCTCAGCTGTAGTCAGAGATATTCACAGGAGAGATTTAAAGTGAGAAAAGACTCAGCCTACCATTGCTGTCTTTGAGAATGGAGGAAGGAATCAAAGAGTATTGGTGTCCTCGAGAAAGTGGGAAATACTTTTAGCTGACAGCAGCAAGGATATATGAATGTTAGTCCTAAACCACAAAGAACTGGATTCTGCAAACCACCCAAATGAGCAAAGAAATAGATCTTCCCCTAGAACTTCTGGAAAGGGACATAGCCCTGATGACACCTTGATTTTAGCCTTTAAGCCATGATAAACTTCTGACTTACAGAACTATAAAATAGTAAATTTGTATTAAGCTGCTAAATTTGTGGTAATTTTTATGGCATCAACAAAAAATGCAAACTTTCTCTTACAATACCTTATTTTACATAGCTCAAAGAAGCTAGTTATCGCTTTTAATTTTCCATATGGAAATTAGTGAAATTCAACAAGTTCATTAGGCACATTTTCTATTTTCCAGGTAACTGCAGGCAACAGTTAATTGTTTTCTAGTCTCCAATAGCAATTCCCTCCTTACTCTTCTAGTTTCACTGTCTCCTCTCCACCCATTTCTGTATTGTTCTGTACTTGGCCCTGAAGACAATGCCATATACTTGGTGTTTTGTTAGAGCAATATCAATTTGCTACATTTATCTATAGCTTTGTACTTTTCAGTGCCAGTTTCTATTGGATTTATCTGTTGCTTTGTACTTTTAGTACCATGTTCTGCTTTATTTATCTATTGCTTTGTAAGAATCCACCATCCTGAAACTTAGTGGATTGTCAATGTACTGTATTATTTTTTATAATCATTATGGCTAACCAGGTAGTTTTCTGCCAAGTCTCACCTGCACCCACTTAGGCCAGTGCATTCAGCTGGTGGATCAGCTGGGGACTGAGCTCAGTCAAGAAATCTGGTTGGCTGAACCTCTCTTTCCAAATGCAATTTCATCCTATGTTTCTTTATTGCATGATGGTTTCAGGACAGGGTTCTTGGAGGCCAAAGGCAGTGGCTGTAAGGCCTCATACGTCCAAGGTTTTGGAACGCACATAACTGCATTTGCCACATTCTATTGATCAGAAAAAGTCACATGGACAGGATATATTGAAGCAGGCAGGGGGTAAATTCAGTCTCTTGATGGAAGTTGTGGCTATGTCACTTGCAAAGGGGCACGGACGCAGAAAGGTGTGATTCATTGGGGACCTCATACAGTGATCTATCCCAGCTATGAACATGTCATTTAAGAAAAACAGAGAATAACGGAGGAGAGGTCTCCATGGAATACCATGCTTTTGGAAATAAGTTTAATATGAAATTCTAAAGTCAATATGAGAAGTATATTTTCCAGCAGACACAGTAATAATCCTGAGAGAATAAGGCCATATTCAGGAATTTAAAAGGGCACATTTTGCAGAAATAATAGAAGGTTGAAAGCTTAACTGCAGTCACAAAAGAGTCCAGGGAGACAGACAAAGGGCTAGAGCCACTCAGCAGCCCAGAGCAGCAGCAGAGGAGCCTGGCAAAGGCTAAGGTACAGGTGTGGAATAGAACTAGAAGACATGCTGTTTTCCTGTATTGTTTCCAGACACTTCAGGGAAAAGAAGACCACATGGTTTCCTCTCAGCTGAGCAGTTCTTCAGAAAGAGGCATCATGGGCATTCTGTTGGTGCTGTTGTTGCAAAAAATCTTCAAAGTTCAAACCTTTGGATTTTGTGGTCCAGAGTTCCAGTCTTTTGTGTTCTTGCCAAGCCATTAAATCCCTATTTAAATGCCAGAGTTGAAATTATGTTTTCCTCTACTATATTTGCATGACTTTTTTTTTAACCATGATAACATTATTTTAAAAGAGTTTTTATTCTGTTTGCCATATAAACATAGGCAAAGACTACTTATTTATTTGTAGCATCTAGGGTAGCACCACATACATATCTGGTGCTCAATAAAGTTTGTTTTTTTCCCTATTACTTAGTTCTAGGTTGCCTCTCTTGTCTCAGTTTCATCAGCAAAATTGAGGTAGCTGTCCTGCATCTCACAGGATGCTAATAAGATTAAAATAAGATAAAAGCCCTAAGAGTGGAATGCAAAAGAGTGAAATGCAAAGTTCAATGGAGGACATGTAACTTGAAGTTGTATGAAAGTTTCCCTGTTATACAAAACATAGCTAAGGGTCCAAAAATGAGGATGGAGCCCCCATATACTAAATAAGCAGAACTGGCCCCTCACTAACCACAATTACCCAAATCCATATAAACAGGAGAATAGGAAGGAGGAAAATGGGAATTATTGGAATCATGATTTTTGGCTTAGGAGGTACTGCTGTGGCTTGCCCCTGCCCCTGCCCAAGAAGCCAAGTGAGACAGACTCTAAGGGAGTCACTGGCAGTCTGGGGGTATCTGCAAAAAAGGAAAATCAGCACCTCATTTTCTAGTTGTACATCAGATTAGGTCATAGGCTAGTCAGTCTTCTCAAAGTCTATGTGAACAAGAGAAAAACAACTTGAGAATGATGGCAGGGCACACACAGAGGCCTCTGGTACAGCTCAGCTATCACTTCTGCTTTGGTGAGAGCACGTAAGTTTCCGATAGACAAAGTGAGCACCACAAAAAATATCTGCACTTATGCCATCATGCTGACACCAACACAAAAAGCTAACTTGTGGGTGAAATAACCAGCGACAAGAGTCCATGGAATATATTAGTAAATACAAGAGGCTTGGAAGGTTAAATGAAGTGAAGCAGGACGGTGTGGTTTGGGAAAGCTTTGAAAGGACTCACATTTATATCTCCTCTAGAAATCCAGTATTTGAGTGCCTGCCATTGAGAGAGCATTGTCAATAGACAGTCATTATTGGTCCAACATTTAGTGTCAAACACAGGAAAGAAGACTTCAATAATGGTCCAACGAATCTTTCTGATTCCTCCTTGTGTCCGCTCACTGGAGAAGCTAGAATATCCAAGAGGGAAGAAGAAGCTGAGAAGCAGAGGCAAACTATTTTGTCCCCAAGGTAGGTAATGGGAAAGAAATAAAAAGAAGACCATATCCTCCTTCCCTATGTTAGGTGCCTCAAGCCACAATGCTAGAAGTTAGCCACAAAGAGAAAATCTTCCATTTGCATAGATTTTTAAACAAAGTGTTTCTGTTTCTGTTTTAGGCAGGGTCTCTGTCGCCCAGGTTGGAGTGCAGTGGCATGATCTCAGCTCACTGCAACCTCCCCCACCCCATCCCTGGGTTCAAGTGATCCTCATACTTCAGGCTCTTAAATAGCTGGGACTACAGGCAGTCCACCACCACACCTGGATAATTATTTTTGTATTTTTAGTAGAGATGGGGGTCTTACCATGTTGCCCAGGCTGGTCTGAAATTCCTAAGCGATCCACCTGCCTTAGGCTCCCAAATTGCTGGGATTACTGGTGTGAGCTACTTTGCCTGGCTGACAAAGTGGGTTTTTAATCTCTGAAATGGACTGGGAAATTACAGAATTTTCCCAAGATGTGATAATGTGGTAAGATATCTGCTACAGGAGGCAAAGGGAATTTAAAATTGCCTTGTTAGTGGCAGTATTTCAAGAAAACTATAAACATTTCTGATTTATACTTCTGTAAGTTCAGCTTATTTAATAACCTACAGAGAGAGAGAGAGAGAGAGAGAGAGAGAGAGAGAGAGAGATGACTATTACCAAGAATTCATGTTCCCCTTGATTTAAACATTTTTAACTAATAAATATAAGTATTTGGTACTAAATCCTGGGGTTAGAAGATGGGACAATATTGAGACAAACCATTCCTTCCTATAATGGAGATAAACACAATTGTAAGAAGAAGTTGGGAAGATTACCAACATATACTGAAAATCTGACCACTTATCACCATTATAACAAATTATTTTGGTCAAAAATACTTTTTGATGTTTCCAGACCCTACACAGCTAGATTGGTGTGTAATTAAGCATTATCTTTATCTTTCTTTCTTTTTTTTTTTTTTTTTTTTGAGAGGGAGTCTTGCTCTGTCACCAGGCTCGAGTACTGGAGTACAGTGACACAATCTTGGCTCACTGCAACCTCTGCCTCCTGGGTTCAAGCGATTCTCCTGTCTCAGCCTCCTCAGTAGCTAGGACTATAGGTACGTGCCACCACACCCAGCTAATTTTTGTATTTTTAGTAGAGACGGGGTTTCACCATGTTGGCCAGGATGGTCTCCATCTCTTGACCTTGTTACCGTCTGCCTCAGCCTCCAAAGTGCTGGGATTACAGGCGTGCACCACTGCACCCCGCCTAATTAAGCATTATCATTGCTGCCTTGAAGGATCAAGTTTCTCTGAAAAATATCTGGGTATGTGTGTTCCTTATGGTTAAAATAGTTTTTTAAAAGTAATCTTGTTCTTCATTAAACATTTATTTAACTTTTTGAACACTGCATTTTTCCTTCTAATAAAATTTGGTTTTGATGTATTATTCTTATCACTTAATTGCTTTGCTAGTGTTTCCAAATTACTGATCTCATCTAGACTAGTATTCCAAAAGGTTATTAGTTTAACTCAGTATCTTCTCAGGATCTTTGGATAAATCTTAAGAAGAAAGCCTAGGAAAAACAATATTAGTTGAGGTGATGCAAAATAGGTTTAGTGACTCTTTGCTTTTGTAATAAACAGAGTAAATATACCTGAGACTGAATTGTGTGCCCCTCCCCTCACCATTCACACGTTAAAGCCTAATCTCCAATGTGACTATATTTGGAGATAGGACATTTAGGAGGTAATTAAGGTTAATGAGATAATAAGAATGGGGCCCTAATCTGGTAGACTGAATTTTCTTATAAGAAGAGACACTAAAAGCTTGCTCACTCACTCACTGTCTCCACAAGCATGCATCATGGAAAGGCTACCAGCAAGTCGGGAAGAAAAGTCTCACCAGAAACCAAAACCTGCTGGACACAGATCTTGGGCTCCAGACTGTGAGAAAATTAACTTCTGTTCTTTAAACTATGCAGTCTGTGGTATTATGTTACCAAAGCTGAAGCTGACCAATGATCAATATAATCTGCAAAAATAAGATGACTTGAAAAAATCCATTTATCCCTTAGACACACACTTCACAGAGAAATGTATTTGAGACTATAGAATCAGTTGATACATGTAAAAGTAATTTTAGGATGAGAAACTTCCCTTTCCTGTGTTTTCAGAAACCAATTGGGTAAGAAAAATAACTGTTATCTATTTGGAAATTGGTATTTCCAGCACTTCCTCCAGTGAGATACAGAATCACATTCTTATTTTATGTTTTTGATTCCATCTTGTCTGACTGTATGGCATTTAAATGAATCATCCCAGTTTATTTAACCAGTCTGCTATTTTTCAGTGTTTCAGAATTTTTATAATATTTCACTATTCATTTGGCAAATGTTTACTGAGCACCTTCTAGGTGTCCAGCACTATTTTAAGGGATATAAAATTCCTGACATTGTAACAGAGGAAGATGAGCAAAATTTAATTTAACAAGGATGTATATCAGATGGAAATAAATATTATGGAAGGAAATAAGAAAGGTGAGTGGAGGGAGCACATTGCTTTTTACGTGGAGGGAACAGGATCAGCTTCACCAACACTGAAGCAGAAATGTGGGTGGTGAACAGCAAAGCCTTGAAGAGGAAGCATGTTTGGTTCATGTAGGAACAGCAGCAAAGCCTATGTAGCCTCAGGAAAGGGAGCAAGGAGAGGAGGGGTAGAAAGTAAGAGATTAGACCAGAGAAGTTTGGCGTGGACTTTGTTGGGGTAGATCACATGGGGCCAGTTGGGCTTTTCCTCTGAGATGAGAAAACTATAGAGATCCTAAAGGCTTTTGAAGAGTGACCTTATTTGACATAGGTTTTAAAAGGATTACGATGACTACTATGTGAAAATTGGATTACAGGTAACAAAGGAGTGGAGGTGGAAAGAGGGATCAGATTCTGGACATATTGTGAAGCTAGATCTAACATGATTTGCTCATCAGTTGATGTAGAATATGAAAGACAGAAATCAAGGAGGACTTCAATCTTTGAATAGGTTTCTGATTATTTATTCCTGATAATTTTTTTTGAATTGGAAGCCTAGATCAAAGAGTATGCACATTTAAAAGTCTTTCATGTATATATTTTCAATTGTCCTCTGAAACCTGAAAAAAAACATTTCTACCTATTTTTTTTTTTGAGACAGTGTCTGAGACTATTTCAAACACTGTCAGCAGCATAGGAAAATAACATGGTATTATCATTGTTTTTAGTATTGACTGTTTACTAGGGAAATATGTTTTTGTGTCTTAGTGTTAATCCTTAAGGATTCTGAATATTTAATATTTTTATTGGTCAATGGTATTGGCCATTTTTTTTCCACTGGGGAGTTCGTTTTATCATTTAATATTTTTAATTATAATTCTTTTTAAAATTTTACTTATTTATAAAATTCATTCTCTTTTCTTCCTGGAAACTCAGATAAACTACATTTCTCAGCCATTCTTGCACTTAGAGGTAGTCATATGTCCAAATTTTGGCTAGTTGAAGGTAAGTGGAAGTGATGTAGACTACTTGTAGACCATGTAGGCTACGAAAACTTCCTTTGTATAATCCACCATACTCTTTTCTACTCAAAGCTAAGTGGAAAGAAAAAAACTCTAAAGGAGCCCATGGGAATCACATATTGAAAATGGCACAAGAAGGGAGGATCTTGGTAAACTAAATCACTACTTGTGGGAGAGTTACCCACCAAAAACACTGGTTTTGAAGTGTTGTAAGAAATATACTTTATTGTGTTAAGCCACTGAGATTTCAGGGTTTATCAATTACAGCAGCAGGTGTGTTGTTTCCTAACTATTAAAGAAATATATTGAAACAATTATAAGAATTTCTTTATCTTCATAAATTAAATATATGGACCTTTTGCTGTATGGAGAAATTTAAAATGTTCTTCTTTGACTGGACACTGATCTATGTTTCCTGGTACTGAAAGATTGACCCACTCCTCTAACTTCCTTCTTTGAGTTAACAATTCCAAGAACAGAATGTAATGGAGTCAAACAGGTCAAATCACTCTCGCTCTCACGCTCATGATCTCGCTCAAACAAAATGATTGCAATACTTGCCTGAACCAAGCCAACAAACTGACAACATTGTTAATTTGTCATAGAAAGCCTCTTTGTTTCCTATTTTCCAGAAAATAGTCTGGGATAGTCTCCCTGTTGCAACAGCCTGCATAAAGTGCCCAATACCTGCAGTCTCAGACAATTTTGAAAGTTATAAACCTGTAATAAATAAGGCAAATAATTTTTCCTAATTTATAGTTTCTCTTTCAGTTTTTTCTGTTTAAAACATTCTTACTATCTACGTGCTGTCTCTGTATGTATCTTTATATTCTCTGTGATTTATAGCCCATGAAATCTCAAACTGTCTTCTTTTGCTGATAGAATTCCTGTCCTCATTCTTTCTTGCTTTATGTTAAGCCCAAAATACACTGCACTCTTAAATTAAATGGCATCTAGATGTGTGCCATTCTACTCATTGTTCTTTCACCTTTAGTGAAAGAGTGGGTGGAGTGTTGTGTCCCACTTGGTTCCTCTCAAACTTAGTGAACATTGATGCTGAAGGCTGCTCTCCCTTTTTGGTCATCTGACACTTGATATGCCTCATGTCACTCAGTCTTTCTGAGAGATACTGTCTTGTTTACCTGGACAGCTTGTCACCAGCCTCATTTGTCACATATTCTCACTGATCTTACCAATCACCTTAGCCACATTAGTCAACACTGACTAATCAGACTAGCTAAAGTGATCCTACTCAGCTGTCTCTTAATACTGACGTGCATAATGGGAGAGAATTTTAATTTACCGATTTTATATATATATATAATACCATTAGGAAGATGTAGTAGTTCCCTATTGCTGCTATAACAAATTACCCACAAACTTAGTGGTATAAAACAATGCAAATTTGTCTTACAGTTCTGAAGGTCAGAAGTCCAAAATGGTTAAACTTGGTCACTGGGTTAAAATCAAGCTGTCAGCCATGCTGAATTCCTTTGTGGGAGATCTAGGAGGGAAGCCATTTTCTTACTTTTTCTGGCTTCAAGAGACCACTAGCATTCCTTACCTCCTGGCCGACTCGCTCCTCCATCTTCCAAGCCAACAATGGAGCATCTTTAAATATCTGACTCTGACTCTCCTGTTTTCTCATTTCACTTATAAGGCCCCTTGTGATTACTTATACAGAAAATCCAAGAAAACCTTTTCATCTCAATATCTTTAACTTAGTCACATCTGCAAACTCCCTTTTGCTACATACTATGATCTGAATGTGTCCCCCAAAGTTCATATGCTAAAACTTAATCACCGATGTGATGGTATTTCCAAGGTGATTCAGTCATGAGGGAAAAGTACTGATGAGGATAAGAGCCCTTATAAAAGGGTTAGAGGGAGTGGGTTTATCCCTTTTTTGCTCTTCTGATCCATCTGCTACATGAGGGCACAGCATCCATTCCCTTCAGAGAACGCTGCAACAGGATGCCATCTTGCAAGAAGAGAATGGCCCTCACTGGTCACCAATTTGGTTGGCACATTGATCTTGGAGTTTACAGCATCCAAAACTGTGAGAAGTAAATTTGTTTGTAAATAACGCAGTCACAGGTTTTTTGTTATATCAGCACAAATGAACTAAGACACTATGAAAGGTAGCATATTCACAGGTCCCAGGGTTTAGTATGTGGCAACTTTGGTAGACCTTTATTACTTACCACAGAAGGATTTCTCCATAACACAAAGGCAAGCCCTTTCCATAGTTTTTCTATGACTCCTAAATTTAGTCTAGCCATGAACCATTTTGTGCATAATTTCCTCATATAAAAATCTGAACTCTTCTTAATTTTTTTCTTAATTAATGTGAGTTGGTTAATATAAAGCTTTAAAAAATCCAGAAGAAAGTAAAATATAGGGCAGGCATGAGGGCTCATGTCTGTAATTCCAGCACTTTGGGAGGCTAAGGTGGGAGGACCACTTGAAGTCAGAGGTTAAGACGAGCCCACACAATATAGAAGACGCTTCTTTACAGAAAACTTAAAATTAAGCCGAGCGAAATGGCTCACACCAGCAATCTCAGCACTTTGGGAGGCTTGGATGGGCAGATCACTTGAGGTCAGGAGTTTGAGACCAGCCTGGCGAACATGGTGACACCCTGTCACTACCAGAAAACTACAAAAATTAGCCAGGTGTGGGGCAGATACCTGTAATCCCAGCTACTTGGGAAGCTGGGCGAACCCAGGAGGCGGAAGTTGCAGTGAATCAAGATTGTGCCACTGCACCCTAGTCTGGGTGACAGAGCGAGATTCTAAAAAAAAAAAAAAAATTAGCTGGGTGTAGTGGCACACACCTGCGGTTCCAGCCTCTTGAGAGGCTGAGATGGGAGACTCACTTGAGCCCAGGAGTTTGAGTTTATATTGAACTATGATCTTGCCACTGCACTGCTGGCTGGTGACAGAGCAAGAGCAAGAGCCTGTATCAAAATAATAATATGATGATGAAAGTAAAATATATAAAAACAAAAGTGAGAACTTTATTTCACAAAAAACATCCCTAGATAGAAATACAAATAACTTCAACTCAGTAATGATGAGCAATAACTTTTAGTTGGGCTGAGACAAGAAAGTTGAACTTATACGTGGCTTACTTTTTGTTTCTTATAATTGAAAATATCTCTTAAAGAGAATACTACAAATTTCCATTTAAAAACACTGATTGAAATACAATATCTAAGCTCTAAACAAATATTTCTATCATTTTATTTTCTCCTATTTCTAATTAACCAGATAATCTGAAACATAAATCAATACAGAATCAGTCAGAAAAATAATATAAAAATTTTAAAATATTGGAAGTTCTTTTATTATAATAATATTAGGGAGTTTCAAATTCAACCACTAGTTGTTGTTTGGTTTTTCTATCAGCTATTCTTGTGCTGTTTTGATTGTTACCAATAAATACTATGGAAGAACAGAGCTCAGGCCCTTTGCACCCTCCTTTATGTACTGGCCCCCTGGTCCGACTATATGAATTCTTAATCTTTTTCTCATTCCTTTGTTGCCACCGAACTTGGGGTACCCAGGGTGCTATGTGGGGGCTGGTTCCCTACAGTTAACTTCTCAAGATTAGAAGTCTTGCTTTATTCATCTTCATATGCCCACACCTAAGATAGTGCTTTGAGCAATCAATAATTATCAGATTTTTATGACTGAATCAAAGAGTTAGAGTCTTTTGAAAAACTCTAAAAATATGTCAATTAGTTTACTGTTGCACTTTTCAAAACAAATGTAATGCATGTTGCTTGTGTATTCTTTTTATTACCATAAATTGGATAATTCTGCATACATTTTCCTGTATCTTGTTTTTACCTGATAATCTATTTTGCAGATCTTTCCATATCAACATATAAATATTAATTACATTCTTTTTAGATTTGTACTTATTCCATTGTATGAATACACCTATTATGTCTTAAGCCTTGATTATTCAGTCCTATCATGAGCACCAGGGAGAGGATGAGAGCTAGTGTGAAAGCTGGACTCAGAGAAGAGCTGACCTTCCATAGAGAAATAGGAACCTATTGGATGACAAAAGTAAAATGTAAGGGACATAGGGGATGGGGGTAAAAGATTAATAAGAAAGTGAGGGAGAAGAATATAATAAGATAATCATACCAGGGAAACAAAGACATGACTAGAAAGGCAGAGGAAGGGAGAACCAGAAATAAAATGTCATATATATGTGCATACAATTTATAAGGTAAAGGATGCTTTGTGTATAAATTC
The DNA here is from genome assembly GCA_004027715.1 of Plecturocebus donacophilus. NCBI lineage: Eukaryota > Metazoa > Chordata > Mammalia > Primates > Pitheciidae > Plecturocebus > Plecturocebus donacophilus. The sequence goes on from PVKP010000451.1 coordinate 27,829, forward strand.
TCACTTCAGAATAAACCTTTGTAATAAATAAGTAGGACAGATAATACTATTGAGCCATAAGATATCCAATCCTATATTTCTTATCTCATTAAACATCTTCACAGGTTTATATCTAATTATATCACAATTGACACTGTTTTGCTAAAGGTATCCTAGGAAATAATAATTGGTTTGAAAGGGAAAGGTGAGGTATCAAAACTAAGCAAGAATAAATAGAATGTATTTAAGTATAGGGCAGGCTGTAACAGGGGTTGGTTAGCACTGTCCAAATGGTCAGGAAAAACTTTAGTGTGTTCTGGATCAAATTCATACCCAAGGGCACTTAATCTAGCTGTGGAGGTACAGTGGCAAGGTTATCTAGGAAGAACTGAAATTTAAATCAGAAGAGCACCGATCTAGCTGATGAAGAATTAGAAGCCAATAATTAGAGGCCCAGTTCTAACCCCTGTGGAGAAAGGGGTTAGAACTTTCTCCACAGAGTTAGAAACCCATGGCCTCTGCAGATTGTTGGGTATTAGTGAAGTAGGTTTAAATTCAAGGAAGAGCAGCACTGTTATCAGCAGAAATCAGAGCTGGGGGTGGGTGTGGCAGACACCCAGGCATATATAAACTGGGAAAATATGGAGAAAGCTTGGCTTAGAGGATGCAGGTTGATAAGCTCAGAATTCCTAAGCAGAGGTCAGATGATATCCTGACCATGGCCCTGGTGAATACATGTTTTTGTTTTGTTTTTAAAAAATTCTATTTCTGTCTTAACTTTTTTTTACATACATTTACAGTTTTGCCCCAGGCAGATGGGGGAGATGCAAAGCTGAGCCATTTGGGGAAGCCAAGGATAGTCATATCTCATTTATATCTCAATTGAAAAAGTTTCTGACAATACATTGGGTCATCTTTGATAATAACACTAGCTAACACATTCTAATGAAGGCTTACTACATTTTGTGAATCATCCCAATTTATCCTCAAAGCAATCCTTGAAACAGACACTACTACTATATACATTTTACTGAGGTAGACACTGAAACACTCATTATATTACTAGCCGTAAGTATTGGAATTGGAATCCCAACCCAAAACATCTGGTCCCATATCCTTTCTTCTAAAATATTACTGCCTCTTATATAGAGATTGCTTATGTTGAAAAGTATGAAACCATACACAGATGGTGATAGCTATGACAATCCTTTAATCTAATTATTTTTAGTCATTGTCTGCAACAATCTATCTTGTTCAATTCTATTAGGATGCTGTGCTCTGGAATCTGAAAATTAGGCTGTTCACTTTTATTATTTTCTCAGTTCTACTCTATTTCTCCTTCTCCTCACCCTCCCACCAAGGATATTTGTAGTTGGTCATTTATCTTAGCTGCCTCCCATCTCTTCGTTCTAGTCTCTCAAAGACATTTACCTATTATTTGAATCATTTATTCCAGTCTCTCCATATGGGCCATTAACATAGTAAGATTCTTATCTTCACTGAAGACACAACTTTAAAAAATAACTCATAATTAAATTGGAGTAGATCTAATACAATTAATATTTTTTCTTCTCCAGGGTTAATTATAGATATGTTATATATTGGTAGTAAAGAATTTTACTTTTGGTTTTAAAATTTGAAAAGGAAATAGTCACTGTTCTAATAATTTCCTGCGCTACTATAATAGTTGTCAAGGGTAAACTTTAAAATTGTAGTTATTGCTGCCTTAAAATAACCTTTTAACTTGATAGTAATGTTTCACATTTTCCTTTATTAAGGTCTCTGATCAAATAATTGTAAATTTTCTGATGCAGTTTTTCTAAGCAAAACTATCTTTTAAAAATTTTTTAGGAATATAGAATTTCTGTCAGAAACTGTTCTTTGGAAAATTACTTTGATCAGCCCACTAATGGTAGGTGAGGCTTTCTGGGACTGATATTAGAAGGTGGGGAAACAGAAGTCAGAAAACTATTCTTCGTGAGTAAAGGAAAAAATATTTGTTTTTCCCTCTGACAAAGAGATAAGACTGAGAAAGAAAGAAATAAGAGTTGAAGAAACAGCAACCAAAAAGAAAGAAAAAAGGAGCTAGAAAGGCCAGTAATTTTGTGTGAACCAGCAGTAACAAGATAGAAAATAGAATAGAAAAACGTCCCTTTCATTATCCACAAAGCAAAAGGTACACAAAAATTAACATAATAAAACAATATACTAGCTAAGACTCTTCCTAACAAAATATTCGAACTATAAAAGAGCATTTAAAAAAGCCAGAACAACTGCATAGATGAAGAAATATGTTTAAGGATGGCAAGAAGGTTGGAAGAAGTTGGGGTTCTGATGAGGGTATGGACATAAAAAGACAGTACAAGGGAGTTTCTTTAAGGTGATGAAACAGTTCTGTGCCCTGATTTTGGGGTGGTTACACAAATCCATATATGCAGTAAAATTTATGGAGCATACAAAAAGAATGCTCGTAAAACTGGTGAAATCCAAATAGTCTATAGCTAATGATATTGTATCGGGGCAATTTCGGGTGTGTGTGTGTGTGTGTGTGTGTGTGTCTGTGTGTCTGTGTATGTGTGTGTTTTTCAATTCAGGGGGTACATGTCCAGGTTTGTTAGATGCATATACTCTGTAATGCTGAGGTTTGGGCTTCTAGTGAACCCATCACTCAAATAATGAATATAGTACTTAATAGGCAGTTTTTTTATCCCTTGCCCACTTCTTCCCCTTTTTGGAGTCCCCCAGGTCAATTGTTTCCATCTTTATGTCCAAATGTACCTATTATTTAGATCACATTTGTAAGTGAGAACATGGGTATTTTACTTTCTGTTTCTGTGTTGATTCACTAAGGATAATGGCCTTCAGCTGCATCCATGTTGTTGCGTAGGACGTAATTTTATTCATTTTTATGGCAGCATAGCTGGTTGAAGATTATAAAGAAACTCTGTATTTTTTTGGACAACTTCTAAGTGAACTTAAAATAAATCAAAATATAAAGTTTTCTAAAAATGCCACGTGCTAAATGACTCATGTATCAATGAAGGAATCAAAAGAGAAACTGGAAAGTACTTTGAATTGAAAGAAAATGAAAACACAACATATCAAATTTGTGGAATGCTCTAAAGGAATCTCAAAGAAAAAATTATCCCATGAAACTGTCTATATTAGAAAGAAGAAAAATTTCAAGTCAACAGCCTCAGTTTCCACTTTAAAAAAACTAGAAATGAAACAGCAAATAAAACCTTAATTTAGCAAAGGAAAGGAAATAATAAATCTAAGAGAACTGATGCATTCAGAAGAAGCATGGCTTTGACACCTTAACTTCAAACTTTAACCTTCAGAATTACAAAATAATACATTTCTATTGTTTTAAGCTGCCCAGATTTTGACACTTTGTTACTGCAGGCCAAGAAAACTAATACAGCTAGTAAGGATCAAGCTGCTACTGTTTCTGTTATATTATTTATAATAAGTGGATTTATTAACAGTGGTCACATTTGGGGACTGGAGTTAAATTCACATATGTATTTTATTTAAAAATAATGTTATTTTAAGAATAAATATCTAAGTAAATTATATCTGGTACAGTCATTTCATGTGGTATTTTAAGGATAACTTAAATAATAAAAAAATAAAGTAACTTCTATATAAGGATAAAAGAGTGTTTCTGAAGAATAAGTAAGAGCAGTACTAACCAGTCAAATGAGTATAACTAAAACTTTAACACTGTTAAAAATGATATAATCTTTTCAGTTTATTTTCTATTTGATAGTTTACAACTTGTGCTGAAAAAGCAAATTAAATATTGTAATTTGTAGCTTGTGTTTAGAAAATAAATTTTTCTTTAAAAAAAAAAAAACTAAGAAAGTAAAGGTGGAAATTTTTGATGTGTTTTTGTTTTTCATTTCCCAGTGCTTTCCATTCTTAATTCTACTTACCATGTTACTCAAACAGGCACCACTAATTACCTAATTTCACTATAATCAAAATGCTAGAAAGACGTATCTTTTTTTTTTTAGAAAGGAAATATTTATGAGTCTTGATGCTATTTTATTTTTTTTTAGAAGAATAAAAGAGAGAAAGAGAAAGAGCGAGGGGGAGTTTTTTTTAAGAGAAAGAAAGAAGTAGAATAAAAGAGAAAAAAGAAAGAGAAAGGGGGAGAGAGAACGAGAATCTTGCTCTATTGCTCAGGATTTCATTTATATCTGTGAAATGCTTATGCAATTACTAAAAAGTGATTTATTTCCTATTATGTGATCACTTTTTGAATAGGTATGATATAATATTAAAAAAATATAATTTTTGTGGATATGGGGTAAGTTCTGTAAGTATTTATTAAATTTATTAAATTAAGACATAAAATATCTTAATGACATGTCTTAACACTTCCAAACCTTGATAGTGTAAACCAAAACGCATCTGAGACAGGTCTCAATCAATTTAGAATTTTATTTTGTCGTGGTTAAGGATGTGCCTGGAGAAAGAAACACAAATACAGAGGAACAATCTATGGTTCACACATTTTTAGAAAGATGATTTTGAGGGCTTCAGTACTTAAAGGGGGAAAGCAGGGTAGAGGGGAAAGAGAATGGGTATGGTCACATTACTGACTCCACAGGTTGCTAGAGAAAAGGGGCAGGTTGGGGGATAGTCAATTATGTATTCTTCTCACCGTCAATAAATTGGCATGTTACATAATGTGAACATAGAGTATATAACTATGGAGATACCTGATCTTTTATCTATAGCTATTAGCTTAGGAACAAAAGCAAGGCAATATCTTGCGTGACTCAACATTCACCTTAATTTTTTCCTGTTGGCGTAGTGAATTGTGGTCCTGAGATTTTATTTTATTTTTCCACAATAGGAGAATCATAATAACAATTTTTTTTTTAATTTTCTCTTTCTATGATAAATGTGTGCTTTAAGTTAAAATCTGTTTTTAACACAATGAATCAAGGATGTTACATCAATTTCTATACAAACAATAACAGTCTTACCAAGAAAATTATATTAGCCAGCATATTGTCCTTACCACTGTAACTGGTTGGGGCAGAAAGTTAAGTAATTTTACCACAACAAATGATGGCGTTGATTTTCAATTCCTTATGTATTTCTTATTTGCTCTTGCTCCTCCTTGTAAATTCTGTGTTATGATTCATTCTGCCTCATCACTTATAGATTTCCAAATTCGTTCCTCCATAATCATATTTCCTTTTTCCCTTTTGCTCTATATTTATTTTGTAGTAGATACTAACTGCTTTAACAGCCGCAAAACAATGAAGTGTCTGTAACTGCAATCCCTGGTGCACTAACAGGGAACTTTTTAAATTGGAATGGACTGTAGGGAAAACCTTATATATGGAAAGGTGACGCTAAATTTATTTTCTAAAGAAAGCACATGAACAAACAAATCCAACTAATAGCATTTTCATTTGGCCCAAAGTACACCCAACACAGAATAGGTTATCAGGGTTGTTTATTTTTTTAAATTTGTTGTCCATCATCAAATTTTTAAAAGTGATCAGTTAATATTCCTGCCTCTGTCCTAGAAAAGATGGAATGACAGGTGGGATGAGAAACCTACCACCCCAGTATATAATTTTTCTTACCCTTTGTGAAGTTCTTCATTTAAATAAATTCCTGAATTTTTATAAGATTAAAATACATCTAGTAACAATCAATTTTTTTTAATAGAAAGATTCTAGAAAAGCTTAAGGTATATTATTAGCTATGGTCATTCATTCTATCTTGAAGAATTTTAATAAATGACTTTTTTTAGCCCCAGACTGGGATCTTCAGAACTGTCTTTCCCTTCTTTCCTGTCTTCCTTCCTTCCTTTTCTCTTCTTCATCCTTTAATTCTTCCCCCCCTTTTTGAAGGATTGGAGTAGAAAAATAGGCATATACAATTGTGAGTTCTGGAATCTACTTAGTATAAGGACAAGGAGAAACTGGGTAAAAAGAGAGTAATATATATGCTTTATTTGCCTGCAACTTGTGAGAAAGAGCATCAGAAGGCAGGACAGGGACTTGGAAGGGGAAGTGAGAGGACACTGAAGATAAATCCCACCTCTTCTGTGTTTTTTTCCCAGGGTGAATACTGATGTACTGAGAAGCAACTATCATCTTTAGCAGACTCTGAGATGATTATCTGCTTTTATTTGTCACTGATTTTACTTTCCACAGGGTATCAAGATGAGGAACCTACCTATACCTGCTTCAAATCATGCATCACACTGAATCTTTTGGTGGCAAAGGTAGCATAGAGGTGGCACATAGCATCTGTGGTACAGGTAGGAGATTGCTAACCCTTGTTCAAGATGATGTCAATAAGCAAATAGCCAAGAATATGCTTTTCTCTTGGAGGTGCCTACTCCATGTACTCAGAAAGGTTGATTCTTCACAATTCATTAAGATCTGTGCCTACATGTTACATTCTCAGGTGGATTATCCCTGAACAGATTCCCACCCCCATCTCATATACCTCATTATTCTGTTATAGTACTCTATTGCTTTCCTATATAGTACTTAATATAATTTGTGCTTGTCTACTTTTCTGTTTACTTACACACTGACTAATACACTTATTTACTTGTTTGTTACAAGTAGATAATGTCTTTATAAGAGGAATATACCTTTTTAGCGCTCCAACATTCGGCCAGTGTTTATCATAGTACCTGGATCATAGTGGTTCCTCACTAAGTATCAGTGGAAAGAAGGGGTAATTTAAAATCTAAATTAAAAAAATCTAAACATGAGGCTGTAATTCTTATTGTGACTCTCTGAGATCCTAATTACTTGGTTGACATTTTGATGAGGCAGAAAGAGACACAACATGTATTTCTGCCTCCAGATTAAGTAAATATCGTATAAGAAGGAAAACAATTATTGCATTTATTACACTTAGTGTGCATATTTGATATCTCTTAATATTAAAATAATTCCTGCTATCTCTTATATTTATAATACTCCATGTTTATCTATTACATATCTCTTATATTTGTAAAATACAATATTACATTTATTACACTTAGTATGCATATTTGATATCTTTTAATATTAAATAGTTCCTGCCATCTCTTATATTTGTAATACTCCTCATGTTTATCTATTGTGTATCTCTTATATTTTTAAGATAGATAAACATGAGGAGTATTAGTTCTCAAGTTTTATAAGAGATAAAGAATAGAGGATAGAGTTTCTGCTATCTCTTATATTTGTAAAACTTCTCATGTTTATCTATACTTGAAATACCGTAAAGTGCTTATGGTATTTCACTTCCATAAAGAATTATGCTTTCTCCTATTTTTCTTGAAACCTATGTCTTTTCAGCTTGTGTTTTCTTATCTTTGGTAGAAACATGGATATAAAAACAGTTCACTTTTAACTTCACTATAAAAAATAACGACTGTGCAAATGCAGCCACTGACATTCGGCCTCAGTGATGAGAAAACAATAGAGAACAGCGGGAAGTGGGAACCTGCAGAAAACATGCCCCAAGTAAAGGGCCCTCTACCTCTGCTACTCTGTAATTCCAATGTTTGTCAGAGTTCATGTTTTCAAGAGAAACTAGAAGTCTAAATTTCTTTTAACATAGAATTATCTAATTTTTAAAATGTTTGGGGGCTAAGAAAAAAACCAATAAAACATATGTGGCAACACTGTAGTGACAAGTCAACCAATACGATATTAGACCAGATTTAGCCCTCAAGATGGCTGTTTCCTCCATTCTATGGGGTACTTTTCATTTTCAGCAGAGAGAAACTGACCACTAACACTTGGGAATCTTTAAGGGGAATAATGACTATCATAATGACTGTCTTGCCAGTTTCTTTCATAGACCATAACAGGTACTTAATAAATATTAGTTGAGTGGACTCACTGAATGCATAAGTCATTCACATATCATTTTTGTGGTTCAGGAATTAGAACAATTTAGTATATGTGAAGAGAGAAAATTGAACAATAAAAATCATTTACATATTTTGTAACCATAACAGTTAACAACTTCAGGCACTTTCTCTGTGCTAGGTACCATGCAAACACTTTATAAGGATCACTCTACCAACTCCTTATAATGATTCTATGTAGTAAGACTATAGCTGTCCTTTAACTTGTCCAGAGCTGGTAAGCTGCAGAGTTAACAAGAAAAAGAAATATAAGGCTGGGTGTGGAGGCTCATGCTTGTAATCCTAGCACTTTGGGAGGCCAAGGCAGGCGGATTACCTGAAGTTTGGAGTTCAAGACCAGCCTGGCCAAGGTGGTGAAAGCCCGTCTCTACTAAAAATACCAAAAATTAACCAGATGCAGTGGTGTGTACCTGTAATCCCAACTACTGGGGAAGCTGAGGCAGGAGAATCCCTTGAACATGGGAGGTGGAGGTTGTGGTGAGCTGAGATAATGTCACTATACTTCAGCCTGAGCTACAGAGCAAGACTTGTCTCAAAAAAAAAAAAAAAAATATATATATATATATATATATATATATCTAATTCTGACACCAAGACCCATCTCTTGTTATTATTTTATGTAAATTTGTATTGAGGAATAACAAGCCCACAATAAAGACCTAAGAAACAGGTAGTGTTTTGTTTTGAAAGATGACAGTAGTTTTCAAGTAGGTAACATAAAAGGACAGAAAATGGAAAATGAGAAATTTTGAAAATCCTGGGACCTATGGAGAAATTGTAGGTTCTGAAAGAAACACAAGAACCCAGAATAAGGACCTGCTTTAAGGAAAACCAATGAAAAGCTGAGTTCTCAGAATCAGGAAAACTGCTGTGTAGGGTAGTTATTTTCAATCCTGGCTGCACATTAGCATCATTTGGGGAAGCTTTTTTAAAAAACATCTATGTGCTTGGTCCCCACAGCAGACATTTTTGAGGGGAGAGAGACCAGGATATCAGTATTAGAAATAAAACGGATCAATACAAAACTCTTCAGATATTTCTCAAGTGCAGTCAGATTAAAATTTCTGCTTTAGATTACCCATTAACATATAAACTGAATTCCTAAGGGCTCTACAAAGTTGCCTGAAATTCTCCGAAGAGTGTGCAGGATTACACACCAGTCATTCCTTTCAATCTCACTGGTTCATTTTATCTGTTTCATATGCCAAACTTCTGCATAAGATTTCACTTGAAAAAATACTTGTGCATTAAAAATAATTCAAACAGGTTTTTAATTTTCCCATTTCTCTCGATTTACAATAGGTTAATTGACATAAAGGGGCAAATACAGAGACTTCCACAAAACATATTGACTTAATACATTACAGTAGCTTTGGACAGAGAACAGGAAGATACTTAGGTCGATGGCACTGGAAACTAGAATGCTGCTTCAGTGACACTCATGTTCCCCATAAATTCCCTAATCAGTAGCAGCCCTGAGGTAACTGAAAAGAGAATATGAAAAATGTACTATTTATCTTTCCAATTTTTGAAACTTCTTTCAACTCTGTAAAGTTGCAGTGGATGCTGAGTACCAATTTGTCATTAAGTTTCACACATAGGATTCTTTCCTGATGCCACCTAAGTTTTTAGAGAAAAGTAAAAGAAAAATATATCATGAAGGAAGAAGAAAAATAACTTAGCGAAATAATTTGAAAATGGGAAAATAGAAAACAAAACAGAGATTTTAAAATATTGCAACTGAAAATATTTGAAGAAAGTGTAATACAACATAAATTAAAAGACAGACTAGAAAATTGAAAGGTGGAAAGAGAAAGTTCTATAAAACAGTTCATTTCATTTACTGATATCCTATTAGTGCAGAGGTTGACATTGGGTAAAACATCATCCCAGAGACAAGATTTATCTTCTAATTACTATGAGCTGGTTTGATGTTATAGTTGAAAAATATAATCGTATAATCTTAAGGCTGGAAATGACTTTAAGTGTTCTTTTATCTGCCTTTATTATTACTAAGTAGTCATCTAGTTTATGCTTAATTAAAATGTTTATTAAATGACTTCTATGGGCTAAACACAATACTAAGTAATGAGGACCCAAAGCCAAACAAGACAAATCTAGTTACTTTATGTTTCATTATATTCAAGTTCATGAAACAGAAGGCAAGTAAAAGTATTAAAAGGGGAATAAATAGGGTGCTTCCAATAGAGAATGAATGGTTAAGAATTGCAAATAATTCTAGACAGGGTGGTCAAGGGGTGATGGTGGATAAATATTTCCAGTGGTGAGAAAGCCGTATTTCCAAAAGCATTCCATTCCCTGGGGAAAAGAAAGTATGAAAGTTCAAGGCACTGAAGTCCAGAAGGGCTAAAATAGATTATATCAGGTATGGTAAGCGATGAGATTGGAATGGGCCTTGAGACACATACTAAGAAGTATACATTTTATTGAGAACCTACTTAAGTTGAAACTCCTAAGTTGGCTTGAATTTTATAAAGTTCTTATTGTGTTATAAAGAATAAACTGGAGAGAAGCATGTTTCCATAATACAGGTGATTCAGGCTTGAACCTAGAGTGGTGCTAGTGGAACTAAAGATAAGTGGATTGATTTGAGACATATTTAGAAATTAAGACTTAATTATTATTTGTTGATAATAAAGGGTAACAGAAAAAAAGTAGTCAAGAATGACATCAAGTTTTCCAACATAAGTAAGTGAAAGGCCAGTAGTGCCACTTATTGGCTGATTGGTTGTAGTTTATTATATGTTAATTATATCTCAGTAAAACTGTTTTTAGAAAGCAAAAAGAAGATTCTGTCAGACAGTAATAAGAGCTATGATAGTGATAGAGCAGACAAAGTGATTGACAGTGCCTTGCAATAGGTGATATGTGGTGGATACCTTTATGTAGGTTATTGTTAGGTGGGCATCTTTGATGAAGTGAAACATAAATTTTGATCTTAATAACAAAAAGTCAGTTTTACAAAATTTCAAGAATGTTTTTCCCAAGTCAAGGAAGCACCTAATGAAACATTTTGGTGATGGGAGGAAACCTGATTTTTGTAAACACAGGAAAAAAAAAATCAATATGGCTAAAGCTCTGGACTTGGAGTAAATGGGATCAGAGATAAATGTAGAACACACCGGGCTGTCTGGGGTGTGGAGTGGTGCCATCTACTTAAATTTCAAAAAGAATCCTGGAAACACATAACTTTTATTTTAAAAGAACAAAAGACTAAACAAACCCAAAACCCAGAGAACAAATTTAGAGATGATACCAGTTTGGGCACATTACCTACAGTACCTGTGGAGAAATCCAAGGGGAGCCACCCAGGAGGCTGTTTTATATATATGATCCTGTGTGGTGGTTAATTTTATGTGTCAATTTGATTGGGATACTCAGATAGCTAGTAAAACAATGTTTCTGGAAGAATCAGTAGGCTGAGTAAAAAGGATCTTCTCTCACCAATGTGAGCAGACATGATACAATCATAAACAACAAAGCAAGGGATGCTCTCTCTACTTAACCTGGGACATCCATCTTCTCCAGCCCACAGACGTTGGAATACCTGGTTTTCAGGCCTTTGGACTGAATTGCATGATTAGCTTTCCTGGTTCTCCAGCTGGCAGACAGCGTATATTTCCTGGCCTCCATAATAAATCTCCTCTTACATATCTATTTATATTCCTTTAGTTCCATTTATCTGGAGAATCTTAATACACCCTAGAACTTGAGAGAAGGGTCCAGTCAGCACATAGATGTATTAATTGAAGACATGGGATGAAGTTGGCAGAAAGTATGCAGAGTGAAAATAAGCCTGGGCCAGAGCCCTAGGGGACTCAGCAAATTTCAGAAAGAGATAGAAAAGTCAATAAGGAGCATCCAGAACCAAAGAAGATTAACAAGGGAGAGGGTGTATCATAGAAGCCAAGGGAGGAGACAGGCAACACCCAATTTAACAAGGCCATCTCAGATGGCATTGACTGCTATGTAGAGAAATCCAGCAGGTTAACCAGGAAACTAAGACAGCTGGGTGGGAAGAGCACATTGTTTTTTCTTTTAATGAAGGAATGAGGGCAGGATTCATTGTTTGAATAGAAATGTGGACAGAAGGGAAAGTCAATAGTGCAAATATTGTAGTAGTGTCAAATATTGCTGAGAAGCAAGGTAAGGGCTAAAAAGAGCTATTTTGTGTGATGGGAAAATATGCAGCAGTTAAAAATGTTTTTGAAAAATAAATGACGTGGAGAAATGTCTATAATTGCAAGTGAATGAAGCAGAAATTAATGTATTCTAAATTTGAATAGTAATTTAATTGACCAGGAGGAAATACACTGTTTTTAGGGTCTCTCTACATGGTGAGATCATAGGTGAAATGGTCTGGCTCTTTGTTCCCACCCAAATCTCATCTTGAATTGTAATCCAAATTGTAATCCCCATGTGTTGGGGGAAGAACCTCGTGGGAGGTGATCAGACCATGGAGGCAGTTCCCCCATGCTGTTCTCATGATAGTGAGTTCTCCTGAGATCTGATGGTTTTATAAGGGGCTTTCCCCTCTTCACTCTGCAATTTCTCTCTTCTGCCACCTTATGAAGGACATGTTTGCTTCCCCTTCTGCCATAATTGTAAGTTTCCTGAGGCCTTCCCACCCATGCAGAACTGTGAGTCAAGTAAACCTCTTTTCCTTAGAAATTACCTACTCTTCGGTATTTCTTTATAGCAGTGTGAAAATGTATTAATACCACAGGTAACATATATTATCATCTATATACTTTTCAAAATTTCTGCATAAATGTTTAATTTATAAAAGTAAAATAGCTTTTTCTTTTAATGTAATTTATGTTTAAAAAAACATAAAGAAGTAATATCCAAAAAGCTGCCACCCAGATATAAGAACTATTAATGTTTTGGCAACATCCAAATATTTTTTCTACACATCTTCTGGATAGCATTTATTGAGCATTCACAATGTATAATGCACTGTGCTGAGAAGGCTTGTAGATGTGTAAGATTTTATGATCTAATACTATGCTGCTATTGACCTGAGATACTGCATTTCTAACAAGTTCCCAGGCAATGCTGATGCTGTTTTTCTGAAGGCCATACTTTTCAATAAAAATGTTGTAAATGAAAAGATTGTCATATGGAGGTCTGCGAAGGGGAACACAGTGCAGGGAGGAGAGAGAAAAAAGGAGACTTAAGCTTTTCTCTCCTTGAGAATCAATTGTTGTCAGATGCTTAGAATCCATTATGTTACATTAAAATTCAATTGGGAGAGATCTGTCACCAAGTAGTTAATTGTGGCTTAATAACATATTGGGGATGAATCCACTATGAAGGCAGACTACTTCCTCATTTGAAAGGTAGCAAAACTGAAAAACTTTAGTTACTGAGTTTTTCCTATGTGCATATTCCAATCTTCACCTAATGTTTTAATTCCTGTTTCTTGCCTTTTCTACCTACATCCCATAGCATGTAAAGTATAATTATCTTCATGGTTGTAATTCCTAAATCATCAGTATTTGTTATAATTTCCTCTTGGACCCAAAGGTTATTTAAGAACATTAAAAAAATTCTAAGTATGTGATTTTTCAGGGTTAAAAATTATTTTCTAGGCTTTTTTTTTTTTTTTTTGGTAATGTGGTCATGAGTGCTTTCTAGAAATTTATTAAAGTTTTCTCTACATCTAGTATAAAATCATTTAGAAATGCTTCAGGATAATTTGAAAAGATCATATATATTACACACACATTTTAACTACTTATCTTTTATTTCTTAACTTTCCATTTACTTGATTTATCAAAGGCTGTAAATGTGCTGGGTTGGTGGCTCACATTTGTAATCTCAGCGCTTTGGGAGGCTGAGGCAGGAGGATCACTTGAGCCTAGGAGTTGGAGGCTTCAGTGAGCTATGATGTTATCACTGCATTCTAGCTTACAGAGCAAAACCCTCTTGTCTCTAAAAAAAGAAATCATAAATATTGAAGTCATAGTCCAACATAATTTTGCTATATTTAACAATACATACAGGATTACAAAATAAATTTTAAATACATAAAATGCACTTATTTAAAGGTACATGTTTTTAAATAGATGTATATCAATGTACATAAGTAAAACTATCACCCACATCAAGATATGAAACACATATTTTACATATTGTCATATTATTTGCCATATAGTTTGTTAAATGTTACATCCTATATGTTTTACATAAAGTGTCTTATGTCTAAATTCTGTTTAACAAAATGTTACTATTTCTGACTTATAGTTTTCATTACCTTAAACTCTTTGATCCTTTGTTTTATACAAATGTACCTCAGGTTAGAGATTGATTTTTGACCCCATTTCAATTGTAACAGAGCTATTTAACCAGTTTATAAGTCATCTGTATTCTGTCATCTACTTTGTGCTAATTTTAATGTCTTCTTGCTATTATCCTTTTGCTATTTTTTTACCACCTCCTTTCCAACCCAAAATATTGTAATGTATATATTCTATATCAATGTCAAATTTACATAGATGAACTACTATATAATGTAGTAATTACTGTTTTCCCCATGCAACATGTACATAAAATGAGGATTTATCCATCCCCACCCAAACCAGTGATCTGCAAGTTTCTTTACAGTATCAGTAGTAACATTATGGAGAAACTTGCTATTTTTTTTTCCTGCTATATCTAAGAGTAAGGAAAATGAAACTGTACTGTTTTCCAATTTTGTCAGATCTGATATTTCGAATGCTGTTACTTGTCCAATCTACAATGATAAAGCCCTTTTACTTAGATTTAGCTTAAGAACATGCATATTTTTATCTACAATACTATATGCTAAAAATAAAACAGTATTTATCTGTCCAATATATTGAACGTGTGGCAGACCTATCCACAGTTTAAATCTAAACTGACATTTTAGACCCTGCTTACGTTTCTATTTTTGTATTTAATTTTAACGCCCTATACATAACAATTCTTAGTTTTAATGCATACCATTAATTCTTTCATACAATTGCCACCTTATTCTTATTTTAATTCAGGTTCTTTGTTAGCTGCAGTAAATCATTCAGCAAAATTTTCAGGGACGGTTCTTGGTTCGTATACTTTCCTAACCCCTGTATATCCAAGAATGTCTTCCAGTTTCCTTTGTAAATAAATGATAACTTGCAGGGTATATAATTCTTGGCTCAAAATTATTTTCCCTTAAAACTCTGTAGATATTGTTACATTGTCTTCTGGCATTTAGAATTGCAAGAGAAAAATCTGAGGTCAGCGTGACTTTTGCCCCTTTGTAGGTAACCTGCTTTCTCTGTCCAGATGCTTGTAAATTTTTTTCTTTAAGAAATGTCATCAGGATACGTCTAGGTGTTGCTTTCTTTTCATAAAATTTTAAAGGTACTCTGTGAGCGTTTTCCACTTGTAGATCTAGTCCGTTCTTCAATTCTGGAAATTTTTTTTCAATTAGATGAGTTTCAGCTCCACTTGCTCTGTCCCCAGTTTCAGGTATTCTTATTATACGTAGATTGTATCTCCTTGACCAGCCCTCTAGATCTCTTTTTCCTCCTCTTAATTTCTGTTCCTCTTTTCTCCGTATTTGGTGACAATCTGTCTTGTTTTACACTTATTTCAGTAATTCGATTTTGTGGCTCATTCAGCCTGCGCCCTTCTGTTAACTCTCTCAACTTCTTGGTATTTTCCAAGCGCTTTGACATTACCCTCTTTATCATCCTGCATAGGTTTTTAAGCTCCTGTATCTATGATTCTCAATCCTTCCTGTATCTTCTATTTCCAAATCTATATCCGTTTCAAGAGGAGGCATTTTTTCGATTACTTAGCGCTGTTCCTTTCTTCTGAGGAGCGGTATTACGACCTTGGAAACAAACAGAATTTAATTCTACACGGCCCAAAACGGCCCAAAGATTTCCATTGATAATTATCGACGGCTTTATAAAACGCTTTATTTTTCTTTCTTACCTTTTCAGTTACTTTTCTTAGAAACAGGGACCAAAGTCAAAGATTAAAGGAGGTCTTCTGAAGCACGGCATAAAATAGACGTTGAAAACGATTCCTGTTACGTCATCTCTAACGCGCCTTACCGTCACGGCTAAGAGCCTGGCGCGTAGCTTTATGGCAGAAGGGGCTGTGGCGCTCTAGTCAAATGGGAGGCTGCAAACGCGGCTTCACCGCTCGCAGTCTGGTTCCGCCCCTGCCGCCCTGCCCGTCATGGCAGGGTCACGGTAGTGCGCACGCGCAGCACCCTATTCAACTTTCTCCTGTTCGCAGTGGCTGGGCTTAGATTGATGCCGCCTTGGAGGCGGGGCTGGGTCCCAGCAGTAGCCAATGGAGCCCCGGGTGAGGGTTGAGGGGTGGAAGGTGCCTACTAGCCGGTGGTGCAGGTTTCTTCCAGCGCGTGTGCTGGGTACCTGGTCGTCATGGAGGCGGTCTTGACCGAAGAGCTTGATGAGGAAGAGCAGCTGGTGAGAAGGCATCGCAGAGAGAAGAAAGAGTTGCAGGGTGAGGGGGAAGGAAGTGGGAATCTGGAAGCCGCCCCTACCCGGGGAAGGGCGCGTGGCAGGTCGGTGCTGGGGAATCTTAAGGCATGACTGATCTGGATCACCCTAGACTTCCCCTAGTAGCAAGTGGCCTCTTCTCTCCCGCCTTCCCCTCCCTGGCGGCTCTTTAATCCCCCAGCCTTCAGAGGCTTCCCCTGCTGAGGCCTGCCGCTTGCCCCCTACCCTGCGCCGCCGCGTTGGTGCCAGTGTCTGAAAATACCTTGAAACAGAGATCTTGGACCCAGACTGGTCCCCTCCCAAACTCTCTATGCCTCCCTTTTCTATTCCTATCCCAGTTACCGATATTTGGCCTTAATGGTTGTATTTTGAATGGCCTCACCTCAATTTAGGTGGCCCAGAAAGGATACCTGAAAGATTTAAAACTTGCTACAGTCAGATTTTTTTTCTCCTCTTATCCCACGAAACAACCGAAACATAGTCAAGATTATGTTAATGAATTTGTGTGTGTCTCAGGTTCATCAGGCCGCTTCTCTATAGCTGTCTGTTAGGCGATGACTCTTGCATTCATAATTACTTTTTCTCTACCCTTCTCCGCTTATCATCCCCTTATTGGTTCCTGTTTTTCATCTCTTTTTACTCTTGGGTGTCTGACTTAATGATTTTGATGACTTTTCAGCCAAAATTCAGGGTATGAAGAATGCTGTTCCCAAGAATGACAAGAAGAGGAGGAAGCAACTCACTGAAGATGTGGCTAAGTTGGAAAAAGAAATGGAACAGAAGCACAGAGAGGAACTGGAACAATTGAAGCTGACTATTAAGGATAATAAGGTATGTGAAATGTTTGTCGTTGCCTACACCATTTGAAAACAGCTGTCCACTTCTATTAAACTGCTTATTATCTAAAATCATAAAGTTGGTAGGGAAATGAAATCACTTAGTTACGCTCATGCATCACTTCCCATTAAGATTTTTGTGACCAGGTTCACAGGGCAGTGTGTTTTTATATGGGAGATGAACCAAGAAAGTGCTGTACTTCTTTTACCTATTTACTTGCCTAGAAGATGAAGTTGCATCAAATGAAAGTTGGAAGACCATACATCTGATCCCAGAATTGCAACTGAGTGGGATTGTAGCCTGAGCAATGTTACTTAATCTTTCTGAGCTCAAATTTTCCCACACATATAATACAATACAAATATTTCTGCTGTCTAAGCACAGGTTTTTGTAAGAATCAAGAAAATGAACGTGAAGTCATTTTTAAATTATAAAAGTGCTTTATGAACAAGTTTTAATGAATGAAATTTTACTAATGTTTCTTGGGTAAGTTAGAGCATCCTTTCATCATTCTAACTAATATTTATTTTATCATTGGAACTAATATATATGTGCCAAGCACTTTGTTTTATATTTATTATCTCATTTAACCTCAGTAGCATGTGAGGTATTACCTATGAGGTAAGTGCAAATAACCCCATTTTTCAAGTGAGAAACAGGCTTAAAGAGATTAAGAACTTTGTCCAGAAGTCATAACAGCTGTTAATTACCAAAGCCAGAATTCCAAATGAAAACTGTCTTACTCCAGGAAGTGAATACTGAATTCTGTCATAGCTTTGTATAGTGTGGTATTTATTGTATAGGTTTTGGATGTAAAGGGCCATATAGACTCCACAACCTCATTCCATCTATGATAGTTAGAAAGTTCTTATGTTATGCAAAATCTTATCTGCCATACTTAAATTTTATTTGGTTCATTTTTGGTTTGCTTTTGACAAATACAGCTTGTCTTTGCTAATTTACAATGGTCTTTACATTAAATATAGCCTAAATTTCCCAACTTTCTTTGCCCTTAATATACTTCATCTCTAGGTAACAAGGCATGATACTCCAGGTGTTAAATTGTGTCGTGACAGTTGTGGTGTTCCTAATTGTCTTCCCATCTTTTCTATTAGTGAGATAGTTTTGTTTGTTTTTGCAGAACTTTCAGTTTTGAGGTTTCTTTCCCAGGTTTCCAAGGACAAAAATATTTGATTCATAAGCTACGTGGGGTCCTACTGTTAAAACACAAACTCCCATTCTAATTTGAACTGTTTATCTTTTTCATTAACTTAAATTGGTTTTCTTTTCTGAATACTACCAAAACTCATGCCATTGCTTTTTTGTTTTTCAGTTGCATCTCTGTTATCTTGCCTATTGTCGATATAATATAGTTGTTTGTAAATTTTAGCAGATTCCTCTGAAGAATCGCAAGATTCCAAATTTCTCTAAAGCTGATAACCATTTTTTGAAGTCTCTATTTGATTTTAATATTTTGATCATTTGTGATACAGCCTTTGGAGACTTCTGTCTCTGTGTATTAAAGGCCTTGGGTTGTTCTATGTATGTGTTATACTAAAAACTAGCTTAACTTATAGTTGCAGTAATATTAGCTACTCATCTTTATAGTTAAAAGTCTAGCATCTTTATTTTACTGTAGCAAACACATACTAGCCATTTGAGTATTAGGATAACTGCCCGCAGTTATCAGTTTGTAGATGGAAAAGGGTAGGGTAGGATAAGCTCAACTTAATACTAGGATCAAGGATTAGTACTCATCAAGTTCTGGCTAATTAAGATGGAAAAGGGCTTCTCCTGCCACATTTAGGTTATGCATGTAAATAATGAACCGAGCCAGCACAGGACCTTTATCTTATATATACTATCAGTAGTCAGAGAAAAGAAGAGTAGAGTGCTGAATGAGTTGGCACTTACAGGAAGTACAATACTGCATTTAGATTAATAGAGTAGGCATTCTAAGAAAGAAGGAAGGCATGCAGGGATGAGCATGAACTTTGAAGGGTTGTAAGGAAACTTCTTGGGAACTTGTCAAATTTTTCCTTAAAAATAGAGACAGAAGACAAAACCGTATTATCTAATACAGTGTCTATTGCTGTTCAAATTTGAAATGTGGGATTAGATATATTTATGATTTTCAATAATTTAAAAAGTATTTTTCATTGACTTGTTAATGCTTTTTGTTTCCTTCAGATAGATTCTGTTGCTGTTAACATTTCAAACTTGGTACTTGAGAATCAGCCACCTCGGATATCAAAAGCACAAAAGAGACGGGTATGAAAGTCATGTCACCAAGTTTATAAGTTAGTGCTGTGTGTTCGATACTATCTTAGGTACTATCTTAGGTCTTGTTACAGGTAGAAAATGAAAAAAAAAAAAGATGCAATTGCTTGTCAAGGGACTTGAACTAACATTTATTAAGCACTTGCTGTGTGTCACATACTATGCTAAGCTGCTTATATGAAATCTCAGTTAGTCCTGACAATAATTTTGTGAAGTAGGATCTCTTATCCCATTTTATGGAGAAGAAAATAGTCCTAAGAGAATGTAAAATAACGTATTCAGGATGCAGTTCTCATAGGAAAGTGAAACTGGGAATGAGAGTAGTTTATATTATCCCAGACTTAAAAATTCAGAATGTGGACCCAGATGATATGATGCTCAACCCTGGTGAAGAACTATACCATTGGGTGAGAAATAAAGATTTGAACCTAGAAGTTAACACATGTAGGTATACAAAATTCTTAGAGAATTGTGTAGATATCTATATAATGATTAATTATGAAAATTTAGAGAAGGGAATGTTCAAAATAATGAGTTGGAATTTGAAAGAAATAGTATTTAGATAGGATATTCCAGATAGGAGAAACAGCATGCACAAAAACAAATGTGAGGATAATATACTGCATTATTGAAGAGCTATAAGGAAACTGATATATTGGAAATAGCTAGTTCATATCAGCATTATGGAAATGAGATTAGATAGGTAAGTCCGTTGAATTTGAAAAAAGAAAAATGAATAAATTCAGCCTTTTTAGTCATGAGTATTATTAACACTCGATGTTTTCTATGGTTTAAATGCATATTTTTAAACTAGTTTTGCATCTTATGACAAAGTATGTAATTTAGTAGAGCATGGAGTTTAGTGTCAAACAAATGAGGTTTTAATTTCATTTACTATTATACTTTGGGTAAGGTTCTTCTTTAAGCCTCAGTTTCACATCTATAAAATGGGGGCAAGTGATAGCTACTTCATAAGCTACTTCATTTTGAATATTAAATAATATATTATTTCCAAAGCCCTTAACACAGGCCTGGAGAATTAATGGGCCAACAAATGATAGTATTGTTTACTATGTTAAGTAGTACATAGTATGCCTCCTAAAAAATTAAACCTAAAAACAGTGTTTTTTTTTTTTGTTTGAAAGTTGATGAAGTGCACGTAGTCAAACATTTCTCGTTGTATAAAATTTTATTCTTGAGTAAATATAATTGTGATTTTTGTAGATTCATAAATTTTAGATCTCATGGAATCTTGGAGATTGTCTGCTTATGATATGCATTCTTTTGTGATGATCTCACAATTGTCATCTAGCTTCTATAGATCAAAAAGGAAGGGCAGAATTTTTGCATGCCAGTAGCATAACAAAATATTGGAATTACATCGACTTAGTAATTGATACATCTTATAATCGCCTAACTAATTCTGGAAAACATAAGGGCACAAGTTCTTCCTGTCTTTATCAAAACTTGTTCCTCCACAGCTGGATCTCTGACAACAAAACAAACAAAATGAAACTCCCTTGCCTTTCTCAAAAATTTTGTTACTTTTTCCCTAAAATACTGCACAAGTGGAAATAATACCTTTGTCACCTATACTCTTAGAACATTTATTATCTTTTATAGTCACTGCTTTAATACTTGGCAGAAAAAATGCCCAAGTTATGCTTTTACATTGTTATGTTAATGGAATTTTAGAACAGAAAATATTAAACATTTATAATATTTGAGAAAATGGAACCTGAAGTCAGGATGCACAATCAGGTGTTAGATAATTTGGTACCTCCTGTTTTGCAGAAGCACCAAGGAATGAAGTCAGTTAATTTATGATGTTTATCTTTGGGAAAGATACAACTCTGGAAGAAAAACATAAAACTTTATAAAGATTTATTGTAAGAATATTGTGGAATATTGTAGAGCATATCTCTTATTTTTAGTCTAGAAAAACATAGTATTTTATTTAATTCAAAAAACTTAGAAGCTTTTTGATAGGATAGAAAGATTCTAAAATAGAACTTAGAAGAGCTGGTTTCTAAAAATATGAAATTTGAGAGCTGGAATGAGATTGAGTTCAATTTCTTTATTTTACAAATGAGAAAACAGAGATCCAGGTTATCGCAATAGTACACTAAAACTTTGATACAAACCCAGGACTGGTGTCCAGCTCTTAATATTCCCTTTGAGTTGTCTTTGCTATATTACTATATCAACATGACTCTAGTTTTATCGACTATATGTTTATGATTTACATGCTATTTTCACCTTTTATACATTTTTATTAGAACTTATTGGTACCATTCTATCTCCAGTACTATAGCTGTAGAAACCAAAGTGCCTGGTGGTTTTGGGAAACTATAGATTGCTGGAAAAAGAATCCAGTGAATTTCTTATCTAGTGCTCTGAAAAGGAAACTCAGTTGTTTTGTTCTACTGAAGCAAAGCATGAAGGGAAAAAATGAAGTGATTAGAATTAGTATTTTAGAGGCTTAAATAGTTTTACAGCTAAGATAAAGTGCCACTCTTCCAGTAAATAGTACATGACATCATTAACTCCAGCTCCCATCTGCTCCAACTTTTATTCTGATTCAGGTGCCTGGATAGAAGGAGCTCTCTGTGTTGTCCTTGGTCCCTGCTCTGCTCTTACCAGCTGTGTGACCTTTGGAAATCTTTCTGCGTGCTGTTTCCTCAGAAGAGGAAAATGAGGGGTTTTGGATTAGATGATATCTAAGGTGCTTATTCTTCCTCTCCCCTCTGAAACTTTTTTAGTCTTTTATAAAGTAATAGTGCCATCTTGTGTTTTAAGATTTTATGCCTCTGTGATCCACAGTTCTAGGTATGTAGTGATATAAATTTGTTCCTGTTACTTATATTATAGAGGCGGGAAGTAAAACCTTAAATAGGCTATGTTTTATTAGGGAGATGTTGCTGGTTTTGATTCAGGTGGCTTATAAATCACTTTAGGTTCATCTAGCATGGCACATAACAGGCAAGTAGCACAAGTATATGACAATAAGTTTAATTGAAACTTGCCTTCTCATTCACTTTTGTTTCAAGGAGGAATTGGAGCTAGCGGTATGGAAGTCTTTACCTTTTTCTAGTCTTGGCTTACCAAATCCTTCACTGTAACTTATTACTAATATCAAGATTTATATAACTTAGTTTGTTTTTATTCTTAAATTATAAAGCAGTTTCCCCTTGAATGTACAAACAAAGTATATGGTGGAGAATTAGAAAGATGCAGAAAAACATACAGACATACACACACACACACCCCCAAAATAAAATTTATTTCGAAATCCCGTCATCCAGAGAAAAGAACTATATTTTGCATATATTCTAGTTTCTTTTTAGTACTATGTCAAGTGTAGACTTACTGCATACTAACTATATGCCTATCTTTTTTGCCTCCAATTTCATCTCTTGACACTTTTTTCTGGCACTCTAGCTCTATGAACTGTTTTTAGCTACGAAAAATATAGTGCTTTCTGGCTTTTGATCATTACTAGTCCATCTGTCAGGAATTTTTTCCCTTCTCCAGTCTTCCCTCCATACCTCCAGGCTATTCGTTATGTCACAGATCTCTCATTGCCTTCACTCCACTCTGTCCTAGCATATGTTTCCATGGTAGGAGCTCTTCAGACACTTGAATAAGGAAAGCAAATTGCAGAATGTAACGTATGATACCATTTTTATTAAAAATTTATACATTTTTCAAGAGTATACTATATTTATGAAAAGGAATAGAAAAGCAATCTAGAAGGATACACACCAAACCTAGACCAAGCACTGGGATGGCAGTGGTTTTAGGGGGAACTTTAGTCTATCTGTTACATTTTATTTTATTTTTTTGTAAAATATTTGTTAATTAAATGTATGTGTATACAGATATTTTTAAAAGCTAGATAAAAATAGTGTCTGCCTGTACCCTTCTAAAGGCTGTATCATATTAACGTGTTACTGGTGGAGTGATAAGAAGGCTGGATTAGCCTGGGCTTTAATATAATAATAATGTGCTTTAAGGCCTAGGATAGCTCAGTCTTAAGATAATACTTTGAAATCAGTAAGTAAAGTTTTTAGAAACTTGGCATGTAGTTTTTAAGTAGACTTCAAAGAAAAACTAGAGGGCTCTCTTAATGTCCAGTATAGAGCAAGGTGCTGGAAACACACAGATGAGTAAGATAGCAGGCCCTTATAGGAGCTCACGTCGTAGAAGATTCTTTAAACAATGAGATGATCAATGTGATAGTGCTTGTGGGAGAAGGGAGAAAGACACCAAAAAGTTTTGAGACCTTTACATCTCCATTCCCTTAATAAATGAGAATTAATCTTAATCATTATGAATTAACTTTCCTGCATTCTCCTTTTCTTAGGAAAAGAAAGCTGCATTGGAAAAGGAGCGAGAAGAACGGATAGCTGAAGCTGAAATTGAAAACTTAACAGGAGCCAGACATATGGAAAGTGAAAAACTTGCTCAGATATTGGCAGCTAGACAGTTAGAAATTAAACAGATTCCATCTGATGGCCACTGTATGTATAGAGCCATTGAAGATCAACTGAAAGAAAAGGATTGTGCTCTGACTGTGGTTGCCTTAAGAAGTCAGACCGCTGAGTATATGCAAAGCCATGTGGATGACTTTCTGCCATTTTTAACAAACCCTAATACGGGAGATATGTATACTCCAGGTAATTTATTTTTCGTTACTATGTTTCATTGTTGCTGTTGTTGTTGTTTTTAAATAAAGTGCTTCCTAGCACTGAGCCTAAGAAGAACCCATACGATCCTTATGAAGAAAAACATCACAAGATTTAGGCAGAATTATTTTATGTATTTTAATAGATGTTAGTATATTTTTCTTTATTAAGATTTTTAAATTAGTTATTTTGTAATTAGAGTATGTTAATCATTTTATGTATGATAAAAATAGGAATAAGATTACTCATTTTTGAAAAATACGTACGTTTATATTTGACGAAGTTAAGTATTGAGGAAGGTAAGCTTGAGGAAGTATATATAGGGTCCGAAGACCATAAGGAGAGAATGACTAGGAAAACTATTTCCTCCTTTTATCCCATACTTGGGGAATTTTACTTTTATTCTCAATAAGCTATAATTATGAAGATTAGTATTCAAGTAAAATTTGATTTTGCAAAACCAAAACAAATGAGTTAATACCCTGCTTTATAATGTATAGTACTTTCCACAGTTAAAATATTTATGATGAAGTAAAAAGTATACAACTAGCAGATGAGGAAGAGAGCAACTAAAAATCTGAATAGGTTTTGGAGGAGTAAAGAATGGAATAGAGGACTCTGTTAGTCCTTGAGAGAAGGTGGCAGGTTTGGCAGTGTCCATTGGGAACAAGTCTTATGGCCAAAATGGGTTGGAGAGAGAAAGGTTAAGGCTGACGTTCCTTTAGTGGAGTCTGCCCTCCATAGAGGGAAGGTAGAGAGTGATGCAGAATGGATAAGAATGAGCATTGCCAATCAAGTATGTCTCGTTTAGTGTGTATGTCCTGAGGTATCTGTTGATAGATCTTAAGAATGACTTAGGCATATCTAATTCTGTAGCGAATTAATTTCCTATAGATGTAATATTGGAAATGTTAACTTATCTCTTGCTGCTTTAGGTCATTGCTGTTTTCTAATTAAACAGAACTTGCTATGGGACGTAAAACTCAT
Source organism: Plecturocebus donacophilus (assembly GCA_004027715.1). Classification (NCBI taxonomy): domain Eukaryota; kingdom Metazoa; phylum Chordata; class Mammalia; order Primates; family Pitheciidae; genus Plecturocebus; species Plecturocebus donacophilus. The sequence goes on from PVKP010000451.1 coordinate 53,019, forward strand.
TTTTCCATATATCTTCGTATATGCTGAGGCAATGTGATAAGTGACTTTTCTGTCATTAATCTCCCAAATGATTACCAAATCATTGAAACTCCCCAATTGCACTAGTTGTAGGGCATAGAGGAGGTGGCAGTTCAGTATGCTGACTCAGAGAAAAACACAAAAGACTTAATTCATTATCTTCATTTATTCAGCCAATATTAATTGAAGGCCACTGCACAGCACTATCCTAGGCACTGTTCTGAACACTGAAGATTTAACAGGGAATGAGACAAACATGAGACATATTTTTCTTTTAGATGTCCATAATTTCTTTCCCTCCATCTGTGTAGTAAGGATAATTGTTTACCGTTTTAACATACTATATAAAAAGATGTATGCACAAAATATACCCATTGTAAATTTAGTGACTAGGTCTTTTACTTCTCAGGGCTGATCTGAAAAGCCCCTTCCTTAGCTAGAACTGATAGTTATGCAAATAATGTAAGTGCTTCCAAAATAACAAGTGGAGGCACTGTTTGATGCTATCTCTGGGGAAGGAATTTCAACTGATCTGTACTTTTACTCAGATCCTCTTCATACATTTTCCAGAGTCTTACAGTAAACCTGATTATACAAAGACTACATTTTATTTATTTAATTATTTTTTGGTCTTACATGGTATTCCTTTGGATGCAGGTTTGGGCTTCACAACACAGGTCAAGATAGTGAATATGGTAGCAATTTTGGGAGTCATTGCTTGGGGTAGAGTGAGGTAGGTTTGATATGTAGGCAAGGTATCTGGGCCTCCGATGGAAGAAGAAAAGCAGAAATGGACTGCTTTATTCTTGGATGGAAATGTGGTGGAAAGTTGGGGTGAATTAAATTTGGATCTGGGAGGTGGATTGGATTCTGGAGGATACTGGTAAAAAAGGAGAATGTTCATAACTTGGGCATTTTTGTCAGAAATTGTGGGAACTATAAAAGGGATCTTGTAACGTAAGTTACAACAATTATTAAATGCTGTATTCTGACCTATTCTCTACAGGAGAGTTTCAGAAGTACTGTGATGATATTGTAAACACAGCTGCATGGGGAGGTCAGCTTGAGGTAAGTTTGTAGTTATTCATAGTGATTGTGGGTTGTTAAATTATTTCTGAATCCCCTCTGTAGTTTTAAGATGTTTCTCAGCTGATCCCAATTTCTCTTTGAAGATTCCTTTTCTTTATATATTTACTGTTCTCAACTGAAAAAGAAATAGGTAGTTAACATCATTAGGTCTGTGATTAAAGCATGTGGACTGAAGCACTATTTCATTTTAAATAGCTTGGTGTTAGATCTATTTGTTGGAGGTACATCTGTGTGAGTCTTTTCATTGTGATGCTGCTACTGGCAATACATTTGATTTTCTGCACTTAGGAAAGTGAAGACTTTACTGAAGTAAAGTAAAATTTACCGTAGTAGCTCAGCTGATCAAAGTCATTATTGGAAAACTATCTTTTTTACATCAGAAGTGAAAAAATATTTTTATATGAAATTACAGTCCAAATCCTACCACAGCATATGTATTAAAATTGGGTTTTCAATTCCTAATCAATTGTGACTGACTTACTTGAAAGTAGTAGTTGATGCATTAAATTCATATGTAAGAAAACGTATGTTCAGTCAGTTATAGGAAGTTACCAAGATTTCTTTTTAGCTCTAATTTAAAAAAATCTTACTGTTAACTTTGTTTTGTTAAACAAAACAGTTAAGTAGACCAGATGGTGATGAAGCAGGCTGGGTATTAGACAGGATAAGAAGTAAAGTCTTAGGTTCAGGTCCTGGCATTTCCTTCCACCTCTCTGTTTTGCGGCCACAGGGGTGTCAGCCATCCTGCCAAGCTTAAGTTTCTTGATTACTGTATGGCCATAATAAACCCTCTGTGTACCCAGTTGAGCATTTTTGAACATTAAGTAAGACAGAGAGTACCTGCATAAAAGTTTGTAAGCTGAAGTGCCAGATGGATGAACCTAGACAGTGCAATTAATAATATATAATGAAGATTTAATTTTCATGAATAGTCTGTGGCTCTAAATAATTTACTTTAAGAACTGCTTCATTTGAAGATGTGACATGAATGCTGCCCCCAAATCTTTTTCTTAGTAGTGCTGTGTATGTGCATTTCCACCAGAGGGAACTCTATCCATTAGTTTTGTATGCCTCTGAAACTCAGAAGTTTTCTTAGTAGCTTTGTTACTACATTAGGAATAGTTAAAAATACTTGAACTTTCTTATAAGAATCACTCATATGAGTATTAGAGATTAAATCAACTCTACTTAAACTAAAAGCCTTTTAAAACATCTTTTGAAGGATAATTACTCTTACAGTTTTTACATCTCTGAATTCATTTGAAGTAAAAGCTGCAGTTTTCACAATAGGGTACATTTAAGTTATTAAAGAGAAAATCATTTTGTGATTCCTGAAGTTAGAAGGGATGGTAGGATTTCCAGAGTTTGGTTCCCATCCTCAAGTCTATGCTAGTTTCTTAAAAATGTTATTTTAGATATAAGAAAAATGTGCTTCAAAGGAACATTTTTGATTTGCTACCATGCATCAGAGCCCTTTCCATATTTTTAAAGTAATTTCTTATATTCTTCCAAAACCTCAGGAAGGGCTATGTTCATTGATGAATGTTCTTGTAATGGGGCAAGTACATATCCCATAGTGCCCCATAGATCGAGGCATTATGATTTTTCTTTTCTTTTTGAGGTAGAGTCTCACTGTCGCCCAGGCTAGAGTGCAGTGGTGCTATTGATCATTGCTCACTGCAGTCTCAATCTCCCAGGCTTAAGTGATCCTCCCACTCCTGAGTAGCTGGGACTACAGGCATGCACCATTATGCCTGGCTACTTTTTGTATTTTTTGTAGAAACAGGGTCTCCTTGTGTTGCCCAGGCTGGTCTCAAACTCTTGAGTTCAAGTGAGCTCAAGGCACCTTAGCCTCCTAAAGTGCTGGGATTACAGGCATGAGCCACCACCACCAGCTGACACTATGACTGAAAACTGTTAATGATTAATTTGCTTATGAACTTGGGCTCTAGAGTCAAAGTTCTTTAGTTCTGTGCAGGCCATTTAATTTGCTAATGCTTGACTTTGACAAGTCTCATAACCCTTTTTTTGCCTCAGGTGCTAAGTTTTTAAAATAACAATAGTACCTATTCCATAAAGTTATTGAGAGGATTAAAGGAATTAATACACATAAAGTACTTAAAGTACTTAAGTGCTTAGTCATAATGTCTTTTTATTTTTTTGAGACGGGGTCTCTGTCGCCTTAGTCGGAGTGCAGTGTCGTGATGTTGACTCACTGTAACCTCTGCCTCCCAGGCTCAAGTAATCCATCATGTCCCGTTAATTTTTGTATTTTTTTATAGAGACAGGGTTTAACCATGTTGCCCAGGCTGGTCTTGAAAGCCTGGACTCAAGGAGTCTACCTGCCTCGGCCTCCCAAAGTGCTGGAATTATGTGCGAGCCACTGTGCCTGGCCATAATTGTAATAAGTCTTAAAACATGTTAGCATTAATATTCATTATTCACCATTATTCATCTGGCTTTAGGCTCTAGTTTTCTATTGTATGGTATGAAATTACTTAAAATTGTATATCTTAATGAGATGGAAATTTGTTGATAGGGCAGTACAATTCATATACATATTTCATTCTATTCTTGCTTTGAAAATTATAGAACAGTGGTTATCAACAATGTTTGTAGATTAGAATCATCTGAAAAACTTTAAAAAAATAAATAAATATGTTATTCTTCCCTTCTGCTCATTTTCTTACATTGTAATTGATTTGATCTGATGCTTAAGCAATGGTATTTTAAAAATCTTTTTGTTATGGGCATTTTCAAGCATATTCAAAAGTAGAGACACTAATATACCTAATCTACCCATTGCCCCTCTTCATTAACAGTGGCATTGATATATTTTACAAAGCTTTTGTGCGGCAGCGCTTGATCAGTCTCTGCATTTGATTTAATAAATACAAGTTAATCATCCCTAATCTGAAAATTTGAAACCTGAAATGCTCCCAAATCAAATTTTTTGAGGGCTGACATGACATCGTAAGTGGAAAATTCTATACTTGACTTTATGTGTCAGGTCACAGGTTCACTACTTAATTTCATGCATAAAATTATTTAAAATGTTGTATAAAACTACCTGCCTGTTATGTGTGTAAGATATGTATGAAACATGAATGAATTTTGTGTTTAGACTTGAGTTCTGTCCCCAAGATAGCTCATGTAATACATGCAAATATTCCCAAATCGGAAAAAAATTCAAAATCTAAAACAGTTCTGGTTTCAGGCATTTAAGATAAAGGATATTCAACCTGTATTATATTTATTTATTCAACAAATATTTATTAAGTGCCCACTATATGCCGGGCTTTCTATGTACAGTAGTGAACAGAGCATATCCCTGCTCTGACTGGTTGCCCGTTCACACATGCTTCAGTAGTTTACTATTTGAGTATGATGAACATTTTTATTTTCCTTACTCATATTTTTTTTTTCTTCCTGTAGCTAAGAGCTCTGTCTCACATTTTACAAACACCAATAGAGATAATACAGGCAGATTCTCCTCCCATTATAGTTGGTGAAGAATATTCACAAAAACCACTAATACTTGTGTAAGTACCTAGACATTTTTACTGTTTTATTTTTCACAATTAAGACAAAAAGGAATATAAAAAATTTAGAATATATATGTTAAAATATATGACTTAGATAATTTTTTAAACCTATAGTGATGTATTCTTGTGTGCGAGTTAAGAATAAAGTCATTTCTAAAGGTTACAAAATTTTAGAACTAGTTTGTATACTGTCCTGGTTTGACGTTAATGGTGCTAAAAGTTTTGAGTGTAAAAGTTGAGATATATTCATGTTACCTGTTTATTGCTTAGATGTTTTTTCTTCATTTTATGAAAATATCTTACATGATTGAGAAATCTCTTCTGAAATACAGCATGCAGGTTTGCTATTGGCTTTAGTATTTTTTAGCTAAACCTATTAAGGTAGTCAGTCATCAATGGCTAAGACTTAGGTGACAATTTAAGCTTATTGAGCCCTCAGCATCTAAGCCTTTTCATTTTATCCCCAGTGATTGAACCAGATCTTGGTGACTGCTGCCACTTTTCAAATAGTGTTGAACTCTTAATTAATATGTCCACGTAGTCTATTGAGTGATACCCATGTGGACTGAGTCATTCGGAATCATTGGTTTATATATACATAATAAGCATGTTTGTGTGTGTGTGTGTATATATATATATATATATACTTACACATACATGCACACACATACACAGTAAATTACTTTTATCAAAACTCATTTCATCAAAACTACTCATTTCTTTTTTTTTAATTTCAGATATATGAGACATGCATATGGCTTAGGAGAACATTATAATTCTGTTACACGGTTGGTAAACATAGCTACTGAAAATTGCAGCTAATTTATCCAACATTGTACAATTATGTTTTAATACAGTGTGCCGAGCTGAGTATTTCTACCAAATGTTGGGTTATTCTAAATGCTACTGAAAAACACAACTACCTTAAATCAGTTTTATGGCAAACTACTAACAGATGTTTTTAGAAATATGTCCTATATAAACTTTAACCAGTGTCTTAGTGGAATTTTTAAAACTTGTAAGTCCATTGTGGAGAACATCATTCATAGACCAAGATGGTACCCTATTTGCTGATACTTTCATTTATATAGGATCCTGGACATTCTGTTTTGTGTTGGAACAAATTTTCAATGTTTGTAATTCTCCCCTTTCTCCCTGTTACTAAAAACTTTCAAAATAATCATTTCAATGTAATTTGTCTTGAAAAAGTTTACCCAATATCTTTGTCATTGCAATAATGTAGTATGGTGATGGCCAATTTAATTAATGCCTATAAAATGAACTTGATTATTGTAACCATGGTATTGATGAGATTATTGCAGTGAAGTTTATTATTAGTATATATAGTATTATCAAAGCATAGCTAAGAAGCTGGTTTTGATAATAATTTAAAAATATTTATTTGGGTGGGATTCAGTTGTCTAAAGAAGTGAGACAAATTTAAAGGTAAATAGGTATTCTCTGTCAAATTTAAACCTCTAAAGAATTAGAGATTAGTTTTTATTTGTGTATAACTTTAAAAAGACCTAATAGATTACTATCTTTTTAATTCGTTTGTTATTCTTTGGTGATTTTTAAGCATCGGACTGGAGTTAGTACCATCATCTCTTGATTTCTTTCATGACTGCACATTTTTATATTTCCTTTTGTGTTTTCTACTTTGCTTTCCTTGAAGGAACAAGTATTTTATGGCCTTTACCTTGTACAATTTTAGGGAGTAGCAGTGTAAAAGGTGTAAGGCCATTTACTTGAAATTTCTTCCTCTTTTCTAATTTGTCTTATGAGATATATCCCTTTTTGCTTCATTCTCTAGGATTTGAAGATAACCTTTGTCACTTGTTATTTTTATTTGCCTTATTAATGTCACCTTTCATTCAACTCAAATATTTGAGAATTTTTATGTTACATGTACAAACAAAGTTGAAAGCCACTGTTTGGGAGCCAAGACTTATATACAGTTGTTTTCTATGTGAATGGTTTATCTAGCCCAGATTTCAGGTTACTCACAACAGTATTCTTTCTAAGAGAATATATATACAAATGTCTCTCATAATTTATGTAAGGAAGTATTATGAAAATGAGACTTTTTTGATTTGATATATTTTTTCCAAATTAGAGATATAGCTAGTAAGATTTAGCATTGTTTACAACATTTGACTTTTTGCTCTGTGACTACAACTAATTTTTATAAGCAAATATTAGGTTTATAATATGAAAAATAGGGTGTCAGTCTTTTCACATGCCCAGCAGGTAACAATGTGGGAAGCTGGCAGGGTCCTTGATAGCAAGTAAGTACTTCCTGAAGGCTTTCCAGTTCAAAAGATTACAAGCCATTCTGCCTACCAAACAAAATATATTCTGAAGGATGCCTGTTTTATAACCCTTGATCTAAATTTTTTGGTGTCTGAAATTTAATTGTAAAACACTAAATGATTTGGGTTTATTTTGAAGTAATCTGTTACTTTAAAATGTCAGCATTAGGAAGTAATAAAACAAGATATTATGAAACCCAGTATTATAAATGTTATCTACATCTGAAGTATTCTAAAATAAGTTATTGGCAGCTTTATTCTTTTTTTTCTTTATAAGAGTTAGAATTTTTTTGGTTATATGTCTATTTCTTATTTGTGTTGTATTTTTAATTTAAGTGGCCAATGTGGCTATGAACAGGATTTGTATAGTCAGCTTCTGTTCTTTCCTAAAACTTCAGATAAATATCATTTTAGTTATAACCTAAAAAAGTGTTTAAATAAAATGGCAGATGTTAATTTAAAAGCAGCATATGCTAATTTAGTTTTTCCTATGATGATGGTCTAATGGAAGTTACATAAGCTTTCTTTTGTCCTAACTCCGAAAAACATATGACAGAGTTCTGGAATATGTCTTTAGCCAATAATTTTATTCACTTAAATATGTTTACAACTTGTATAAAGCAAAAAAGAATGTGTGTAACTATAGTGAACAATATAGTTTTGCTTATATTATGTGATATTTGCCAAAAAAAGAATAAAAGATTTATGAATTAAATAAACATTTATTTGCTTGAATTGTGATTCTTTAGTAATTTGAGAATTTAGAAGTGGAGAAAACTCATTTTGCTTAAGAGTTTTATCCAGCCTTTATTTTGTCTTCACATGTAATTGAAAATAATATAATCACAAATTCTTTTATTTATTTATTAATTAAATAAATATATATATATAATTGCACTTCAGGTTCTGGGTTACATGTGCAGAACATGCAGGATTGTTGCATAGGTACGTACATGGCAATGTGGTTTGCTGCCTCCATCCCCCTGTCACCTGTATCTGGCATTTCTCCCCATGTTATCCCTCCCCAACCTCCCTACCCCTCCCCACACCGTCCCTCCCCTATTTCCCCCAACAGACTCCAATCATAGATTCTTACATTTAAGGGATTTTGAATAAATATATGAGCATGGCTTATGCCCCAGAGTAGAGGGAGATAAAGTAATAGCCATTTAAGCTATGGCTCTTAGAAATCAGGTAGAAGCTTAGAACCTTCTAGAATAATAAATGTTTATTTAGGGCAAGTGAATTTGAAAAATATTTTAAGACCCATAGATGTTAAAATAAAGAATGAACATTTGTGTACAATCATGTGGAGCAGTAAGAAGGAAGTTTGTGCAAATTAACGTTTTCACAGAATTGTTAATTTAGTGCCTTCTTGGTACAGGTTCTTATGAACTAGCTGAAGGACTAGATCAGTTGATTTTCTGAGAATGTATTTGGTGATTTCATGCTTTTTTTTTTAACTTATATTGATCAGATGAAAGTTTTTCTCCCTGTTATCGCATACATTGATTGTTTCCTCTGTTTTAAGTCTTTATCTTAGATCTCATGAGGTTTTAATCCTTTTTTTTTTTTTTTTTTTTTTTTTTTTTTTTTTTTTTTTTTTTTTTTTTTTTTTTTTTTTTTTTTTTTTTTTTTTTTGAGATGGAGTCTTGCTTGCTCTGTTGCCCAGGCTGGAGTGCAGTGGCACAATCTTGGCTCACTGCAATCACCACCTCCAGAGTTAAAGCGATTCTTTTGCCGCAGCCTCCTGAGGAGCTGGGACTACAGCTGCATGCCACCATGCCTGGCTAATTTTTTGTGTTTTTAATAGAGACAGGGTTTCACCGTGTTAACCAGGATGGTCTCCATCTCCTGACCTCATGATCTCCCTGCCTTGGCCTCCCAAAGTGCTAGGATAACAGGCTTGAGTCACTACGCCAAATCAATGTTTTAATTCTTAACATAAGCTTTGGGAAACATCAGTTCCTGTCTTTTAACCCACCATTGTTCTCTCCTACTTAAGGTCTTACAACTACCATTCAGAGTAGAATGCTTTTTTCTTTTTTTTTAATTGTACTTTAGGTTCTGGGGTACATGTGCAGATCATGCAGGATTGTTGCATAGGTACATACATGGCAATGTGGTTTGCTGCGTCCATCCCCCCCGTCACCTATATCTGGCATTTCTTCCCATGTTATCCCTCCCCAACCTCCCCACCCTACTGTCCATCCCTGGCACCCTCCCCCTAACAGACCCCAGTGTGTGATGCTCCCCTTCCTGTGTCCATGTGTTCTCATTGTTCAATACCCACCTATGAGTGAGAACATGCAGTGTCTGATTTTCTGTTCTGTGTGAGTTTGCGAGGAATGATGGTTTCCAGATTCATCCATGTCCCTACAAAGGACACAAACTCATCTTTTTTAATGGCTGCATAGTATTCCATGGTGTATATGGCCACATTTTCCTTGTCCAGTCTATCATTGATGGGCATTTGGATTAGTTCCAGGTCTTTGCTATTGTAAACCGTGCTGCAGTGAACATACGTATGCATGTGTTTTTATAATAGAACAATTTATAATCCTTTGGGTATGTACCTAGTAATGGGATTGCTGGATCAGATGGTATTTCTATTTCTAGATCCTTGAGGAATCGCCACACTGTCTTCCACAATGGTTGAACTAATTTACACTCCCACCAACAGTGTAAAAGTGTTCCTATTTTTCCACATCCTCTCCAGCATCTGTTGTCTCCAGACTTTTTAATGATGGCCATTCTGACTGGTGTGAGATAGTATCTCAATGTGGTTTTGATTTGCATTTCTCTAATGACCAGTGATGATGAGCATTTTTTCATACCTTTGTTGGCCTCATATATGTCTTCTTTTGAAAAGTGTCTGTTCATATCCTTCGCCCACTTTTGAATTTTTTTTTTGTCTTTTTCTTGTAAATCTGTTTTAATTCTTTGTAGATTCTGAGTATTAGCCCTTTGTCAGATGGATAGATTGCAAAAAATTTTTTCCCATTCTGCTGGTTGCTGGTTCACTCTAATGATTGTTTCTTTTGCTGTACAGAAGCTCTGGAGTTTAATTAGATTCTACTTGTCTGTTTTAGCTATTGTTGCCCAAGCTTTTGGTATTTTAGTCATGAAGTCCTTGCCTACTCCTGTGTCCTCAATGGTTTTGCCTAGGTTTTCTTCTACAGTTTTTATGGTTTTAGGTCTTATGTTTAAGTCTTTAATCTATCCGGAGTTAATTTTAGTGTAAGGTGTCAGGAAGGAGTTCAGTTTCTGCTTTCTGCACATGGCTAGCAAGTTTTCCCAACACCATTTATTAAACAGGGAATCCTTTCCCCATTGCTTGTTTTTGTCAGGTTTGTCAAAGATCAGATAGTTGTAGATATGTAGCTTTGCCTCTGAGGCCTCTGTTCTGTTCCATTGGTCTATATCTCTTTTTTCATACCAGTACCATGCTGTTTTGATTACTGTAGCCTTGTAGTATAGTTTGAAGTCACATAGCGTGATGCCTCCAGCTTTGTTCTTTTTGCTTAGGATTGTCTTGGCTGTGAGGGCTCTCTTTTGGTTCCATATGAAGTTTAAGGTGATTTTTTCCAGTTCTGTGAAGAAGGTCATTGGTAGCTTGATGGGGATAGCATTGAATCTATAAATTACTTCAGGTGGTATGGCCATTTTCACAATATTGATTCTTCCTAACCATGAGCATGGAATGTTTTTCCATCTGTTTGTGTCCTCTTTTATTTCCTTGAGCAGTGGCTTGTAGTTCTTGAAGAGGTCCTTTACATCCTTTGTTAGTTGTATTCTTAGGTATTTTATTCTCTTTGTAGCAATTGTGAATAGGAGTTCGCACTTGATTTGGCTGTCTGTTAGTCTGTTATTGGTGTATAGGAATGCTTGTGATTTCTGCACATTGATTTTGTATCCTGAGACTTTGCTTAAGTTGATTATCAGTTTAAGGTGATTTTGGGCTGAGACTGTGGGATCTTGGAAATATACAGTCATGTCATCAGCAAACAGAGACAATTTGACTTCCTCCTTTCCTAATTCAATGCCCTTTACTTCTTTTTCTTGCCTGATTGCTCTGGCTAGAACTTCCAATACTATATTGAATATGAGTGCTGAGAGAGGGCATCCTTGTCTAGTGCCAGATTTCAGAGGGAATGCTTCCAGTTTTTGCCCATTCAGTATGATATTGGCTGTGGGTTTCTTGTAAATAGCTTTTATTATTTTGAGATACGTTCCATCGATACCTAGTTTATTGAGAGTTTTTAGCATAAAGGGCTGTTGAATTTTGTTAAAGGCCTTCTCTGCATCTATTGAGATAATAATGTGGATTTTGTCTTTGGTTCTGTTTATGTGGTGGATTATGTTTATAGACTTGCTTATGTTGAACCAGCCTTGCATCCCTGGGATGAAGCCTACTTGATCATGATGGATAAGCTTTTTGATGTGCTGTTGCAGTTGATTTGTCCATATTTTATTGAAGATTTTTGCATCTGTGTTCATCATGGGTATTGGCCTGAATTTTTCCTTTTTTGTTGAGTCTCTTCCAAGTTTTGGTATCAGGATGATGTTGGTCTCATAAAATGATCTGGGAAGGAGTCCGTCTTTTTGGATTGTTTGGAATAGTTTCCGAAAGAGTGGTACCAGCTCCTCTTTGTACGTCTGGTAGAATTTGGCTGTGAACCCATCTGGACCTGGACTTTTTTGGTTGGTAGGCTATTAATTGCTGCCTCAACTTCAGCCCTTCTTATTGCCTATTCATGGTTTCAGCTTCCTCCTGGTTTAGGCTTGGGAGGGTGCAAGTGTGCAGGAATTTGTTCTTTTCTTCCAGGTTTACTGGTTTATGTGCATTGAGATGTTTGTAGTAATCTCTGATGGTAGTTCGTATTTCTGTGGAATCTGTGGTAATATCCCCTTTATCATTTTGTTTATTTATTTATTTGTTTATTTTTTTTAAAGATGGGGTTTCACCATGATGGCCAGGCTGGTCTTGAACTCCTGACCTCAGGTGATCCACCCACCTCAGCCTCCCAAAGTGCTAAGATTATAGGCGTGAGCCACCGTGCCTGGCCCCCTTTATTGTTTTTTATTGCATCTATTTGATTCTTCTCTTTTTTCTTTTTTATTAATCTGGCTAGCAGTCTGTCTGTTTTGTTGATCTTTTCAAAATACCAGCTCCTGAATTTATTGATTTTTTGAAGGATTTTTTGTGTCTCTATCTCTTTCAATTCTGCTTTGATCTTAGTTACTTCTTGTCTTCTGCTAGCTTTTGAATTTTTAAATCTTGCTCCTGTAGCTCTTTCAATTTTGATAAGGTGTCGATTTTAGATCTTTCCTTACTTCTCAGGTGGGCATTTTTTGCCATAAATTTCCCTCTAGACACTGCTTTAAATGTGTCCAAGAGATTCTGATACCTTGTGTTTTCTTTCTCATTGGTTTCGAAACACATTTATTTTTGCCTTCATTTCATTGTTTTTCCAGTTGACATTCAGGAGCCAGTTCAGTTTCAATGAAGTTTTGCAGTTCTGAGTTAGTTTCTTAATCCTGAGTTCTAATTTGATTTCCCTGTGGTCTGAGAGACTGTTTGTTATGATTTCCGTTCTTTTGCATTTGCTGAGGAGTGATTTACTTCCAATTATGTGGTCAGTTTTAGAATAGGTGTGATGTGGTGCTCAGAAGAATGTATATTCTGTGGATATGGGGTGGAGAGTTCTGTAGATGTGTATTAGGTCTGCTTGGTCCAATCTGAGTTCAAGTCCTGGATATCCTTGTTAATTTTCTGTCTCGTTGATCTGTCTAATATTGACAGTGGAGTGTTAAAGTCTCCCACTATTATTGTGTGGGAGTCTAAGTCTCTTTGTAGGTTGTTAAGAACTTGCTTTATATATCTGGGTGCTCCTGTATTGGGTGCGTATATATTTAGGATTGTTAGCTCTTCTTGTTGCATTGATCCTTTTACCATTATGTAATGTCCTTATTTGTCTCTTTTGATCTTTGTTGGTTTAACGTCCATTTTGTCAGAGACTAGGATTGCAACACCTGCTTTTTTTGCTCTCCATTTACTTGGTAAATCTTTCTCTATCCCTTTATTTTAAGCCTATATGTGTCCTTGCATGTGGGATGGGTTTCCTGAATACAGCACACTGATGGGTCTTGACTTTTTATCCAATTTGCCAGTCTGTGTCTTTTGACTGGGGCATTTAGCTCATTCACATTTAGGGCTAATAATGTTATGTGCAAATTTTATCCTGCCATTTATGCTGGCTGGTTGTTTTGCCCATTAGTTGACACAGTTTCTTCATTGTATCAATGGTCTTTAACATTTGGTATGTTTTTGGAGTTGCTGGTCCTGGTTGGCCCTGTCCACGTTTAGTGCTTCTTTCAGGAGGTCTTGTAAGACAAGCCTGGTGGTGACGGAATCTCTCAGCAATTGGTTGTCTGTAAAGGCTTTTATTTTTCCTTCGCTTATGAAGGTTAGTTTGGCTGGATATGAAATTCTAGGTTGGAAGTTATTTTCTTTAAGAATGTTCAGTATTGGCCCCCACTCTTCTGGCTTGTAGGGTTTCTGCAGAGAGATTTGCTGTGAGTCTGATGGGCTTCCCTTTGTGGGTAACCCGACCTTTCTCTCTTGCTGCCCTTAGCATTTTTTCCTTCATTTCAACCGTGGTGAATCTGACGATTCTGTGCCTTGGGGTTGGTCTTCTTGAGGAATATCTTTGTGGTGTCCTCTGTATTTCTCAGACTTGAATGTTGGCCTGCCTTGCTAGGTTGAGGAAGTTCTCCTGGATAGTATCCTGATGAGTGTTTTCCAGCTTGTATTCATTCTCTCCATCACATTCAGGCACCTATCAGATGTAGATTAGGTCTTTTCACATAATCCCATATTTCTTGGAGGCTTTGTTTATTTCTTTTCACCCTTTTTTCTCCAATCTTGCCTTCTCGTTTCATTTCATTGAGTTGATCTTCAGTCTCTAATATCCTTTCTTCTGCTTGGTCAATTCAGCTATTGAAACTTGTGTATGCTTCGCAAAGTTCTTGTGCTGTGTTTTTCAGCTCCATCAAGTCATTTATATTCTTCTCTAAGCTGTTTATTCTGGTTAGCATTTCGTCTAACCTTTTTTCAATGTCCTTAGTTTGTTTCTTAGTTTTCCTTCTAACAGGCCCCTTTGCTGTAGGACTGCTGGAGGTCTACTCCAGACCCTGTTTGCCTGTGGATCACCTGTGGGGGCTGTAGAACAGTAAGGGTTGCTGCCAGTTTCTTCTGTTATCTTCATCCCAGAATGGTACCCACCAGATGTCAGCCTGAGCTCTCCTTTATGAGGTGTCTCTTTGGATATATGGGGGTTGGGGAGCTGTTTAAGGAGACAGTCTGTCCCTTATAGGAGCTCAAGTGCTGTGCTGTGAGCTCCATTGTTCAGTTTAGAGCTGCTGGGCAGATACATTTAAGTCTGCTGCAGTGGAACTCATAACTGCCTCTTTTCCTGCGTGCTCTGTCCTGGGAAGGTGGGGCTTTATTTATAAGTTCTTGACATGCTGCTGCCTTTTTTCAGATATGCCCTGCCCAGCAAGGAGGTAATCTAGTCACAGTTTGCCAGCAGAGGCATTGCTGAGCTGCTGTGGGCTCTGCCCAGCTGCTGTGTAAAGTTCCTTGTGGTTTTGTTTACAGAGGTACAGTTAGAACTGCCTTGGTAATGGCAGTCTGCCTGGGCAATGGCGGACTGCCTCGATAGTGGTGCACTGCCTTGGTAGTGGTGGACTGCCTCGGTAATGGTGGACACCCTTCCCCCAACCAAGCTGGACCATCCCAGATCCAGCTGTGCTTACTGTGAAACTCTCAGTCCAAAGCGTTTCAGATTGCTGGTCTTTGTGAGGGTGGGACCTGCCAAGCCAGATCACATGGCTCCCTTTTTTAGCCCCCTCTTTTTCAGTTGAATGGGCAGTTCTGTCTCCCAGGCATTGCAAGCGCTAGTTGAAACGTGGCCCAGATTTGTGTGAGTTTTTGTGCAGAAACCTGAAGCGCCGGTTAAAACAGCTGTGTTGGAAACTTGTGGTCCTTTTTGCCCCAGGAATCTCCCGCTCTGTGGGCTGTAAAAACTCATTTGGAAATGCAGTGATCACTCACCCTCTGCATTGTTCTCTCTGGGAACTGAACTCCAGAGCTGTTTCTATTCAGCCATCTTGGATCTCTCCCAGAGTTGAATGTTTTACCCAACCTGCTTTACCCAGCTTCCTTGTCTTTCTGGTCTCAGCTTACATATTAATAGTACCTACTGAAACAACCCTCCCCAGACTCCTCCCAATGCTTGTTTCTTTCTAATACCTACACACTTGTAATCACTTACTCGAATTTAGTTGTCATCTATTTTTTCCATAGTCTATTAAATGCTTAGAAACAAGAATTTCTTGTTTACTATTCTTAAAATATCTAGCACATTTCCTTCCCTGTCTGCATTGGGTGCTTAATAAATGTTTCATGATAATCTTAGAATATTAGTTGAGAGGATAGGATATGACTAAGGAGTTGCATTAGGTTAACAGACTGCTGGGAATCGAGAGGTAGATATGATTTAGAATTGTGCATGCTCACAAAAGGCCTGCTTTCTAATTTACCTTGTCCTTGGATGAATTCTTCAGGTCTTTTGATCAGTTGAAGGGAGAAAAGGAACCCACGAGAGCTTTCTTTTTTTCTTAACTTCTAATAGTAATGTTACAGTTAATTTACCTTCACATTCCAATTAGGATAATGTCTGATTTTAATGAACCTACACAAAATATAAGGATCCTATAAAATAAGTGTACAGTTCAAAAAAATATTAAAACCTTTTTTAATATACTGACCATGAAGAAGTTTTATAGTTGTCTTATTTCAGGATGATCTGGATGACCATATGACATGCTGAAACAAATCGCTGCCTGTCTACAAGGCTGCTGAATTTTTCATTCTGTGAATAGGGATGATTTATAATCTAGCTCGTTTTTCTTTGTCACTCTTGTATTGACAAAAGAAAGTCTTATTTATTGTTTATAATTTTAACCAAGTATAGCATTAACATGGGGATCAATAACCCCAGTGCATGAGTTTGATGAACAAAAATAATGACCTCACTTTAAAAAGTAAATTACATGAATTTAAGATTTTTTAAAATTTTATTTTATTTCTTAAGTTTCTATTTTAGATTTAAAGCGTAAATGTGCAGATTTGTTACATAGGTAGATTGTATAATGCTGGTGTTCATGTTTTTATAGAACCCATCACCTAAATCGTGAACATTGTACCCGATAGGTGGTTTTCAGCCTCCCCCACCCTTTTGTAGTCCCCACCGTCTGTTATTTTCATCTTTTTGTCCATGTGTACCCATTGTTTAGCTCTCATTTAAAAGTGAGAATATGTGGTATTTGATTTTCTGTTCCTGTGTAAATTCACTTAGGATAATGGCCTCCAGCTGTATACATGTTGGTGCAAAGGACATTATTTCATTCTTTTTTTATAGCTGCATAGTATTCCATGGTGTTTATGTACCACATTTCCTTTATGTAATCCACCAGTGATGGGCACTTAGGTTGATTCCACGACTTTGCTATTGTGAGTAGTGCTGTGATAAACATGAGTGTGGTGCCTTTTTGACAGAATGATTTTTTTTTCCCTCTGGGTAGATAATCAGTAGTGGGATTGCTGGATTGAATGGTAGTGATAGTTTTAGTTATTTGGGAAATCTCCATTCTGTTTTCCATAGGGGTTGAATTAATTTACATTACCACCAACAGTGTATAAATATTCCCCTTTCTCCATATCCTTGCCAACATCTGTTATTTTTTGGCTTTTTAATAATACTCATTCTGGTTGGTATGAGATGGTATCTCATTGTGGTTTTAATTTGCAGTAAGAGTTTTTTTTTACTTTGCCAAGTCCTGATGGAAAAATTCCTGTTTTTGAATCAAGAATCCCTCCCACCCCCCATGCATCCCAACTCTTGTCACTGACATTGGAAAGGCCTTATATACCTAGATCAGAGATTTTCATCAGTGACACTATTAACATTTTGAGTGGGATATTTCTTTGTTGTGGCATTGTAAGATGTTTAGCAGCAGCATCTCCTTTCTAAGTACCTGTATCATCCCGCTCTAAAGTTGTAAGAACAAAAAATGTCTCTCTGGGAACAAAATTGCCCCCAGTTGAGAACTACTTACTAAATCATAAATTTTATTGCTAATGAGTTTGAAAAGTTCTACAGAAAACCATTTAGATCACAAATTGGACACATTAGGCAGTTAATCATCTACTTTACATGACTTTGGCAACTGTCTAATGCTAGACTTTATATGAATCCCCTTTCAAAAGCTGAATGGACCTTAACTGTTTTTCCTTTCTCTTCACAGTCTTACCCACTTAAATGTGTTTATTTGGCTTTTGGGATTACTGGTGATAGCAATCAGGACAAACTAAATTGTGCTATGGTAACAACTCAAAAATCGTGGTGTCACATACCAACATGGGAGTGTTTCTTGTACTGCTACATTTTGCAAGTTGGCCAAGGCCTCTGCTCCATGATTTTGTATTGTAGGACCCAACTATTCAAGTTGTCACCATCTTAAACTTTATTAGAAGAGAGCATTCTGGAGAATCTCCCTCAAGCAAGTAAAGTCTGTGGCTTAGAAGAAACACATCTCATTTCCATTCATTGTTGGAATGAGTCACATGGCTTCACCCAAATAGGAAGTGCCCAGAAGTATAGTCCTACCCTGTGTCCTGAAGATGGAGGGCTAGAATATTTGGTGAACATTACTAAGCATTATTACATGTACTGGAAATCGTGGTCTTTGGGATCAGACTTGCAGTTCAGTCTTGACCCTGGCGCTTATTGACTAACCTTTCAGCTTACCTGTTTACTTATATAAAATAGGAATAATAAAGATAAATGGGAACTATAAAGATAAATAGGAATGTTTAGGTAATGTGTATAGCATATTCTATGTAATTTATGATATTTTTGAGAATAATTGTTATTTTATGGGTTGTTTTTTGGTGTATATGTCACCCGAATGGGAGGCAGAAACATGGTAGCCTACCAATCTCTTTTGGAAAAGTGGGATTATCAAGGTGGTTTATAAAGCAGAGCCTTGGGATGCTAGAATGAGGGGTCTTTTCACTGTTGCTCTTGGAATTAAGCATGTAGGAATTTTTAGTAACTTGCAGGACATTATGAGACCAAGAAAGTATTTGATATAATAAGGTAAATATTCTCATAGTATTTCTGTTTTGCTATCACATATCTCAAACTGTGATATATATATATATATATTCTGTTTAGAATTTAGCTATCAAGATTCTTTTTTTTGAATTGGAGTCTCATTCTGTCACCCAGGCTGGAGTGAAGTGGCGCAATCTTGGCTCACTGCAACCTCCGTCTCCCCGGTTTAAGCAATTCTCCTGCCTTAGCCTCCCAAGTAGCTGGGACTACAGGTGTATGCCACCACTCCCTTTTTGTACTTTTAGTAGAGACGGGTTTTCACCATGTTAGCCAGGATGGTCTTGATCTCCTGACTTTGTGATCCGCCCACGTTGGCCTCCCAAAGTGCTGGGATTACAGGCGTGAACCACCATGCCCAGCCTAGCTGTCTAGATTCTTGATTGACATAGAGGTTGTCAGGTTTGGTTTTGATGTTCTTAAACTCTTTTGATATTGTGGATGAATTAAGAAAATACCTTTCCTGAGCTTCACAAAGAATATTCAGGTGCTTTAAAGAAATATTTTGTGTGTGTTATATTTACAAGCTTGTTTTAATTATTGCTGAAGAATGACACCGTTTGCACATGGAGCTGTTTATTTAAACTTGTAGTTTTGAATATATGTATATTTTGTTTTTTCCTCCCCTCCGCCTGACTCAAAATAGTCTGGATTTGGTCTCTACCATGTCACTGAAACTGCTTCTAAGAGTAGTACCAGGGACTGGTAACTTATCCATAATTTAGTGAAATCTCTGCTGCATTTAACATTGTAGACACACCCTCCATACTACTTGTGATGGTTAAAATTGTGTGTCAACTTGATTGGATTGAAGGATGCAAAGTATTGTTCCTAGGTGTGCCCCTGAGGGTGATGCCAAAGAAGATTAACATTTGAGTCAGTGGACTGGCAGAGGCAAACCCACCCTCAGTCTGGGTGGGCACCATCAGTTGCCAGCATGGCTGGAATAAAGCAGCAGAAGAAAGTGGAATGAGCAGACTTGCTGAGTGTTCTGGCCTTCATCTTTCTCCTGTGCTGGATGCTTCCTGCCCTCGAACATCAGTCTCCAAGTTCTTCAGCTTCTGGACTCCTGGACTTACACCAGTGATTTGCCAGGGGCTCTTGGGCCTTAGCCACAGACTGAAGACTGCACTGTTGGCTTCCCTACTTTTGAGATTTTGGGACTTGGACTGGCTTCCTTGCTCCTCAGCTTGGCAGATGGCCTATTGTGGGACTTCACCTTGTGATCCTGTGAGTCAATACTCCTTAATAAACTCTCCTTCATATATACATCTATCCTATTAGTTCTGTCCCTCTAGGGAACCCTGACTAATACACTACTCTTTGTTGAATGGTTCCTCCTCCTTAGGTACTGTTCTGGTCTGAGCCTCTTCCCCTGACTGCCCTTTAGGATGTTATCCTTGACCCTCTTTTTCACACTGTGTCAGAGCTTCTAAACTGGTGAGCTGAATGTGGTTCAGAGACATATTTTGTTAGACCTGTGTAGCGATTTAAAGGAAAAAAAAGACATTACTAAGCATTATTACATGTACTGGAAATCGCGGTCTTTGGGATCAGACTTGCAGTTCAGTCTTGACCCTGGCGCTTATTGACTAACCTTTCAGCATACCTGTTTACTTATATAAAATAGGAATAATAAAGATAAATGGGAACTATAAAGAAAAAACTATAAAGAAAAAAAACTATAAAGTGGTAGCATTTAAGGGGAGATTTCACCAAAAATTCATATTTCCAGCTTCTCAAAAAAAGTTAGAAGGGCTCTCTACACTGAGCCAGGATTTTTTTGTGGCAGCACCCAGCAAGAGGTGAGCTGTGGCTGGAGGTTTCAAACAGGGTATGCACTGTTTCTGTTCATACACCACCTTCTCCACCTGGTCTGCTAACTTAAATTTCTTGTCTCAGTCAAAAATGCCTACTTGCAGTGGTGGCTCATGCCTGTAATCCCAGCACTTTGGGAGGCAAGGCCAGTGGATCACTTGAGGTCAGGAGTTTGAGACCAGCCTGGCCAACATAGTGAAACCCCGGCTTTACTAAAAATACAAAAATCAGCTGGGTATGTTGGTGGGTGCCTGTAATTTCAGCTACTCAGGAGGCTGAGGCAGGAAAATTGCTTGAACCCAGGAGGCAGAGGTAGTGAGCAGAGATTATACCACTGCACTCCACCCTGGGCAACAGAGCAAGACAAGACTCTGTCTCAAATAATAATAATAACAATAATAAAGTCTACTATCCAAGCCAAAATCTTGGCATTATCTTATCCCATTCCTCTTTATATTCCCCTTTTTGGCTTATTCTCTCTTTTATTAGACTTTGTAGATGCTTAGCTATCTTATTGGGGTCTTAGTTTATCTCAGTGTTGTATTTTGTAATCTATTCATTGCTACTTTTTGTTTTTATTTGTTCTGTTTTCTATGTTTAATACTTGGTAAAGCTTTCAAAATATATAAAAATATGTATGTGTGTTTGTGTATGTGTTTTTAAGTAGAATATTGAGAGAGTCCTAGTCTAGTGGTAACTAAATGCTGGTCTGTAAATGGATCCCATTATCAACATAACAACATTTAGTATAAGATAGTGAGATATTTCATAAAGCAAATTTAATCAATTTAAAGAAACATGTCTCTGTCATGGTCTTTCAACAGAAGGGTTTAAAATGTCCATTTATGAATTTATGATAGCAGTAGTTGAGAGTGAATTAAAAAAACAAGTCCTCATTTGACAAAATTAAGACTTTGTAACTCTGTATTTCTTACAAATCACTTTCTGTTGTAAAGTCTCTGAACCACTAATCTATTTCCAGCCACATAGCCAGTTTAAGGATCTTTTGTATAACATCTCCAACACATTTTTATTTAGCCCCTCATTTGAACTTCTCTAAAAAGAGTGTACTCAGGTATCTAAGCAATAAGTTGAAGTAGTAATGGATAAAGAAGAGGATAGCAGCAAGAAGGTGACATCAGGGAGACAGATTTTTGGCACAGTAGGCACATGTTAGCACCTTATATCAGCCTCAGGGGTAGTGTTTGTACACTTGAGGTTTGCTAACAGAAAGTGGAGCTCTTGATTTAAATGTGTATGTGAGATTGTACAAAAGAAAACCATTACCTTTTACTGAGCTCTTACTGTGTGCCAGACAGTGTGCTAAATGCTTTACATAAGTGGCTTATTTATGCCTCACAGAAAGCAGGGGTTGCTGTTTTCATCCCAACTTTTTAGAGAATGAAAATGAGACTTGAAGAGGTTGAGAATGAATAACTTGCTTATGCCACATAGTAAGTGACTCTAGAAGGCAGGCTAGAGAATCCAAAGGCTAGTCACATAGCTAGTAAGTGACTTGAGAAGGCAGGCTTTCAGAATCCAAAGCCCTTTAAATCAAACCTTCCATTTCTATGTTTAAAAAGAAAACTAACCAA
Organism: Plecturocebus donacophilus; assembly: GCA_004027715.1. Taxonomy (NCBI): domain Eukaryota; kingdom Metazoa; phylum Chordata; class Mammalia; order Primates; family Pitheciidae; genus Plecturocebus; species Plecturocebus donacophilus. Next base: position 74,639 of record PVKP010000451.1, read on the forward strand.
GAGAAACCCAGTACCCTTCCTTATTACAGGACAGAATTTCTACAGCAGTTTTCAAGTATATGAAGCATCTGATCATGTTTGAAACTTTTATCCCAAGTCTCAGACCACATTTTAATCACAAAATAAGCTCCACAAAACAAATCAAATAAATGCATTGGTTTCTGCCATAACCTGTGTTTATGAACTCCTGTTTTTTCATGCATTTTTCCAACTTCCAAAAATTTTTAATTTGCCATGAGCCTTTGTCATATTATGAATAAGCCAGATTCTTTTGTATTATAGAGTGTTAATAAATGAAACAACCCTTCTCTGTTAGTAAAATTAATGATTGTTTTAAATTTAAGGTCCTTGGAGCCCTAGGATGCTATATGTTTTAGCATTCTTACAAAAGTTTATACTTCCAGAATAGTTTATAATCATTAGTTAGCTATTTCCCACACAATCTCTGTGGAATAGATTGACATTCTTTCTTGTTGTTTTACTGATGAGAGGAGAGATAGATACAGGCAATTTAACTGACTTTCTAAATTTACACAATAAGTCAGTAACTGTCTGGATTAACATTCAACTTTAGATTCCTAGTTTTTTGCTGAGTTCACAGGCTGATGCTGTCTCAAAAAGTTGATGATTTGTCTGCCAAATGGATTGATTTCAGATTGCTGGAAAAGCTCTAGATGCTGACATTCCATGAGGCTAGTCTATACGGCACAGAGATCAGCAACCCTTCCATTTTCAGCTGGCTGTCCATAGGGAGTGTGTTTAAGATGGAGGTGAAAACTCAAAAGTTTGAAAGAGCAAACTCCATCTCTTTTTCTGAATCTCTCTTTCCTAGATTTCCAATGTCTTAGTAAACCTCGACCTGCATCACAGCTGTCCCCTGCTAAATATTACTCAACTCTCATCTCTCCCTCCTAAATTGTGGCTCATCTAATGTTCTTACAAAGAGACCAGTTTCTAGTCACAGTCTTACCCAGGTTATATCTATCACTTTATTTCCATCTTTTTTTTTTTTTTGAGATGGAGTCTCGCTCTGTCACCCAGACTGGAGTGCAGTGGCACGATCTTGGCTCACTCCAACCTCTCTCTCCTAGGTTCAAGTGATTCTCCTGCCTCAGCCTCCCAAATATCTGGGACTACAGGCCCATGCCACCACGCCCAGCTAATTTTTTGTATTTTTAGTAGAGACGGGATCTCCCTGTGTTAGCCAGGCTGGTCTCAATCTCTCGACCTTGTGATCTGCCCACCTCGGCCTCCCAAAGTGCTGGGATTACAGATGTGAGCTGCCGCACCCAGCATCTCCATCTTGTTTTATCACCTGGACTAGTACAGAAGCCATCCCTGCCTCTGTTCTTACTGCCTTAAACCATTCTTTTATGCTACTAAAGTGAACTGCCACAAATGCAAGTCTGACTACCACTTTCCTGTATCATTTATATTTTCATTTTTTTGTATATTCTGATGTTTTGACATCTTAAAAAACCTTTCTGGCTGGGGAAGTTCTGCTCCTACTGGGGTTAACCAGTTCTTAGAGATAGCAAAGGGCAGGTGCAGCCAAGAGAATGCCTTTGATACGTAAACTAAGCAATCCTAAGCCAGACCTCCTCTATCTGACCCATACACCCCAGGGGACAGTATTTCTTTGCTTTAGTCATCCCAGGGCCAGGTACCAGACCACTAGGGACCACCCCTAAAGCCTAAAGCCCACCAGAATTATTCACACTAGCTAGCCTAAACTGTTTATCCTTCCCTGCTTTGTATTTTTCACAGGAACCTCAATAAAGACTCTGGCCTAGACTTTCTAGCCTTGCTACTCTGTTCTACCTCTTGACAGATCCCAGTCCTTTCCCATATGGCCCTGCGTGGCATGCCATGCCTCCTGTTTCTAGGGATTTGAGTATAAACTTCCTTTATAACAATCACTTCCTTTTCCATGTGTCTTACTATATTTGATTAAAACACATTCTGGGTACATTTTAATATACTTTCTAACCTAATCCTTGTGATGGTTTCACATTCCCATAGGATGAAGTCTCCTTATAATGGCATTTAAGAGAGGTCTTTCATGACAGGTCTTGTTTACTCCTCCAGTGTCACCTCCTATCACTCCTTTCTTTAGATATATATGCTGGAATCAATTATTTATACTCCCCCCGTGGTCCTGTGTATTTCATGCCCCTGAACTTTCTTCATGCTTTTATTTAAATGCTTTTCCACTTCACATTTACTTCATCATCTGGTTAACTCTTTTTAGTCCATTATGACTTAACCCAGCAATCAATAGCAGGGAATCTTCCTTGAACCAACAGATCAGGCCCTTTGCCACTTAGTGTGCTGTCACGTCTGCTAGATATTTTCCTTCAGCTTTTCTGGATCTTAGGGAAGTCATAACAATGGGCACAAAAGTAACAACCATATATAGCAGGCTTAACAAGCTCTCATAGTTATATAAGGTCAAATTCCTATAATAAAACCCATATTCTATACAATTTCTAATTGTTTGTATTGTTATTATTATTTTTTTTATTAAATCTTGATGTACAGTTTGCTGCTACTAAGTCATTCAGTAGGAGCTTTGGAACTGAGCTTGAGTGTAAGTTAGAAGGGCCTTGAAGAGACTGTTAACAGGAGCCTTATGTCTTATGTCACTTCAGGAGGCTATTGGTGAGGGTTTAAACAAGGTGAGAGATATTGCAAGCTGAAAGAAAGGTGACTCTTGTGACATCGTAGCAGAAATTTAAGCAATGCTGGAAATTTATTTTCCATGAAACAATGGGAAATAAGTATAGCTCAACTGGATGATCCCAAATAAGGAGATTTCTAGGCAGTGTCAAAGGTGCTATCTGGATTCTGCTAGCCTTATAGCAAAAGATGAAAAGAGAAAGGCAAGCAAGAGAAAAAATTGTTCAATATAAAGAAGTCACAACTTTTGGAGTTTGAAAAATAAAACTTCATTACTAACCTCTACAGACAGTGAATGATGCCAAAATTAACTAGTTTGTTCCAGACAGAGCAAATCCAGGGAACTCTCAGTAAAATGATGAAAATGAAAAGGCATGGCTATAAAAGGCTTTGTTAAGAACTCAGGGAGGTTAAATATGCTGTCTTATCAACAAATAATAGGGACTCTAAAAATCTTAAATATAGTGTCTCACAGCAGTTTCACATGGGAACCCAAGGTAGAGGTGAGTCATCGAAAAGAGATTTGTGGGTGTGGTTTTTGTCTGATGGAGTGAGTTATAAACTTTTAAAAGAAACCCAGGAAGTTTTTAAAGGATTTGCATCAGGATGGATTGAAAAGGACAATAGAATGAAAATATAAACCTTCATGCACTGTTAGTAGGAATGTAAAATGGTGCAGCCACCAAGGAAAACAGTCTGGCCTTGCCTCAAAGGACTTAACGTAAAGGTACCGTATGACCCAGCAATTCCACCCTGAAGTATATACCCAAGAGAATGAAAACATGTCCACTCAAAAAAATTGTACACAAATGTTTATAGCACCATTATTTGTAATAACCAAAAAGTAGAAACAGTGTAAATGGCCATCAGCTGATGAGTGGAAATGCAAACTGTGATGGTATTCATTCAATGGAATATTATTTGATGATAAAAATAAATGGAGTGCTAATACATGCTGTAACATGGATAAGCCTTTGTATTCATCTATTTTTGCAGTGCTATTAAAAAAATACCTGATACTAGGTCATTTATAAAGAAAAGAGGTTTAATTGGCTCAGAGTTCTGCAGGTTGTAAAGGAAGCATAGCAGCTTCTGCTTCTGTAGAGGTTTTGGGAAGCTTCCAGTCATGGTGCAAGGTAAAAGGGGAGCAAGGCACATTTCACATGGCTGGAGCAGGAGGGAGTGGGGGGAGGTGTCACCACTTTTAAACAACCAGCTCTCACAAGAACTCACTTTCGTGAGGACAGTACCAAGAAGGAAATAGCCCCCATGATCCAGTCACCTCTCACCAGGTCCCATCTCCTACACTGCGATTATAATTTGATATGAGGTTTGGGTGGGGACACAGATCCAAAGCATGTCAGCCTTGAAAACATGCTAAGTAAAGTAAGCCAGTCACAAAAGTCCACATGTTATATAATTTCATCTATATAAAATGTCCACAATAAAGATAAAAGTAGATTTGTGGTTGCTTAGGGTTGGGATGAATGGGAGGAATGGAAAGTGATTGTTAAAGTCTTCAGGCTTTCTTTTGCGGGTGATGAAAGTATTCTAAAATGGATTATTTTAGTAGTTACACAAGTTGGTTAATATTCTAAGGCATTGAATTGTATACTTTAAATGATTGAATTAATGGTATGTGAATTTTATCTCCATAAAGTTGTTATCAAAAAAGAATAAAAATGAAGAGAGGCCTTTGGAAACTTGAACTTCCATGGACAGGAAGCCGACAGGAAAATACTTGGCAAACATGGGCTGTATTTTATGGAAAAGGAAAGAAATTCAGAGAGTGAAATAAAAAACTCAATTCGGGGAACCAAAAGGTAATCCCAGGCAGTACATGGGGGCAGGGAGCAGTGGCTCACACCTGTAATCCCAGCACTTTGGGAAGCTGAGGTGGATAGATCACCTGATGTCAGGAATTCAAGAACAGCCTGGCCAACATGTGAAACCTCGTGTCTACTAAATATACAAAAATTAACCAGGCATGGTGGCATGCGTCTGTAATCCCAGCTACTCAGGAGCCTGAGGCAGGATGATCTCTTGAACCAAGGAGATGAAGATTTCAGTGAGCTGAGATTGTGTCACTGCACTCCAGCATGGGTGACAGAGGGAGACTCCATCTCAAAAACAAAAAAACAAACAAACAGAAATAGTGACAACGTGTGCCTCATTTGATTTCAGAATTACTGGCTGCTTTATTCCTCTGATTTTTCCTTTTTTTTTTTTTTGAATGGTACTATTGCCTGCCCTTTGTTTTACCTGTGTTGTATTGTAGGTACATGTGAACGGATAACTTGTCTCCTCAGTTGATAGGTCTTCAGATCAAGATGAACTGCACTTAAGCTGAACTCAAAGCACTACCTCAGAGGAGCTGCATCTACCTTTGTACCTAACTTACATGACAAGATCTTTGGACCTGATGTTCTAAATAGATGAAACTTTCGAGGAAGGGGGCTTTGCAGGAAGAGTGTCTCTGTTTTGTACATGGGAGGAATGTAAACAGCTCATGGCTACAGGGTGTGTTGTGGTGAGTTTTAAAACATATCCACAAATTTTTGGTCACTTGCCATCAAGAGGCAGATTCTAATTTGTCTCCCTTGAAATATAAGCTAGTGTCTGTGACTTGGTTCTAATGAATAAAATGTGGTAGAGGTGATTCGACATGACTTCTGAAGCAAGGTCATGGAAGTAATACAGCTTCCACTCCACTTTCTCTTTTGGGATGCTCAATCTTCAAACCAAGCCACCATGTTGGGAGGAAGTCCAAGCCACATTGGAGAGGCTACATGTAGAGGTAGACCACCCCAAGGCCTTACCCAAAACCAAGTACCTACTACCAGATGTGGGTAAGTGAACTTTTAGATTATTTCTGCCTCACTTTAAGCTGACATAGCTGTCACTAGGAGAAGCATAGGCAAGCCCTGCTCAGATTAAGATTTGTCAATAAAATAAATGTTTTAGGCCATTAAGATATGTCGTGGTTTGTTTCCCATGATAGATAACTGAAACAGGCAGTATTAATAGGATTGATTATATTTTGGAAGTAAGGAAGAAGAAAGACTCAAGAATGTTAGCTAGGTTTTTCAAGTTCAGCAGATAATGGAAAGCAGTATCAGACTGTAGTGGTTTATTTACCCACTTAAAGCAGTAAGAAATTTCCAGGGTTTGAACAATGTCAGCTGGGGTGCTAGCCATGCAATAGTTACTTAAGAGATGATGATTGTCACGGATTTTTTTTTTTAAGAAAAAGCCTTGTGATCAGTTTGTTTTGAGAGTAACAGCTTTAGTATTCTTAGGAAATAAATATCAAAATAAAGAAGATGAAGCATAGGTTTGGAAGAGGGAAGGCAAACAGAAGTGATTAAGAAGCTGAAAAATTTATCTGTCATTCTAGCAACTGAAAGTCACTATTAGCACCTCTTGATTTACTGTTATGATATTGATATTCATTATAATCCCTTAAAATATTTAATGGTCCTTTTTAAAAATTCTGGCACTTGCTTTTACTCTCTTACTGTAAGAGGTCTTGTCTCTAATAGCATTCTCTCAGTGAGGCCTTCCCTGGTCATCCAATTTAAAATTGTAAACTTCTCATTATTCACACTCTATTTCTCTTTTCTGCTTAGTTTTTTTTTTTCCCCTTGGCATCAAATCACCATCTAACATAGTACCTCTTTGATTGCTTTTCTTCCCCCACTAGAATATAATTTTCTTGAGAACTGAAGTTTTTGTCTTTTTCATTCACTCCTGCAACAGTGTTGAGTATGTCGTAGGTGCTCAGCAAATACTTGTTGAATAAATAAATAAAGTAATTTCTGAATGCCAAAGGAAGAATTGATTTCTGTTCAGAACACTTTCAGTTCAGAATGTATTTTATAATGTTCAAGTTTTTGGAAATCCACATCTAAGTGTGACACATACATGTGTAATTCTAATGCCTCTAGGACTCATCTTATCTGGGTGCTAATGGGGTTGTGATAATAATCAAATGTTACTGGCCACAGCTCCCCTCCCTCTCCTTTTGGTCTCTGTTTTAATCTTTTATTTGGAAATTTTAAAACATTTGCAAAAATAACAAGACTAGTATAATGAAATGCTGATATGGTTTGGATTTGTGTCCACTCCAAAATCTCATGTTCAATTATAATCCCCAGTATTGGAGGCTGGCCTGGTGAGAGGTGATTGGATCCTGAAGGCGGAGTTCTCATGAATGGATTAGCATCCCCTCAGTGCTGTTCTCCTGATAGTGAGTGAGTGAGTTATCCTTAGATCTGATTGTTTAAATGTGTAACACCTTCTCCTTCTCTCTCTTCCTCTGGCTCTGGTCATGTGAAATGCTGCTCCTCCTTTGCTTTACACCATGATTGTAGGTTTCCTGTGAGCTCCCCAGAAGCTGAGCAGATGCCAGCACCATGCTTCCGTACAGCCTGCAGAACTGTGAGCTAATTAAACACCTCTTTTCTTTAGAAATTACCTAGTTTCAGGTATTTCTTTATAGCACTGCGAGAATGGACTAATACAAACTCCTATGTATCTATTACTCAGCGTTAATAATTATTAGCATTTTGTCAATCTTCTTTAATCTGTTTCTTCCACTTGCTTTTCCCCCTAAATTATTTTAAAGAAAACTCAAGATATAATTTTATTTTACCTGAAAATTTCAGTGTGCATTTCTGAATGTTAAGCACATTTAAAATAAATACTACAACCATACATTTTCACACATAACAGAATTAGTAATTTCTCTCATCTAATAGGTCATGAACAAATTTCCCTTATTAAGATATTTTTATTCAATTGAGGATTCAAATAAGGTCCAGACATTGTATTTGTCTATGATTTTCCCTAAGTTTCATTTATGTTATAACAGTTTACCTCCTTTTTATTAATGCCTTTAATTTGTTGGTGAAACCCTGTGGCATTGGACCAGGACCAGTCCTGTGAAATCTTCTGTGTTATAGATTTGACTGAATACTTCCCTATAATGAACTTAACTTACCCTCTAGTCCTCTTTTTTTGTAAATGGTAGTTAGATCTTGAAGCCATGATTAAATTCAGATTTAATTTTTAGGCAAGAACATTTCATGGATGGTGCTGCTGTGTACTTTTTATTAGACTACTTCATAAGGCTTATTATGTGATTGTCTCAATTTTATTGATGCTAAAATTGATTAGTAGATTGTTATTAATCTGCTCACTTGATTATAAAGTTTCTTATCAACCTTTCATCTATTACTTTTAGTCTCCAATTATGATTTTTGCATAGCTCCATCATTTTATTAGAATTTGCAAAAATTGTGATTATTCTAGTTATCTTTTTCTGTCTCATTTATTCATTTCAATTCTTATGAATAAGAACTTTATTAACTATTAAGTTATATTGAAATGCAGTTTGTACTGGGAGAGTAGAATAAATGCTTACATTTTTTTCTTTTTTGATGTTCAGACAGAGTTGGTGCTGTAGTAATTCCTAGTGTGATTAATGTTTCTTTTTTAAAAATGCCATTACAAACTCAGATTTTAATATGTTTTGGTGTGTTTCAGTCTACTCTAGATTATTTTTTTCTGATCCTTAGTATTTTCCATCTTAGACTAGTGGGAGTTCCTAGAAGTTCACTTCTGTGACCTCATTAATCTCTGACAACTTCAACATTGCAGGCATAAGCTATCTTAGGCTTACTTTATACACTTCCTGCCACAAACCTGGACCAGCTGCCTTCCTTCCCTATCTTTCACATAGGAAAATAATCTAATGCATCCCCCCTTCAACATAGTAGATCTCAGAATGTTCTTGTTTCTATGATACACCAATTCTGTAATTAGAGGTTCTAAAGCTGTATAATAAAGAACTCTAATCTCTAATGGTTACCTTCTTTGTTTTCTACTTCTTTTCCAAGATAATGACTGAGAGATTGTTAATAAAAGCATTGAGTGGTGGTAAAAACACTAAGATCATTACTTTGAATGGGAAGAAGATAACAAAGATGCCCTCAGCTTTAGGAAAACTGCCTGGCCTGAAGACTCTAGCCCTTCAGAATAACCTAATCCCCAAAGTGTGCCCAGAGTTATGCAACTTAACCCAGGTGAGGAATGATGTGTGTTTTGTTTTTATTTTGTTTTGTTTTGTGATTGAAGATGGAAAAGAGGAAGAGAGAAAAAAGGGGTAAGAGACAGAACAATAACACTTTGATCTATGGAGACTTAGGTCTCTGGAGGCTTACTGTGGGATGTTGTTGGAAAGGCATCAGAAGGCTTTCTCCCTTAGGGAATTCCATGTGGTAGGGAGAGATGGTTCAATTTATTCATGTGCTCTTTGGCCCATGTCTGGAATCAGGGGACTAGGTCTCACCACACTCATCTTTCTGGAGGCTGTCATCTGGAAAGGGGTTGGAAGCCTGGATCTGCTTGTCTACCTTGGGGGCTCACATCTGGAAGTAGCTTTGAGGATCCAGGAGATGCTGTTCACCCTGGGGACTGTCCTGAAGCTTTTTGATATAGAATGAAGAGACATTTAGGATGTAGGAAGGGAGTTCCTTTTCAATTTCTTAGGGCAGGCTGAAACTTTGAAATGGAATGTTGGCGGGGAATATGAAGGAGTGGACATTTATTTCTTCTGAAGTAGTCTTTAAAGGAAGGTTAATATTTTAAATAAAAAAAATTCTTTTTTAAAGAGCAATAGTTGACATGAATGAATCCCAGATGCTTGTGTTAAACCTTTCTGCCTAACAGTGTGAAACTCTAGCTGCCAAAAACCTTGAAGTTGAGAGAAGGCAAGGGATATTAACTTTGTAATTTTTTTTTTGTTCACTTCTGAATTGTCATCAGCACAGGAAGAACCTATAAGCAGCTAAGGTATTATAGCTCATTAATTTTGAGTTTACAGTTCCAAAAAAATAAACTTGTATTTTCTTACTTTCACCTTACCTCATTTCCTTTTAAGTTTAAGAAATTGAATTTGTAATCTGTAGTTGTATCCTTATAAGAAATAGGGTAACATTTACAAATTCCCCCCTTCATTCGTAATTTCAGAAAGTACACTTATGGTTACAGGACAACAAGGCCTTGGAATTTTCTAATAGGAAAGAGGAGTCTCTAGGCAAAAGAATTTGGGACTTGACTAAGTCATGAACCTGTTTTCTCCCTCTACTTAAATTTATTTCCATTAAAGTAATACTAACCATTGGTTACAGAGAATTAAATATTACAAAAAGCTTATAGCAAGAAGCTATCTTCTATCCCACTTACCCTCATCCCCAATCCTGATCTCCGTATATAACCACTTTTAATTCATCTTTTTTCTTAATTTGTCTATTTCAGACATTATTTTTCTTCATCTTCTAGATACAGTTATGTTAATTTATCTATTGTATATTGACCCACATCTGGAATCAGGGGATTAGGTCTACAGCTATCTTTTACAGATAATATGATTACACCTTTCTTTCTTTCTTCATCGACTGTAGTCTCTTTTGACTCCCCACTTCATAAGATGACAGTATCACTCTCTGTAATCTGCCTTTAGCTGTCCTTTCCTCTCCCCCTTCACAAACTCTAAAGTTTTTACTTTTATAAGACTTATAGCTTTTATATCCATTTCAGTTATAACCATAATTAAATTTTTGTTTTGTGTTTTGGGTAACTCTAAAGTTCTAAAAATGTTTATTGCTACTAAATATTCACATGGAGTCAATCAATCTATGATTATATTTTCTTTCTTATATGCAATTTTTGTTCCCTTGGAGTTCTAATCACCTTTCCTTTGTTCTTGTGCCTTAGCTTTATGGTGACATCATTTTATTTCAAACTTGACCATATTATTTTTTCTGTCAAATGTACTTTTCCTTGAGAAACTTCCCTCTAAGACCCTTCATCCTTTTGCCCCAATCTAAGTTGATTGCTACCTAGGTTTGCTGGATACTGTCAGCCAAAGACATTCTCTTTGCTGCTCTCTTAAGTTGGACCCATGTTTCCTGTATCCCATATTTTCCTTTCTTGGCTTGCTCTCTTAGTTTTCAGGAGTCTCCAGAAATCATCCTACTCTGGGTATGTGGTAGTTAAATTGTTTGACCCCTTTCATATCTGAAAATGTCTGTGTTCTTCTCTCACACTTTGTGAATAGTTGTTTTAAACAGTTACAGATTGCAAAATATATTTCCATAGGAAAAAGCCCCACAGGTCTGGTTACATTGTTTTCTTCTAGTGGCTCCCTTCATTACTTCCCTTCTCATTCTTCTATTTAAGGGTAACCTACATGTTGACTTCTGTTTGTTCACTCTCAGTTCCTTCAACAGGGTGCTGGCTCAGCCCGGTGCTTACTTTTAAAGAAGAAATTACACTTTTAAGAATTCAACTGATTTGAAACCAGGCTGCTTAGAGTTTAGTCTTATCTTTAAAGTACTTTACAAGTCAGATTCAGGCCAATGACATTATGTTTAGCTGTTCATGAGCTAGCAATTTTTCCTATACAGAGTCTTGGAGAAATTGTGGAATTTTGGGGAAAAAAACACCTATTTTCCCTATGTAATGGGAGTTCTAGGAGCAAGCTAGATAAAATCTGCTAGAAACCCTCAAAGAATGGTTGTAGATTATCACACAGTTTAGATGTATAGCTCCATCCCTCTCACCGTTGGTAATAAAGATGGCCTGGTATGGTGGCTCACACCTGTATGGGAGGCCAAGGTGGGCAGATTGATTGGGCTGGTTTGAAACCTGCCTGGGCAACATAGTGAGAGCTCATCTCTACAAAAATAAAAATAAAATAAAAATTAACCAGGCATGGTGGCACATGCCTCTGGTCCCAGAGGATTGTCTGAGCCCGAAGTGTAGCTGAGATCACGCCACTGTACTCCAGCCTGGTCTGCAGAGCGAATCTTTCTCAAATAAATAAATAAATAAAAGGCAGATGAAGGTTTCAAAGAAAAGGTCAGCTTAGGGAATAAAAGAGCCCTAGATGAGAGTTTAAAAGTGCTGGCACAACTTAACTGGTTCAGCAGTTACCCACTACATACAAGGCACTTAGTTTCTTTGGACCTCAATTTCTGCCTTCATTTATTTAATTCACAAGTAAATATTGATGACCATCTGTGTCTCAGGCACTCAGAACTGGTGATTCAGTAATGAGTAAAACGGATGGAAATCTCTGCCCTCATAGAGTTGATGTTCTAGTCAGCAGTGATGTAAGAAACAAATAAGCAAAATAGGACATGAGGCAGTGATTAGTGTTAAGGGGAAAAATAAAGCAGGAAGAAGGGGCAGGGCATGTTGTGACATCCAGCTGATATGACTGATGCCACAGAGTGTCCTGTGGGCTTTATAATTTGGTGATGTGTATGTCAAAATTCAGTGATCATAGTTCTTATTCTAACAGTTTTCTCTACAATTCCATGTATTTTTAAAGTTAATTTGAACTCTTATGTTGCTGTATGTCATACCCTTTATCAATAATGTTTAAAGCTATCTATCTACCTACAACTATTGTTTCATTTTGTTTTACTTCTACTGGGTTTATCTATTGAAGTAACCTTTTATTATCATGCAAAGTCCAGTTTAGCCCAATATACTGATTTTTTGGTAATATTTTCCACAGAATGCAAAGTATTAAAATAGTCTTGATTTTTTCTTAAGTTCCTAAAACAAAAATTCTACTTATAAATTTCTTCACTCACAAAATAGTAATAGAATAACAACGTTAACCATTTATTGGAAGCCAATCATAGTATCAGGAGCTCATCATTCATTTTCTACAACCTTGCAAGGAATGAGGTCTCCTTGGAGGTTGCTTTCAGCTGTATTGTGTTATTATTCTGTATATTTAGTATGACATTTATCAGAGTATGGTGTTCAATTTATGGTTCTTAAAAACTGAATTATCTAAAGATGGCTGCTTTGAACACTACATATATTGTCCCCTCCTCCCGTTTGTTTGCTTATTTTTTTTCTCTTTTAAGAGATGGGTATTGCTCTGTCACCCAGGCTGGAGTATATTGGTGTGAACATAGCTCACTGCAGCTTCGAACTCCTGTGCTTGAGTGATCCTTCTACTTCAGCTTCACATGTAGTTGGGGCTATGTGCCACTACTCCTGGCTAATTAATTGTGTGTGTGTGTGTGTGTGTGTGTGTGTGTGTGTGTGTGTGTGGAGACAGTCTTATTTTGTCACCCAGGCTGGTTTTGAACTTCTGGCTTCAAGCAATCCTTCCACCTCAGCCTCCCAAAGTGCTGGGATTATAGGTGTGAGCCACCCCACCTAGCCTAGAGTGATTCTTTTAATAAATATTTGCCATTCATTATCCTGCATCTATGCTGTTCTCAAGGTTACAGATGTGCACAAAGTATGGTCCCTGCCTTCATGTTTGGGGATTAAATTAAATGTTAATATATTTAAAGCTCCATGGCTGGCATATAGAAGTTTTAAATACATTTTAGCTATTGTGCTTAGTGTTACCATTATGATATAACTAGCAACAATGATAAAATGAAGGGGTAGGTGTTTTTAGTAAATATAGATCCTACTTCTGTTTTTCTTTGCTAATTTAACTAGTGAAGCTCTGGGAAATTTCAGTCACTTCTAATGACGTTGAAAAAGTGGATTAATGTCCTATAATTTATGATGAGTGCATTTGGGCTGTGACTCTTGAAGTATGGGGATGTCAACAATTTTCAAAGAAACCCTTTATGAATTTTAAGGGCAAAGATCTTGTCTTGTCTCTGTTGCTTTTTACTTACTAAACCACATAATATCAACATGAGAGAAATGTAAGTAATTTGCAAAGTCCAGCTTAACCAAACACGTGTAGGAACAAAGGTTCCTCATAGGTAAAACAAATAGCCATAACCTCTAACTGTGTGTAGTATTGTTGACATGCATCATAAAGGCCAGTGGCAATGTGGCAAAGTTCCCCTTAAGCTGCTCATGTGTGCAGCTGCCCAGGACAAAGACATGGTCTACCATAGCTTTTTATTTGCCCTTAAACAATTGACAGTAAATAAGACCAACTCTAACCAGATTTGAGTAGTTTGTAAACTCATTGTATCCCTAGTTTCTCCTTTTCGTACTTTTGCTGTCCTTAATGACCCTCTACACGTAACTAGTTGTTGAATATATGAATGAATGAAGTTGAATGAACCCAATCAACTTCATTCATTCATATATTCAACAACTGGTTATGTGTGCCTGCAGTGGCACTCTGCTAGGTGGTAGCAGTATAAAAAGCAGCAAAATCATTCATATGTCCCTATTAGGTTTAGTGGGGAAAGGTAATGAAACATACAAATAAATGTAATCTTACAGTTGTGAAATATTACAATTGTGCTGTAGGAGAATTGCAAAAAACGAAAAGTGCTGTGAAGGAGAATTGTGTTGTAGTATGAGTCTCTAGCTAGACAAATCTTGTGCTATGATAGTCTCTAGTCAGAGAAGTCAGAGAAAGTGATTGTGAGGAAGTGCAACTTATCTAAGATCTAAAGCAAGCTTGTTCAAGCTTTGGCCCCGGGGCCACATGTGGCCCAGAACAGCTTTGAATGTGGCCCAACACAAATTTATAAACGTTTTTAAAACATTATGAGATTTTTCTGCAAATTTCTTTTTTTAGCTCATCAGCTATCATTATTAGTGTTAGTGCATTTCATGTGCGGCCCAAGATAGTTCTTCCATTGTGGCCCAGGGAAGCCAAAAGATTAGATACCCCTGATAAAGAATAGTTATGCAGAGGAACAGGAAAGGAATGACCATGAGCCAAGACTTCCCCTAACTCATCCTCCCTGGGCATTCTGGTCTCACTTTCTAACCCAAGCAGAACAGAGAAGATCCATGTCATTTATACTGTTTGTCAGCCTCAAGTCTTTCTCTTTTCCTGTTCCATCCACTGGAAATCTCTTCTTCCTCCATCAGTTAGGTAATGCCTCTTATTTTCTAAGCCTGGCTATCAAAATAGGAATTCATTATCCTGTTTTGTTGTGTCCTGTCCTGGTACAGAGTCATATAGTGAGTACATTCTCTCCAGGAACCATTCATGTCTCCTTTGCCTCTGCTTTCATGCCGAGAGGCCTGTATTAGGTCTCCTGAACCCCTGCTGGAAATCCAGCTTCTCTCTCTGCTGGCAGGCATCTAGAAAAGACCCAGCCCTCTTCTTTCCTTCACCAGTGATGTGGAACAATTCATATACTCTATCTGTACCTGCCTTGACTCATCTCAAAAGTGGGCCTCATCATTCTTAGCTCCTAAAGTTGCCATCACCATTATTTACCTAATAAAGAACGCCTTGTCCATATTGGTTGCATAGAAAATTCTAGCCAAACCTTCATCATTCAAACTTCTAAACACAAGATTTTACTTTTTAATTGAATGTCATTCTGATAATTTAAAACTCTTGTCCTTCCTTCTTATTCTTTCTGTATGAAGTTTCTGATGGGATGTTAAAAGGTAATGCCTTGATAATCTTTTTACTGTTAATGCTAGTAGAGAATTCTCCTTATATTTCGTGACACTGAGCTTAATTTTGGGATTTAAGGGGGCAACACTAAGAGGTTGTGAGGGTCTCCACGAAATATCTAGAGATTAGATACTATGCTGGCCTATGGAAACGTCCCCACAATTTCCAGTGAAGTTATAATTGTTTTGAGAAATATGACTTTGTTAGGAAGTTACTGCAAAATTAAATAGCAGCTTTGAAATTGGCAGTTATTCATGTAAATAAATTCCTTCAGGAACAGCTGGACTCAGAAGCAGTTTGGCAGTTATACTGAACAGCGGTTTTAAGAATGCCACAGATTTCTCATAAAAAAGGTATTGATAAGAATTAGCAGATTGAACCATAAATTGAACCTCCCCCCACACCTTGGCCATATACATGCTAATTCAAAAGTGTAAAAATCAGTTATTATTTTCTCATTAATTTGATTCAATTATTTTTGCAAAATAGTTTACAGAACATGACACATATATTGTATTTTATTATTGTAAATATGAATATTCACTCTTCTTAAGGAAGTTAAAGATCTGTAATTCACATAGTTCAAAGATATTTATACATCTTATAGACAAATAATCTAATAGTTATTCCAAAATGGTATAACCATGGTTTAGTTTAGGAAGACAGTCTTCCAGATAAAGATGGACATTTAGTAATTTTTTAAATACTTAAAACAGTTTTATCTGGCCAGGTGTGGTGGCTGACGCCTGTAATCCTAGCACTTTGGGAGACTGAAGAGGTGGGTGGATCACCTGAGGTCAGCAGTTTGAGACCAACCTGATCAACATGGTGAAACCACATCTCTACTAAAAATACAAAATTAGCTGGGCATGGTGATGCATGCCTGTAATCCCAGCTACTTGGAAGGCTGAGGCAGGAGAATCACTTGAACTTGGGAAGTATAGGTTGCAGTGATCTGAGATTGTGCCATTGCACACCCCAACCTGGGCAACAAGAGCAAAACTCTGTCTAAAAAAAGGTGGGGGGGTATCTAAGTTAGTCAAAACTAAGTAAGTAAAATATATAATAAATAGCTTAGAGTTGTCTAGTGATAATAGCTACAAGCATAGAAGAATTAAGTATTAAGAGAGGCTGTCTGGTCCAATTTCTAGGATTACATATGATAGGCACTACATTGAATTGAATATAGGGGTTAGTAAGAATGAGCAGAAGGCTAGAATAAAGAAACCATGCAGCTCATTAGAAGGAAATAAATCAAGCTGGGCAAATTAGAACAGATTGAGCTCAAAAGATATTTGATTAAAAAAAATGTGGAGCCGTAATGAATATTCCACAGTTTGAGTCATTACCTTACAGAAATGATCTAAGCAGGCAGTATTCAACTAATATTTATTGAGCAACTATTCTATTCCAGATGTTGTTCTTTGAATGCTAGATGAATGACACATAGACCCTGTCATTGCAAATTTTCCAATTTAATAGTAGAGGTAAAATATACACATGAATCATGAAATCAACATAAATGTCCATAAGTGATAGACTGGATTAAAAAAATGTGGTAGGAGAGAGATCCAAGATGGCCGATCACTAGCAGCTCAGGATTGCAGCTCCCAGTGAAAGCGCAGAGAGTAAGTGGACGCCACACTCACAGACGAATTTTTGGTGCCCACGGACCAGGACATTCTCAGCAGAGGAGTCCCACGGGTCGCCAGCGCAACTCTTTTGGCTGGCACAGCTGTTTTGCCAGTGCCTCGGCCCGGCGGCTCTTGGTGTGGAGTAAACAGGACTGGGTCTCCTTTTGGATGATGTTTGGAGCTCTGGGAAGGTAGAGCAGTCCATTCAGCTGATTGAAAAAGGGACTGAGAAGCCAGACTGGAGACCCCCGGGTAGGAAAGCACCATGAATTTCAACACTGCTGTTTTGGTCAGCGTTGCGGGTCACCGCAGTGAAAATTACATAGATTCCGGAGCTGGGAATTAACAAGCTGGACGTCCGCTCAGAGACCTAATTCGAAAGTTGGTAATTACAAAGACGACAGGTGGATAAAACCATAAAGATGCCAAGAAGCCACCGTACAGAAACTGAGAACACTCAAAACCAGAATGTCTATTCTTCTACAGAGGAGGCTAGTTCCTCATCAGTAATGGAACAAGGCCTGATGGAAAACGAGTGTGAAGAATTAATAGAGTTAAGCTTCAGAAGGTGGATAATGGGAAACTTCTGTGAGCTTAAAGAATATGTTCTAACCTAATGCAAAGAAACTAACAACTTTGAAAAAAGGTTTGATGAAATACTAACGAGAATGGACAATTTAGAGAGGAATATGAATGAATTGATGGAGCTGAAAAGCACAATACGAGAAATCCGTGAAGTATGCACAGGTTTTAATAGTCAAATTGATCAAGCAGAAGAGAGGATATTAGAGATCGAAGACCAACTTAATGAAATGAAACTAGAAGATAAGATCAGAGAAAAAAGGGTAAAAAGGAACGAGCAAAATCTCCAAGAAATATGGGACTATTGAAAAGACCTAATTTACATTTAATAGGTATACCTGAAAGTGATGAAGAGAATGAAACCAAGCTGGAAAATATTTTTCAGGATATTATCCAGGAAAATTTTCCTAAACTAGTAAGGCATAACAATACTCAACTCCAGGCAATACAGAGAACCCCACAAAAATATTCCTCAAGAAGACCAACCCCAGGACACTTAATTGTCAGATTTACTCGGATTGAAATAAAGGAGAAAATACTAAGGGCAGCAAGAGAGAAGGGCCAGGTTACCCATAAAGGGAAGCCTATTAGACTCAAAGCAGATCTCTCAGTAGAAACTCTATAAGCTAGAAGAGAATAGGGGTTAATATTTAACATCCTTAAAGAAAAAAACTTTAAACCCAGAATTATATATCCAGCCAAACTAAATTTTACATATGAAGGAAAAATAAAATTTTTTGCAAACAAGCAGGAACTCAGAGATTTCATCACCACCAGGCCTGTTTTACAACAACTTCTGAAAGAAGCACTACACACAGAAAGGAACAACCAGCATCAGTTATCCTAAAAACTTACCAAAAAGTAAAGAATATTACAACAATGAAGAATTTACATCAACTAATGGGCAAACAGCTAGTTAGCCTTAAATAACATCAATATTAAGACTATACTTAAATCGATTAAATGCCCCAATCAAAACATATAGTTAGACAAACTGAATAAAATGTTAAAACCCCTCAGTATGCTGTATTCAGACCTTTCTTATAGGCAAGGACACACAAAAACTTAACATAAAGGGATGGAGGAAGATCTACCAACCTAATGAAGAGCAAATAAATAAATAAATAAATAAAAACCCACAATTTGAACTCAGACTTGGAACAAGCAAATTTAATAAATATTTACAGAACTTACCACCCCATATCCACAAAACATATATTTTTTTCAATATTATATCATACCTATTCTAAAAGTGATCACATAATAGGAAATAAATCATTTTTTAATAATTGCATAAGCATTTCACAGATTTAAAGGAAATCCTGAGGAACAGAGCAAGATTCTCGTTCTCTCTCCCTCTTTCTTTTTCTCTTTTATTCTCTTTTTTTCTCGAAAAAAAAAATGTGGTACATATATAGCATAGATTGCTATGCAGTCATAAAAAAAATGAGGTCATGTCCTTTGCAGGGACATGGATAAAGCTGAAGGCCATTATCCTTAGCAAACTAATGCAGGAACAGAAAACCAAATACCACATGTTGTCACTTATAAGTGACAGCTAAATGATAAGAACACATGGACACATAGAAGGGAATAACAGACACTGGGGTCTATCAGAGAGTGGAGGCTGGGAAGAGGGAGAGGAGCAGGAAAATTACCAAATGGCTACGTGTTTTGGTACCTGGGTGATGAAATAATCTGTACAACAAACCCCCATGATGCAAGTTTACCTATGTAACTAACCTGAACATGTATGTACCCCTGAACTTAAAAAAATTCTAAAAAATATATCTGAGTCATTAAATATAAATAATAATAATAATTGATAATTGATAATAGAAAGTACACCATGCTATGCAAATGCAAAAGGAGGATGTCTTCATGGGGAACATGGTAAATGTCAAGGGGAAGCATTAAACATGGAAATCCATTATATCTATTGAAGAACCAAGATATTATTAGTATTTAATGAAAACAGAATCCTGAACACATTACTACCACAGAAATGATAAATAATTTTTATCCAGCAAAATTAACAGTCCCTCTGTAGCCATTCTTCTTGTTCCATGAAAATGTCATTCAGAAGTGGCTGTGACCTGGAACCCCACAGCTGTGATCACTTTGCATGCACCCGAGCTCCAGATGCAGCTCTGCGGCTGCTCTGTATGCACTTGCATCTCAGACAGTGGCACCTCTGTGGCCCAAATATGCCCATGTGCTGGACTTAGCACCAAGCGTCATCCCCTTGGCCACAACATTCCCCTTGAAGGGAAAAGAGATCAGCAGCACTCCAGCACCGTTTACCGCCAAGAACTCCAATATATGCAAATCAATGTGATGCAACACATTAACAAAATAAAAAAAAAAACCCAGATCATCATCACAATAGATGCAGAAAAAGTATTTTACAAAGTTCAGCATCCATTCATGATTAAAACTCTCAACAAAATAGGTATAGAAGAAATTTACTTTAACACAATATAGGCCACATATGAAACTCCCACAGCTAACATTATAATAATGGGGAAAAGCTGCAAGATTTTTCTCTAAGATCTGGTACAAGGAAATAATATTTAGTTTCCCCACTTCTTTTCAACATAGTACTGGACATCTTAATCAGAGCAATTAAATAAGAAAAAAAGAAAAGGCAACCAAATCAGAAAAGAAGTAATGTTATCTCTGATTGCAGATGACATGATGGTATACATAGAAAACTCTAAAAACTCAATAAAAAACTGTTAGAACCAATAAATGTTAGAACTAACACATGAATTCAGTCAAGTTGCAGGGTATAAAAAACATATTAAAATAAATGATGTTTCTATACACAAGAAAGAATCTGAAAGGCGAATTTAAAAAAATCAATCCACTTAAAATAGCAAGAAAAAGAATAAAATACTTACAAATAAACAACCAAAGAGGTCAGAGGTTTATATGTGAAAAATTATAAGACATTAATAAAGGAAGTTGAAGAAGATACATGTAAATGGAAAGATATTCCTTCTTCATAGATAGGAAGAATATTGTTAAAATGTCTATATTACTGGAAGTAATCTACATATTCATTGGAGTTCCTATAAAAATCCTAATGGTATTCTTTACAGAAATAGAAAAAACAATTCTAAAATACCTAAGGAGTTACAAAAGAACCTGAGCAGCCAAAACAATGTTGAGCAAAGACATAAAAGCTAGAGGCATCATACTTCCTGATTTCAAAATATATTACAAAGCAACAGTAATCAAAACAATGTGGTTTAGGCATAAAAACAGACACATAGACCAATGGGACAGACTAGAGAGCCCCGAAATAAATCCACATATGTATGATCAACTAATTTTGGAAAAGGGTGCCAAGAACACACATTGGGGAAGGATAGTGTCTTCAGTAAATGTTGTTGGGAAAATTAGATATCCACATGGTAAAGAATTAAATTGGACCCTTATCTCATATGGTATACAAAAATCAACTTAAAATGGATTAAAGACTTTAACATAAAACTTGAAACTGTGAATGTGAAACTACTAGAAGTAAACATAGGGAAAAAGCTTCTCGACATTGATCTGGGCAATGATTTTTTGGACATGACACCAAAAGCAAAGTCAACAATAGAAAAAATGAACAAATGGGATTATGTCAAACTAAAAATCTGCCTAGCAAAGGAAACACTCATCAGAATAAAAAGGCATCCTACAGAATGAGAGAAAATATTTGCAAACCATAGATATGGTAAGTGGTTGAAATATAAAATATATAAGGAACTCATGCAATCAATAGCAAGAAATAGACAGATAACCTGATTTAAAAATGGATAAAGGGGCCAATAGGAGGATCATTTGAGACCAGGAGTTCAAGACCAGCCTATACAACATAGCAAGACCTGTCTCAAAAAAAAAGGTAAAGGACCTAAATAGCCGTTTTTCAAAAGAAAACATGTAAATAGCCAATAGGTATATGAAAAGGTAGTCAACTTCACTAATCATCAATGAAATGCAAATCAAAACAAAAATGAAATATTACTTTACACCTGTTAGAATGGTTGTTATCAGAAAGACAAAAAGTAAATATTCGCAAGGATGTGGAGAAAAAGAATGTTTGCACATTGTTGGTAGGAATGTAAGTTGGTATAATCATTATGGAAAGCAGTATGAAGATTCCTCAAAAAATTAAAATAGTATGATCCAGCAATCCTACTCGGGGTCTTTGTCCAAAGGAAATGCAATCAGTATGTTGAAGAGCTATCTGCACTCCCACGTTAATCGCAGCATTAGTCACAATAGCCAAGATGAACCACAAATATGACAGTGGTCCCATAAGATTATAATATGGTATTCTTACTGTACCTTTTCTATATTTAGATACTTTTTGATACACAAATACTTACCATTATGCTATAATTGCCTGTAGTATTCAGTACAGTAACATGGTGTATTGCATAGGTTTGTAGCCTAAGAGCAATAGACAATACCAGATAGCATAGTAGGCTTATAGTAGGTGATTAGTAGGCTTATACCATCTAGATTTGTGTAAGTACTATGATGTTTACACAATGACAAAATTGCCTAATGATGCATTTCTCAGAATGTGTCCTCATAGTAAAGTGACACATGACTGTATATACAATGGAATATTAAATTTAAAAAAGAATAAAATTCTGTCATTTGCAGCAACAAGGATGAGCCTGGCAAACATTACACTAAGTGAAATAAACCAGATGCAGAAAGACAAATACTATGTGATTTCATTTATACATGGAATATAAAAATGTCAAACTCAGAATCAGAGGGTAGAATAGTGCCTACAAGGGTCTAGGGAGAGGGAGATAAGGGGAGTTGTAGGTCAAAGGGTACAGAGTTTCAGTTATGCAAGATAAGTTTTCGAGAGCTAATGCACAACGATGTGACTATAGTTAATATTGTATAGTAGTATACTTGAAATTTGCTGAAGGGGTAGATCTGAAGTATTCTGATCATATACACAGAAGTTATAAGAAACAGTTTAAGATAAATGAGTAAGGGAAGCTGTTAAATAATACGATGAGATTTTCTTTTGTGGAGTATCTATTTTATTCAGAGGTTGAAAACTCACATGCCTCCAGGCAGGTAACATGAGAAAAAGGGACCAGTAAGGAACTGTGGTGAACTGGTAGCTCATACATACATAGTCAACAGTGGGAGTCCAGCCAGTCCCCAGCACTGGTGGGTTTTTGTCACAGCAGGACTGTGTATTTAAATGTTCTGTGGAAACAAATACTATTTTTAAAAATACTGTGTCTATTAGTCATACCCAGTTTCTGAACTAAGAGTTTAGGCTTAATTCAACAAATGGGATGCATTGCTCTCTAAGCACTAAAGTATACAGGAATATTTCTTCAAATTTTTCCAGTCTAAATGTTACTTAAATTTTTGCCCAAACATCTGGGAAGATATACCAGTTTCTTAGTTTCTATTAGATATCTCCCTTTTTGCAATTTGTAAATCAAAGTGATTTTCTAAATGCATTGAAATAGGAGGGGACAATAGACTTGCTGTTGGTAACTGTGCCTCCTCACTATGGTTAGAGAGTTCTAGGGGAAAAAACAAAGCTGACCCTGGAGTTGCTCCTTGGCACTGCCAGCAAGGCTGCTTCAGCTTCCTTGCCTGTGACTGCCCCTGCACATGGAGATTCTGCCAATCCCACCCATATTTATGGGTATCACTCCTGCAGGTAAACCTAACATGCATGACTCTTCACTGTGAGCCTGGTAATGAATATATGTGTGTAATTTAATCATGATTTATAACCTATTAAATTTAGTATCCCATGCCTAATAAAAGAGTATCTGTGAATTTAGAAATATTTGAAAAAATGAGTTAGAAATTAAGAAAATAAGCAGGTTTAATCTTAAAACCAGTAAAGTGTCAAAATGTAAGTTTGTATGTATGTATGTCTGTGTGTATGTATGTGTGCATGTGTATCAAGTGTTCACCACATTTGTATCACCATAAATGGCTAACATTTTGCCTTACGGTGTTTTCCTGGGCCTAAAAGATTAGGATTTTATAATATATGCTATTGGCCAGGCACTTTATTAAACTCTCTCTAATCCTTAGACAACCCTAAGAAGTAAATACTAGTATCCCAATATTTATAAAGAAATAGAGGCTTAGGAATTTGAGTGAGTTGCCCAAGATCATATATCTGGTACATTGCATAGTAGACAGCCTGTGCTTTGCTTCCTGCACAATACAGACTCAAGAGTGTACACGATAGGACAAGTATATTTAAAATGAGAAATCCATATGTTGTATTCCATTTCATTGTGTGAGCATGTGTAGGTGTGTGAACATATGTGTCTGTATACATATATATGTATCATGTGCATAGGTATGACTATCTGAGCAATAGTAAATTCTTTTAAAAGATATGTAGTGTGTTATTGAAGACAGTGGAGAGTAGAAGTTAGGAATATAGGCCATAGAGTGAACTTATATCATTTCACCATAAATTATAGCCTGGACTTCAGATCCCTTTTCTTAAGATCAGGGTTATTGTGAGGTCCACATTAGACAGTGTTCAGCTTGGCACAGTGTTTTGTATGTTTGGCACATAATTTAAATTTAATTTAAAAGTTAGTCATTAGTGTTGTCATTAATAGATTAGTCAGTATGTTTTCTTCTTAAATTTCTTGTCTTCTTCTCTCTTACTTATAAAAAATCACTGCACATTGAACATAGATTCTATAATCCAAAGGCATCAGTGGACGTTGATATGCTTGCCTCATATCCAAGATGTAAGAGAAAGTGCACATGCCTATTTTAAGGCATGCCACAGATAGACTATAACTTTCAGGTATGAGTGGGTCAATACAATCAAACAAATCAAATAAAATTTAGTAAGAGGATAGACAGACAATATTTGGAACAAGTATACAAAGACATAGAAAAGGCGATCTACAGTGAGGTTGGAAACATTTAGGACATATTGAGTAAAGAAATTATGGGTTAATCTTTTGGGTACCTGTTTAGATATAATCTAGTAGTATTGAATAAAGGGAATTTAAGTCGTAATACATCCATTCTTTGCATCTTTTGCTATTGATGCTGCAGGCAGGCAGCAATAAGTACTAGGCTGATGAGAAAGAAATGAAAAAGGTACATCTAAAAGGATTTTTAAGAATAAAATTTGGTGACAGATTGAATTTAGGTGGAGGGAGAGAAAGAAGTCCTAGATAGCTCCAAAGTATGGCTCCCTTAGGTTTATGAGAAGTGGGAGAAGCAGATCTAGTTTGTCCAGGGGGCATTGTCCAGTTTTATACTTTGAATTTAGAGTGATCCACTGGAGATATCTTAGAAGCCAAAACTAACAATACTTTTTTTTTACAGTGATAAATGTAAATTCCTACATTTAGGTTAAGAAAAGAATTCAATTGCACAAGTCTAAGTCCAGGATGTGGGATATCTGCTTGACAGTTAACTTAGGGGTTTTTATTGGCCGCAGACAAAACTAATTATGCACCAACAATGTGCCCTGTTGCTGAAAGAGTACATGCCATGTTAGGCTGCATAATAGAAGTGTTATCATCTGCCTAAGGGAGACCCATGGTCCCACCAGCATATGTGCTATGAGATCTCATTTCCTGTTTCACCATAGGCCCCATGTTTTCAGAGAGGGATGCTCACAAAAATTAGAGAGTGGTCAGGATGGTCAGGGGTCTGGAAATTATGTCCTGAGGGAAATAGTTAAGGGGAAAATGGAACAAATTTAGAGGGAATATGATAGCAATCTTCAAAAAATTTGAAAGATTGTTATGTGAGAGAGAAGGAATACAAATATTTATTATGATTGCTGTGAGAAGAATTGGGTAGAAATTTCAGAGAGCCTAAACATTAAAAAGTTAGATAGATGGATAGATAGACAGATTTTCCTAACAAGATAAAAGTTATACCTATTACTGGGTGTGCTCATGGGGAAGGTATATAATTGCCCACTTGTGTTCTGTATGTTGGTCTAGGTGACTTGTAAATTTCCTTTTAGGCCGGGTGCGGTGACTCACACCTGTAATCCCAGCACTTTGGGAGGCTGAGGCAGGCGGATCACTTGAAGCCAGGAATTCGAGACCAGCCTGGCCAACATGGCAAAATCCCATCCCAACTGAAAATACAAAAAAAAAAAAAAAAAATTAACCAGGCATGGTAGCACATGCCTGTAATCCCAAGTACTTGGGAAGCTGAGACATGAGAATCGCTTGAACCCAAGAGGCAGAGGTTGCAATGAGCCAAGATTGTGCCACTACCCTCTAGCCCGGGTGACAATGTGAAACTGTCTCAAAAAAAAAAATTCTTCAAATGGTAAGATGCTATGATTCCCTGGCTCATGAGTTTATCACTAGCAATGGTGTCTTTCAATCTATAGCAATCAGTAGAAATGGTGTCTTTCAATCTATAACCATACCAGTTTCCAAGGGACAAAGAATATCAATAGAACTTCATTCTATGTAAAATTATTGAAGATATGCAAGCTTTAAAGCTTATCAAATAGTTGTCTGTCATATGACTAAAGCCTTCCTTCAGTAACTACACAGAGAATGTTACTAATGAAACACTGTGTATGCTCTTTCTGGATATCTGCTATTTCTCTAGCTCTTTGTTAGTGAAACGCCATATGAAACAACTTTGTCAAAGCATCCCAATTATCTTACATCAAATGTCATCTTCTCAGAGAGTCTTTCTCTAATGACTCAGTCTAGCCCTGAGTTACTTTTCATCACATTATCTTGTTTTCTTTCTTTCAGATTTCAGACTAATTATTAACAAACTATTTGTTTACTTATTTGTTGTCTGTCTCACTTCCCAACATAGAAGCATTGTAGAGAGGGATCTTGTGTGTCTTGTTCACTCTTCCTGTAGCATTCAAAATAGTACCAGGCACATAATAGACATGTCATAAACATAATTGAATTAATGAAACATTTAGGTTTAGGTTGGGGCTTGAGGTATTTCTCAAAGGTAACTCAATCCTTTCTACAGTGTTTCTGGGCCTTTCTGTATAATTTAAGTAATCTACACTGAAGCTCTGACGTATTTGCCATGGTGACAGAGTATAAATGCTACTACCTAGTCTTTAAGAGACTTTTATGAATTTAAAGGCAATCAGTGAATCTTCCTTTGGTTATCCTATGCGATGAAGAATAATCCCAGTCCCACTCACTTCATCTTAGTTTTAACTTTGAAATCCTTAACAATTTGAGGTTTTTATATGAACCCTCTTCCTCTTCTCTAAGCTACATTCTTGGTTGCCGAGCTTGGAATTTCATATGGTAGCCTTTTCTAGCCAAAGGGCTATGTGGTTAATGCATTATCCAGATAAAATGCCTTTTCCTAGCTCATCTATCCATTTTACAACATCTTGCGAGCTAAGTTGGTTGAGATAACCAACTGTGGTTGCCAGTCACCCCCTACTACATTCCCCTAGATTGCCTTTCAAAGTGACTTTTTTCTTTTCCTCAAGCCTCCTAATGTCCTCCTCTCAGCAGATGACTTGTTTCATATTTACTTGAGAAAACAGAAATCATCTTTCAGGAACTCTCCCATCTTTTAATCAGGAATTCATCTACTTAGCTGATCCTCACTCACCCATTCCTACCTTCCTTCCTACTACCCTTGATGAAAAGCCCTTACTCTTATCTAAGGCCAGCACTCACTTGTACTTTGGACCTATCTTATCTTCTAAAGGATTTTGATTCTGTGAATGTCCCTGTATTTAGGGCATTAGTTTGTAATCCCTACAGGATTATTTCCATCAGCACATAAATAAGCTATACTATCATTTGTCTTAGGGGGAAAAAAACTCCAGTTTCTTCTTTATTTTCTAGTTTCCATTCATAGCAAAAGTTCTTATTAGAATTGTCTATTCATCATTGTCTTTTCTTTCTTACATTTTCTTCAAAGCCCACTTCAATCAGACTTTCTTCCCCAATACTTCACCCCTATTTTCAAGGTCACTAATGACTTTCTAGTTGCTAAATCCAGTGGTTATTTCTATGCTTTAATTTTATTTAACCTTCCCCTGGGATGTGTCCCACATCTTCCTTCTTAAAATATTTTTTGTTTCTTTTTCTTTTCCCTTGGATTCTGTTACACTATATATCTTGGAAATCCTGAAACATAGATTTATGTAATTTATGATGACAGTTCTCTCAGAAGAAACCTGTCTGGGAGTGAGGGAATCTGGGTAAAGACAGGGCAGGGAAGGAATCTGGGTAAAGAGGTGGTTCCAGGAGTAATGTAGTTTCAGCCCAATCCCTCCAGAGCTCTGGAAATGCCCTGCAGCACAGAGGCAAAGGGGTTGGGCAGTTATGTCCTGGTATCTGTCGTGGTCTAGGGGCTGTCTGGGAGGATGGAGCAAAGGCACAACCTTCCAGGTAAAGCCTGGAATTCCTTGAAGTTAAGGGAAATTCTTCTGAAAAGGGTGCAGGAGAAAGTACTCACAGGAAAAACAGTAGCGGAGGATGGAGCACTCCTCAGCTGTGGGATGTGGTGTCTCAGATGCTTTAAGTGGTCTATCTTTCCCTTCTACCTCAGCCACTCAGTTGCTTCCTCTGCTGGGCTCGCATTCTCATATGTTACAATCCCACATGATGCCGTTTACTTACTGAAGGCTCACAAATTTATCCTGTGGTCTTGATTACTCCGGAGAACCCTAGAATTGCATTTACAACTCCTACTATTTTTATTTGAAAATCTAAACGACATCTTAATTTTAACATGGATAAAACGAAACTCTTGATTCCTTGTCCCTCCTCCAAACCTGTCCTTGTCCTGGTTTCCCCATCTCAGGTGCTCAAGTTTCAAAGTTAGGTGTTATTCATGATTCTTCTATTTCTCTTACATCTTACAACCTTCTGGCTCTTCATGCAAAGCATATCCCAAACCCATCCACCTCCCTCCAGAACCACCACTTGCTTCCTAGCTCAAGCTGTTGCCTCTTGCCGTACACACTGCAGTATTGCCTCTTTTAACCTCTTTGTGTTTCACTTCTTGCTGCCCCTGAAGATTCTGCTGTACAGATGCCAGAATGATCCTGTTAAAACATATGTCAAATAATGTTACATATATGCTTAAAACCCTACAGTCATTTCTCACTGAACTTAAGAGTAACATTTCAACTCCTTACTCCAGTTTATGAAACCATATGTAATGTGGCCTGAGTATACCTTTCCAACTTCTTTTTTTCTGAGTGTTGCTCTACCTACAGTGCTCAGCCACATCAGCTGCATCTCCTGGCCTCTTCAACCTCACCAAGAATGTGCTTGCTTTGGGGTCTTTATTTTGACCGTTTCTTCTTGCTTATTGTCACTCAGATCTCAGTCTATATATCAACCTCTAAGACAGGTTTCCCTGATCAACAAATCACTTTCTTCTCATTCTTTAAATTGTCTCTAGAACACTTAATACTGTCTGTTATTTTTATATTAATTCATTTAGCCATTTATTCATTGGATCACTGCTTTCTTACTGTGTAAGTGCCTTGAGGGCAAAGATGTTACATGTCTTATGCATACAATGAATATTTTTAAGTGAGTGAATAAAGGAATGTTGACCCACCTGCTTTAAGAGACATGTATCTACTTAGAATATGTACAGTTTAGACTGCGTTTTTAAAACAGTTTGTTTATGGATATATTTTTAAGTATCAAAAAACCCACAAAAAACCCAAAAACTAAACCAAAACTAAAACACATCCTTCTTTACAGTTAAGATTGATTATAATCTGTGATTTCCCTTTGACATACCATGAAATGTAGTTATTATGTACCTTCATGATCTGGGCCAGACTCATATTCTGTAAAACAATGACAAAAATGTATCTAACTCATACATAAGAACTTACCACATAACATGAAAATGAGCACTGTACAGTATGTGCCCTTAGAAATATATAGAAAAACATTGATAGTGTGGGAAATTACAAGATGTTTCTTGTTTATTTTAAAAATATATGTTGCCACCTCTTATTTTGGAGTGATAATTCATCATGAGTCTCTCACACTTCTGCACATCCTGTAAACAGAGGCACTGGCTGGCTTTGTTTTGGATTAATTTTTCCAGTATAATTACGTAGCAGACAGCCTTGGAAATTACAAATAATGCCTCCCTCTGGAGCAAAGGGCAAGGAATTGTTACTGCCCATCATAAAAGATTCAGGGTTCCTAAACTTGTTGTTCCTGTTCAGTAACATAGCCTACTTCACATCCAGGTATCTCTTGCAGTCTTTGCATCTCCAGTGCGAAAATAGTAATATTTTGGACACTTCTATTGGTCTAAGTAATAAACTGTCCCTTGTATCTTTCCCAGAGGTCTCATGTTTTCCACCAGCATTCACAAAACTGTGGCAGGTTCACTTGTTAGCTTGTAAACTGGGTAAAATCTTGGACTTTTCACAAGCCTGACACACACTTTCTTGCCAGTCCTCATGGAACTTTTGTTGGACTCTCTGTACTGCTAGACTGCTGTACATGTTTCACCAAATTTTGGCAAAAGAATGAAATCTACCTCATTTTTGGAAAAGAGATTTTAAATAGTTACTTTTATAGGGAAATAATGAACCCACAAATATGCCCACACCTAATCCCCAGATCCTCTGAATGTGTTAGGTTATATGACAAAGGGGAATTAAGGGTGCAGCTAGAAGTAAGGTGGATAGTCAGCTGACCTGAAGATTGGGAAGTTACCCTAGAGTATACAGGTGGACCCAGTGTCCTTGAACCCTTGAACACGAGGGTTTTTAAATATGGAAGAGTCAGTATTAGTGTGATGTGATTTGAAAAAGACTCAACCAGCCATTGCTGGCTTTAAAAGTGAAAGGGGGGTCTACAAGCCAAGGAATGGAGGCTGACTCTGAAAGTTAGGAAAGGCAAGCAAATAGATCATCCCCTGGAGTTTCCAGAAAGGAACACAACTCTACCAACAGCTTGATTTTAGTCAGTGAGACTGTTTCTGATTTCTGATCTCCAGAAATATAAGATGAATTTGTGTTGTTCTAAGCCACAAAGTTTGTGGTAATTTTTTCATAGCAGTTATAGGAAACTAATAAAGTTACAGGTTGGATAAAATTGCTACATAAATGTATTTTAACTTCACATTTACAATAGAAGAAGGCCTCCAATATGGTAGTAGATGTATTATACTTTTATAAATTAGGATAATGGTAATTCTCAGATCAAAGCACATATGCAAGTGAAACCTTTACCATGAATTCTTAGGATAAGGAATTTCACTGTAAGCATATAAATGTATATTTCTTTGTATTAATTTAAAACATTGTCTTTCATCCATAACAAGTAATAGGTGACATTTAAATATAAATTATGAATGACTGAAATTTTCATCTTAATTTTTTTTTGAGACGGAGTTTTGCTCTTCTTGCCCCCACTAGAGTGCAATGGCACAATCTCAGCTCACCACAACCTCTGCCTCCTGGGTTCAAGCGACTGTTCCTGCCTCAGAACTCCCAAGTAGCTGGGATTACAGGCATGTGTCACTATGCTTAGCTAATTTTGTATTTTTAGTAGAGATGGGGTTTCTCCACATTGGTCAGGCTGATCTCAAATTCCCAACCTCAGGTGATTCGCCAGCCTCAACCTCGCAAAGTGTTGGGAATACAGGCATGAGCCACCATGCCCAGCCCATTTCTTTTGGTTTTATGTAAATTCATTAGTTTGTTAAAACTTCCATGATTCCTTTTATTTTGCCCTTACTATTAAAATTCTAAAGTATGCAATTGGTAATTAAACCTGAATAGTAAATTATGTTTGGGAGTAAAATAAAAGACTCTTTGTGTTTTGGAAAGTACAATTGCATTTTGCAACAAAGAAAATTACCATTTTCTGGAAAAATTCTGTATCACTGATTTATTGGATTACAACATCAAGGAGGAACTTTCTAACTCCTCTTATGTGCAGTTCTTCCTAGGCCTGACCAATCTGTCATCAGCAGGACAGATACCTGTAGAGTAGATCTTTTCTACCCTCATTATACCATTTCAGTAATTTCTTTTCTAAATTTTGTCATCACATAGAGTGACATCAAAGTTAAAAGCCCCCCGAGGCTGTAAACCTGTAATAGAGCAGTCTTATTGGCCTACATGAGAGCTCATGTGGGAGCAGTATGTCAGGAGGACCTCAGATCTTTGGCTCTGTTTCTGTTTTCAGAAACTTAGTCCCTTTGCTGAGTGTTAAATGGTTTGATTCTATGGATCACAATGTTTGGATACTCTTAAGTTGCTCGAATGGTTTATAAATGGATCATAGGTTGTGTTTTTACATATCCTTGGAATGGTTTGTAATACAATTTTAATGAACTTAAGTGCTCTAATTAAAAATTAAATTGTGCTTTAAGTAACATAAAGAAGCTCAAATGAGCTTTATTTATAAAGATAATTTCAGGTATAAGTGAAATAATTGTTTAAGAATATTTTGAAGTTTTATTACGTTACACAGATCTGAGCAAGGGGCTTAAATTATCTTTTTTCATTTGAAAGTGGGTAAGTATGGGTCCATTAAACCTCTATATGTTTGTAGTTGACAACACTGAATCTGGGAAACAACCTTTTAGAAGAAGTTCCAGAAGAGATGAAATATCTTATATCTCTGAAGAATCTCCATTTATTTGGAAATAGGATCTGTAGATTTGCACCTGGAGCATGTGGTAAGTTAGTCAACAAGGAGCAACATTATAGCATCAAATTTAATCTCTCATATTTAATAAGATGAGACTGAAATGAAAAAGAATTTTGCATGCTTAATCTTTTTTTTTTGTTGGAGATATTTACATACTACTCTTGAAATATAGAAGGAGGTAACACTTTTATAAAGTATTGTATCATATATTTATTTACATGTAGACCAAAGGAAATAAGTAAGCATCAGTGTAAATGAATTTTCCCCTTTGCAGAATCAGTATAAAATCAGACTTGTGAATCTGGGAACCCTTTTCTAGAGCCAGAGACAATTCTATTTGGAAGTCAAATCAAGTAAAGCTCTACTGTAGCTTTGTTCTTTTCACTTTTTATTCTTAGATATTAAGTCACATTTTTTAATCAAGATGCTAAATTTAAATCAATTTGGAAAGAATTTTAAAGAAAAGATATGCGATCCAATAAGTGGCACATTTTTCTTTCTTTTTCCCATTAACTAATAATTTCTCCATTCAGATGAGACTATTCTTATTTAATGTTCTTAGAGTGAGCTTAAGGACAAATGTATGACAAGAGATCTACATGGCTTTTATAGCTTTATCGACTAATGTAAGGTACTCACCATTTCTGTGTTGGTCCTTAGTAGTTAAACTAGAGAAATATTATAAAATTTATAAATTTCTATGAACTTTTGATGCACAGGTGCTATATATAATCATTTTCATCTTCACACGAATTTATTAACAGAATTACTGAATGCAGCATTAAATTTGGGGTCATATTTGGCAAATAACACAAGAAGACTCTAGTACTGTCTTTTTAAAGGTCATATATCTTGGAAAAATATTCTTTTCCAAAATAATAGATGTGACAAACAGTTATTGATACTTGAGCACATTATATATGGAAAGCCATAGATCAGAGTTCAATTACAATTTACCTTGGAAGAAAACAGTTTATACTAAAAAAGTTAAGGTCATGCAAATGAATAGATAATGATATTTTATGACCTATACTGAGGGTACAAATTTAAGTACAACCTGATGTACATAAACAATATTGAACATACTAATTTATACTAATTTAAGGCTCTATAAGGAATTTTTTATCATGTTGCCTTTAAATTTGAGGTAAGTTAGGTATATATATATATCTGTTTCTTTATCTACATAGATATATTTTATATATGTATATAAAATTTGTTCAAAGTGCTCTTGAATGTCTTTAGTTTCTATGTTTATTTTAAAAAATATTTTTAAAAATTGACATAACAATTGTATATACTCATGGAGTACATAGTGATATTTTGATAATATACTATATAGTGATCAGATCAGGGTAATTAGCATAGTCATCATTTCAAACACTTATCATTTCTTTATATTGGGAACATTCTTGATTTGGAGTTGTTGAACTTTGAAAATTCCACATGATTGACATACATTATGGACTATGTTAGGTACTGATGATTCAGTCAGAAGTAGTTTGATGTCAGGGAGTTTAATGCTGCCCAGCATGGGTCTGAACAACCTTGTTGCATTACATGACCCTGTTCCCCTGACCAGAGCTGATTGATGAGGGCTGGACTTGGGTCCCAAGCTAAGTTTGTCGTATTTTCTCTTTTTTGGGAATTGCAGTAGAGTCTAAAACGGTTAAGTTGGTTTGAGATAATTACATGACCTGAGGCAGAAGTTGCAAACTGGTGGCCCATGGGCTAAATCTGATTCATAAGTAAGTTGATTCTATTTTGTTGGCCTTTAAAAAACTTTGGATTAGGTACCCAAGTTTTCAAATCAGGAGAGTTCACATAGAAGTCTAGATCTCTGGCTCTTTTTAAAAATCTGTTTCAAAAAAAGAAAGATATAGCAACACTGCAGTTGCATTCCCATGTGACAATTGTCAGAGCTGGTTGAATGGTGGTGGCTCTGTCTGAACTGGCGTGAGGTTATCATCTGGATTCCTGTAGGCATGTGAGTTTGAAAGCTCTGTCTTCCCTGTCTGTGAACATTCAAATTCAGAAGTTATGATATGGTTATGAGTACATAGAAAAAGAGAGCAAACATGTTTAAAACAGAAAGAATGGAGGGAGGAAATAGAGAGCAGGTAAGAGAATATAAATGCGAAAATGAGAGAAGCTGTAATGAAGAACTAACCTATATTTTCTGCAGAGATATTCAAAGAATACGTTCTTAGGTTCTGGGTGCCTTTTAGCTTCTGATTTCAGTTTGTGATGAGCCTGGTTGCATCCTCTTTCCTCAGGCACAGTGACTTAGATTTGTAACTTTGTGATAAATTACTCCTTTTTACTTGAGGTAGTTTAAGAGGGTTTCTGTTACCACCACCAAAAGAGCCTTGGCCAATGCAAGAACTAGAGGGAAAACAAATGTATGTAGAAAAGTGACGAAAAATTATCTAACAGATGGCTAAAGTGACTAAAATTATTTTCTAACAGATGGCTTACAAAATTTAATCCTGCTTAATCTGAACAACAATCATCTTACGCAGCTTCCTCAAGAAGTCAGCAGGTAATTTTGCTTATAGCAAGACTTGGTTAACAATCACACCCCTTCTCTATCCCATCCCTGGTCATCTGAAAGCATAATGCCTAACATCAAGTCCCTGTGAGGTTTATAAATAGCAAACAGGGATCTGAAGGACTGAGGCAAACCACTAATTTTAAGTAGATGATTCCTTAAACACTTTGGAGAAATGAGAAACCGCGTGATTTGGTAGTCTTAGCATAAACAAGGGGCTTTGAAACATAAAGTTCTAAAGCTGATGGTATCATTAGTTTCCCAACTCTGAGGTTCTTGGAGCTTGGTCAGCCACAGAATTGGGTATATTAAATGTTATTTCACATGTGTATTGTAAACCATTTTGAGCTTGATGGAAAACGTAATATAAAAACTAAGGTTTTAAAACTGCAATGTCATTTTCATTTTTAAAAACCCCACATTTATTGTCATTAACCAAAAAAAAAAAAAAAAAATTGCTGTTTTCCCTTATCCTGCACATCTGCACAGGCAGAATGCCTTTCTGGAGCTAGCTGAGGGCC
The DNA here is from genome assembly GCA_004027715.1 of Plecturocebus donacophilus. Classification (NCBI taxonomy): domain Eukaryota; kingdom Metazoa; phylum Chordata; class Mammalia; order Primates; family Pitheciidae; genus Plecturocebus; species Plecturocebus donacophilus. The sequence goes on from PVKP010000451.1 coordinate 109,696, forward strand.
TTGTCCTTCTGTAGGCAAAACACCCTCCTGGGCTTTTCCTCTAACAGATTGAGAGAGAACTCTGTTCAGGTTTACTTTGGAGACTCCCTTTATTGCCTGTTGAACAGAAACAGACGTATCACAGAGCAAGAGCATCCAGAGTTTTAAAAGAGAATACCAAACTTTGAAGAGTCCTCAATAAGGGACTTTCTGCAGCACCTGTCTATTCCAGTTTACTTGTCCATACCTCTAGCCAATGCATTATTTTCCCCAAATATATGGCTGTAGTGCAGTGGCACGATCTTGGCTCACTGTAATCTCCGCCTCCTGGATTTAAGCAATTCTCCTGCCTCAGCCTCCTGAGTATCTGGGACTACAGGCATGTGCCACCATGCCCAGCTAATTTTTTTTGTATTTTTAGTAGAGATGGGGTTTCATCGTGTTGACCAGGATGGTCTTGATCCCCTGACCTCATGATTCGCCTGCCTCGGCCTCCCAAAGTCCAGGGATTATAGGTATGAGCCACTACACCCAGCCTCCCAGATATATTTTTACAGAAAATCAATATTTTGAGTAAGAGTGACTAGAAAATAATTGAATCAATCTAATTTCTTTAGAAGATAAATATCTGCAGCAATGAAAATGCCATGCTAATACTTGTTGGCTTGTTTTTTTTCTTATTTAGCTTATCAACTGATTTATGTATTGATGATATAATTTTAAAAATCTCTTGGGAGAGCTCATGAATGAGGTTCAGGGCATGTCTCTGTGCAACTAGATTTATGCGTTTGGGCAAGTAATTTAACTTTTTAGGATTGCTGCTTTCTCATCTCTAAAGGAATAATTTTGAATAGATGAACCTCAAAGTTTTTGCAGCTATAACATGATTTCATAATTTCATATACTTATCTCTGTTTGGAATACAAAGTACAATATTCAAGGAATCATATAAATCTAATGGAATATGTTAGAAAGATGAAAGAATGCTTTCACTGAAGTAGATTGCAAAGTGTATAGGTCTATTCTGTTTTATAGTTAATTCTTGGTTTTTATTCTGGCCATATCTTAGGTGTCAACTGATTGGTCATCTCTCTAAGCAGAATTCCATTTTCTGATCCTGGGAAAGTTTCTTCACCTTCCTATGTTTTAACATTTTCATCTGCAAAATAAAGATGATGATAATACTTTCTTTATTGGATCAATTTAACAGTTAAATAAGCAAATCCATACAAGATATTTAGGGTTGAGCCTGGGACATAAAAGGTATTAGGGTTGAGTAAGTGCTCAATGGATGTTAGCTTTTATTATTATTGGTTGTTATTTTTATTCTAGCTTCTTTCCGTTCTCTTTGTTCACTCATTTCCAGAGACAAAAGAATGACTTCTCAGTGGATTTAGGCAAAGCATTGAGCACATGTAGCTTGGCATTCTCCTCTTGCCCTGCCACGAAGTAAGCAGCTGCCTCAGAAGGAAAGGCTGTGAAGGGGTGGTATATTTAATTAAGAGGAGGCTAGCAGGGACTCAGAGTGATCATGTCAGCTCTGTGCTGATGTTTGATTTCCTTTTCTCTAAATCCCATATCTTATTTCACAATTTGTTTAAAACTTAGGAGAGGGAAAAGGGGGTTTTGTTTTTTGGCTTGTTTAAACTCCGGAATATCAGTTCATGGACTTGGAGTCAAACTTGGGCAGGTAAGAGTTTTACCACTAAACAACTCTGTCATGGGCAGTGCTGCCCAGGCACAGGAAGAGGAGAGCATAGGCATCCTGTTGACAGAATGAGTCTGGAAGGAAGAGAGAGTAAGCAACTAGTCAGCAGGATCAGTTCTTTCTCCAAATTTGCCAATCAGTGAAGTTGTTCTTCAGTCTTCTGGGGAAGACAGATGTCAGGGAGAAGCTACAAGTATATTTCCTGTAGATTTTCTTTGGAAAAGTAAAACATCTCCCCGCTTTGTGGAAACAGGAACAATGGCAGATACTCATTTGTCTCCCTCCTCTTTACTCACACAAATGAATGACAGACAAATGAATGATATGATCCGAGCTAATTTTATTGCCTTGAAATAATAAAAAAATGGAAAGCCAACTCCCATAATGTAGTAAATTAGAGTAGAGTAAATAAAAATAATGATTATAAAAATGGTTAATGGAGAAAATTTCCCATCCCATTCCCCACAGGACCTGCTCCGCACATTTTCACTCCATTTCAATGTTGGATTGTCCTTCTTTGACCCTCTATACTGCAAAGGACTTTACTTCCTATTTTCCTGAAAATTTGAGCTCCCTCAATTCTCTTCTTTTCTGCTTCTTTCTCTCCATTGGTCTATTTATTTCCTTTCTCTCTTGCTTCTTTGTTATCTCTCCAAAGTACCCTCTGTCTATTGCTTTTGCTTCCTGTAACACATTGTAAATTTTCTTCTCTCTTCTCCATTCTACCGTACATCATTTTCAAAGGTTGTTACTGTCCTTTACATAGTCGAATATAATGGCCTTTTTTTCCTGCTGAATAAAAATTACATAAAACTAATGAGCATACCATTCAATGCATTTTGACAAATGTATACACACCAATAACATGTAGAACATTTTCTTCAGCCTAGAAATTTCCTTATGAACCCTTCCAGTGAATTCTTACCTCTTATAAGCAGTCAATATTCTGATTTCTATCTTCTTTACAAATTAGTTTTACTAGTCCTAGTAAATAAATGGAATCATATAGTATATACATTTTTATGTCTGTCTTCTTTTGCTTAGCATATTTTTTGAGACTCACTTAACTGTTGCATTTATTAGCCTCACATGGTAGAAGGGGAAGGAAGCTCTCTGGGGCCTTTTGTAAGGACATTAATCCCATTTATGAGGGTCTACCCTCTCATTATGACCTAATCATCTCCCAAAGGCCCCATCTCCTAATATCTATCACATTGGGGATTAGATTTTAACATATGAATTTTGAGGGAACACAAATATTCAAACCATAGCACTATCATTTCTCCAATACCATTGATTTTGATTACTGTAGCTGCATTATAAGCTTTGAAATCAGGTAATACAAGTCTTTTGATTTTATCCCTCTTTATAATAGTTTGACTATTCTAGGTCCTTTGAACTTCCGTATCAATTTTAAAATTGATTTTTTTTTTAAGATGGGTTCTCACTATGTTTCCCAGGCTGGTCTTGAACTCTGGGCTCAAGCATTCCTCCCACCTTAGCCTTCCAAAGTTCTGAGTTTACAGGCGTGAACAACTGCACACAGCCCGAGCCAAGTTTTATACAAAAAAAGCTGTTGGAATTTTTATTTGGATCTGTTATTGAGTCTATAGACCAATATTAAAAAGTTGGTATCTTAGCAATATTTTTTTTTTCTATATCTGAATATAATACGTCTCTATTTTATTTAGAGCCCCTTTACATTCTCTCAGTCATGATTTATAGTTTTCAGTGTAGAAGTCCCTCATGTCTTTTGTTATATGTACTCATAACTACTTCATGAAGGGTTTTCTATACATTACTATAAACAAAATTCTTCAACATTTATTTTCCAATTGTTTGTGGCTACAATATGGAAATACAATAGATACAATAGATTTTTTAAATACTGACTTTGTAGTTTGTGACCCTGCTTTTAATTCTACTAGTTTTGTTTGTTAGTTTGGATTATCTTTCTTTAACATTTAAACTTTTGACCATCTGTTTAATTTTGAAATTTTCTTCTCTCACACCTTCAGAGATTCCTTGATAATCTGGTTCTTATTCTACTTCTATGCTTATAACTTTGCTGGGTGCCTTTAATTTTTAATGGTCAGGTGTTTATATTTCTCAAGAATCCTTCTATTGGCATCCTCTTTCTTCTCTCTGCCCATTTTCTTTTGTTGTTCTTCCTATCAATCCCACGTATTCATATGGCTTATACTACATATGGAGAAATCTGTAGAGTACTAACGATTCCCTTCACTAGCACTGATCACTTTCTAACCTCCAGTCTCCCATTTTAAACTACCTAAAAATTTAGTTCCCTCATTCTGACATTACTTCAATCTTAGTACACTTAAGCCTTGAGATCATTACATCTTAGCTTTACAAAGAGACACACCTGCATTAGAATTTTGATATTGTTACCTACTAGATAGGTAACTTGGACAATTTATTTACTACCTCTGATGCTTTATTTTCCTCATTTTAAAAATAAGAGTAGTAATTCCAACATCAAGAGTTATGATGACAATTAAATTTAATGCATAGGCATGTAGTTGTGCTTAGTAATGTTAATTCCCTTTTGCTTCTTTACTCATAATATTTTTCTTAGCTTGCTATTCCCTCTTAATGCCCTATTTTTATAAGTTCTTTCATTCAGGGCCAAATTCAAAATGTCAATTCTTTAGAAAAGCTTGCAGTATACTTCTGGTACCATATCTGCAATTACAGACTCAAATTTCCTTACGCTTTTTCTCTTAGTCAGTGGCATTTTCTGTTCTCAGTTTATGGCTCTATTTAATATTTTCTTCTAAACCATGGTATCCAAAAGGGCAGAATTTGTGTTTGATTCATCTTTGAACTTCCAAAGCAATCGAGCAGTACTCATATATATGTGGTCCTGGGTATATTTATATCTATGTGTGCTTATGCCTGTACATGTATTGATCTGTATCTGTGTGTGTGTATACATAGGTATGTCAGCGTCCTCCTTGTCCTCTAGCTTTCTCTTGGATATGGCCAATGAATATGTATAAAGAAAGGAAATTTAATTTCCTTTTTCTTAAATCTAAGTTTTGATTTCCTAACCTACTTTTAACATAAGCCATCTGATTATAAAAGATCTTTAAAAATTAAATTTCAGCAAAAACTTTTTATACTTATGATTCACAATAGTTGTAAACACTTGACTGAAGTAAGCTCAGGTGAGCTACAAAAAATAAATTCACACATGGCTTCTGATAATTTGGGCCTATGCAGTAGACTCTGTTATTCTTATGAGTTTCATTCATATACTTTGGTGTTTTTTTTTTTTAGATTAAAAAGTCTTACTTATATGAGTATAAATTATAATGAACTAGCCAGCATTCCTAGAGAACTTTGTTTTCTTGAGAATCTTTCTGAACTTCAACTTAACTACAATCAGCTAATATGCATACCTGAAGAGATTAAGTTCTTGAAGAAGCTTCAGAAACTTTTGCTAGCCAGAAACAACATTGGAGTTTTGCCAAAGGTGAGCAAAACATGGAACCACACTATTGTGTTGTTGGAGAAGAACTCAACATGATGGGTGGTGGTTATAGACTAGATTTTGGTGTCTGAGTATAAGCCATCACTTGCTTTTCCTCAGATTAAATGTATTCAGTTCCCAAATCCCTATGATAGAGGAAGGCTATAATTTGAATTATCCCACCTAGCTAGGGCTGCCAGATTTAATAAATACAAATATAGAATGCTCACTTAGATTTGAATTCCAGATAAGAAATTATTAATTTTTTTACTGTAAATATGTTGCTAATATTACATGGAATATACTAAAAAACATATTTATTGTTTGGTATTTCAGTTTAAGCGAGCATTGTATCTGGTAACCATGTATACAGAACAAAATACAAGTTCATTTTGGCTTTGGAGTATGTACTGGCTCTCCTCCCTTTTTCCTTCATATTCACTCTCCGTCCTGCCTTCTGCTTGGGAGGTTGACCTGTGTGGGTATCAGTGAACTCCTTTGTCCTCTGGTTTCCTCTTGGATATGGCAGGTGAGAGGCACTGGCAGGAGGTGACAGGCAGGAGGATTGTAAGTAGTTGATGATCTCCCATGTACCTTCTCTGACAGTGTGTTGTGGGTTGGCTGTGTGCCTTTCTGGAAGGCCACAACTAGTGAACTAATAATATATTTAGATAGATAGATAGTTAGATAGATAGGGAGATAGAGAGATAGATAACATGGGATTTATTAGGGGAATTGGCACACATAATTATGGAGACTGAGAAGTCCTAAAGCAGGCTATCTGCAAGCTGAAGACCCTGAAGTGCTGGTAGTGTGGCTGAGTCCAACTCTGAAAGCCTCAGAACCAGAGAGGCCAACGGTGTAATTCTCAGTTGGAGGTCAAAGGCCTGAGAACAGGGAGGTTGTGGTGGTGGTACTGGTGTAAATCTTAAAGTCTAAAGGCTGGAGAGCCTGGAGTTCTGAGGTCCAAGGGCAGCAGAAGTATCCCAGCTCCAGGAGAGTCAGGAAATCACATTTCTTTTTTTTCTATCCAAGTCACTAACTGATAGGACGGTACTCAACAACACTGAAGACTTATCTTTCCCACTCTTTCTACTGACTCACATACCCATCTCCTCTAGAAACACCCTCACAGACACACCCAAAACAAAGGGCTTACCAGCATTCTAGTTATTAGTTAATCCTGTCAAGTTGACACCTAAAATTAACCATCACACTAGATCTCTTATAGTTCTATCCCAAACAACTGTTTGCTCTTAATGGAACATTATTTGTTCCAAAGAACTCAAAGAATCTCAGCTTAAACTTCACTTTTTCCAGGAAGCCTTTTCTGACCTCCTAATACCAAATTTTCCATGTATCACCATTACTCTAAACCTTGATAAAACTTTTCATTTTCATAGCACAATTTTGTCATTGCCTATTTGTGAATTTTTAAACCTTCACTGAATACTTGTGAGGGGTATATACATGCAAAGATTAGAAAAAGACAGCAACAAGTATCAACAGCAATAATAGTGGCAGTCATGGCAGCAAAAACAAATGAAAACAAAAGTGTCGACGGCAACGGAAGTAATACTATCAAGTGTTTTCAAGTAGGGTGAGAAGCCCTTATTTCAAACAGGAGATACTGAAGGAACACATTGGAGTCTGAAAATCTCTGTAGCTCATATAATACAAAAGAGAGTATCATGGCAATGGAAGACTATGTAGGATTTAGGAAGAGGACTATGTGCAGGGTAGAGGGCTTCCTTCAAGGACTTGCTGCCTAGCTGTAGGGAACGGGGATTTTAGACAGCCTCCAGCTGTTAGCTCTTTCAGAGTCTGCCTTAGCTGCAGAGAGCCTCTTTTCTTGCCCAAAGTCACATGCTCTTCCTAAAGCATTCTGGGTCCTGTGACCAAACAAGGGAGGGATATAAAGGCTTGACCGTTTCTGCCTGTTGGAGAATAATTTGGATGGGCAATAGCCCTCTGGAGCTCCCCACCCACCTACACAAGATTCTATTGTGTCTGAATTCTACCTCAGCTTCCCCATCTGCTCAGTCCTGCTTCCTGACCCTGCCTTTTACAGGGGTGATGCCTAAGAAATATTTAGCACCTCAAGTTCCATTTCAGCATCTGCTTCCAGAGAAGGAAACCTGTGATAACATGTGATAAAACTAAGGAAGAAGAGTATTGGCATGACTGAAGAGGCTTATTATCTCCCTAGGGAGAAGTTTGATCATCAATATATGAGTGACATTTTAGAAATATCACTACAAGTGGTTGGGACTGTTTGTTTAGTAAGTCATACCTCTAGTTTTCAATTAAAATTTTTTTTTGTTTCTACTTAAAAAGAAATACTACTTATCCTTTGCTTGCTAGTAGAAATACCAGAACTCAGATGCATCATAACAACTGTGTGGTTACCATGGTAATGAACAGTCACATTGGGCATGTAGGTAAAGACAGTAACAGATTTTATTTATTTTGTAAGGAAAGGGTTGTGTTAGCATAGGGCTAAGCAAAAGGTAGATGCTTAGTAAATCCTAGTGGAATTTTCAATAGAGACAATATTCCAGGATTGCATCTATTTTCTGTTTCTCAAAGTCTCTTTCTATTTTTATAATTGGTAATTTCTATTGAGTGCTCACTACATAGTAGGCCTTTAGTAAGCACTTTCAGGTTTGTAACTCATTTAATCCATTCAACAACCATATGACATAAGGGCTTCTATTAGCATTTTCATTTTACAAATGAAGAAATTGAAGTACAAAGAAATTAAAAAATTTGCCCATAGTTGTAGTACCTGCCAGAGGTAAGATTTGAATCTAGAAGTAGCATAACTCACAGTGGCCGTGTTATGTTGCCCTGGAGTGGTCAGAGGAAATGAAGAATTCAAAGATGTCTAGCAGTCCAGAATATGGGGATCTGCTCAGGAAGATGTACTGAATAATTGGTCAGGTGATTGGAAAAGATAGCTACCTTTATCATATTTGAGTTTTAAAAAGAAATTATGATTTTCCTTATGATTTTAATATTAGATTTTAAAAAGTATCTCTCCCTTCTGTTTTCTGACACAGGAACTTTGTGATCTTAAAAAACTAAGAATTCTAGACATAGCGGGAAATATTATTCAGATATTTCCATCAGGAGTAAGTAGAATCAACTTCTATTATAATTGAAAAATAATTTTGTTTATGCTATTGGGAATAGAAAAAAATATAGGCAGACGGTAAAACCTGTAGTAATTGGAACCTTAAATTATACAAATGACTCAAAGATTTGCTTTGTTTAGAATTTCAAAACCTGTTCTCTCCTGTTTCTTTGTGTTCTGTGCCTGCTAAACTTGTTAGAACTAAGTGAACTCTGATTTCTATCATAAATATTTTAATATATCAGCTATGATTACATTTTTTGGTTATTACATACTGCTTTTGGTCACCTCTGACTTTTTGAAAATATTACTTTCCAGAGCATAAATTTTTATCCCTTGTAATTAATCCAAAGGTGACACTTTTGTTAGTTGTTTTTAAGCCATAAACAATGAAAAATGCACTTTTTTTTCTCATTTGAAAGTGAATTTTGACCTCGTTATATTTCGAATACTGAGCAACAGTTTGTCTTGGCAACTCCCAACTTTTGAGAAAGAAATGTCACTTTTTCCTATCACATTTTTATATCCAAGTGAATGTGCTTGAACATTCAAGGTAATAATTAGAAGTCTATCTATCCAGAAGGTATTCAATGAATAGTTGTTGACCCATTAATTATTTTTCCTGATTGATCAGTACTCTAAATTGAGATTTCAGTCTTTTTTTTTTTTTTTTGCCTCCTAGAGCAATATTTTATACTGAAGGTAATTCAAATATAAAAAAGTGAATATAAAGTCTATGTTTTAGAAAAATGTATACAGTTTTTTAATTGTGGCAAAATATACACAACATAAAATTTACATTTTCCCACTGAAACTCTATCCATTCAGCTCTAGCTCCCCATTCACTTTGTACACCTATTTTAGAAGTTTCTGTAAATACTTTGAAATAAGATCTTTCCCCTCTCCGTGGCAACCTACTATATGTCTCTGAATTTGACTACTCTAGGTACCTAGAGTAGTGTAAGTGGAACCAGGTATTTGTCCTTTATCACTGACTCATTTCATTTAGTAAAATACCATTAACATTCATCCATCTTATAGCATGTGTCAGAATTTCCTTCCCTTCGAAGGCTAAATAATATTCAGTTACATGTATATATCACACTTTGTCTATCCACAGGTATCTGCCCACCTATGGGACCTTGGGCTGTGTTCTCATTTTGGCTATTGCTGCTATGAGCATGGGTATACAAACATTTGTTCTTTGCTTTCAGTTCCTCTGGGAACATACTCAGATAAAATTGTTGAGTCATATGGTAATTCTATGTTTAATTTTTTTAAGGAATCACCACAGTGTTTTCAAAAATGTATAGATTTGAATGTTTAGTACAAATTGGATATTGCTAATACTGACCTTGAAAATGTGACATGATTTTATTTATCCTCTGGGTCTTAATTTAACTCTCTGTCTCCTGTGATGACTCCTTGACTTCCAAAACAGCCTTTTGGTGCCATTTCTTCTATGATAACACTGGTGCCACTGCTACTTCTACAGTACCTTCTTGTGCCACTTTTTCTATGGTATTTCAATGATATGCTTGGGCAACATAATGGAGTAATTCATTTCAAGTCTTTCTTGCCCTTGGATGGTAAGCTTCCAGAGAAAGAATACTCTTTTTTACAAATTAGTTTTTTTTTTTTTTTTGAAATTCACATGGCTTTTGAACATTTGAAACTATATTTTCACCAGGACTTTTCTATAAATACTTTCCTTAAATGAATATTCTTCAATTATATGATTTTTAATCATTGGATGTTCTTCTACCTTTTCTTTATAATATGTTCACTTTTTCTAACATTTTTATTTATTGCCGGAATTAGAATTGAATTTTGAATGAACAAGCTTTTGAGAACAAGGATTATCTGAAATAAAATGTCTTTTATTTTTATCTCTCTTTAAGAGAATAACATTTCTGAAGTATGGCCTTTAGTAGACAGTGGACAATCTATAATAACACTACTGGTTGTTCAGTTAGTGCAGGAAACAGTGATGCTTGTTATATTAGTTTCCTGGGGTTGCTATGGCAAAGTATCATAAACTGGGGCTTAAAGGAGCATGTCTTTGTTTTCTCTTCTTAGAATGATATCAATTCTTGGATTGTGGACCACTGTAATCCAGTATGACCTCATTTTAACTAATTACATATGCAAAGACTCTGTTTCCAAATAAATTCACACTCTGAGGTTCAGAGTGGATAGGACTCTTGGAGGACACTATTTAACCCATTATACTTTGATAGAACATTGAGTTTGTTACTCTATTTAGTGTCTGCTAGGGCAATTGCTATAAGTCTCATTGATGAGGTTTATATGACATTCCAATTTCATAAACACGAGTACCTTCTCTGTCGCCAAGCTCTCTTCTAATCTGGGGAAGCAGGTGAACAAATATGGATGTTGCTGTCTAGAAACTTTGGAATTTGTGTTTGAAGAGATCTCTAAACATTGAAGTGGACCCTGGAGATATAATAAGAACAAGATAAATGCATGGTTTTTAATGACTGACAGAAATTCAAAATTAGAAAAATCAAAGAAACTGGCATTAATTAGCTTGAACAAAGAAGCAAGTCAGGTAGGTGGTAATTTCATTGGTGAGTTCAAAATACTAAGGAGAAAGTGGCCTGTTGCCTTCATAACTTTTGACAATTGGTCAAGAAAAAACTTATTATTATTTGCTGCTAAAGGGATAGACTATCATCATGGGATTTCTTGGAAGAAAGGATTACTAATCTCTTTCTTTAGGGGAGAAAACTTGGTCTCTTAAGTAGTTATGATTCAGTCTTTTCAACAGAAAAAAAAGCAAAGTACTGAAATTGTATAGTTCTTTTGAAACAATTTTTAATCACAGGTCTTCTTTCTCTGGCTCCTCCTTCTCTCAGGAGCCCAGATAAATCTTTTTATCACAGGTCTTCTTTCTCTGGCTCCTCTTTCTCTCAGGAGCCCAGTTATTTTTTAAACTGCAATCATTTGAAGAGAAAAATGACCTGACAAAAGTGAGAAAAAGTTTTAATGATCATCACCAGGGGGCATCATGAGGTTTGTCTTTGATGTGAAGTTTATAGCAAAATATCATATATAAAACATTACAGACCAAACAGAAAGCTTCACATTTAAGTAAGCTCTTGGTTAGAATCCTCCATTAGCAATCTATCTGAGGACCTGTACTATTATGACTACTTTTCAAATTCATGAATAGTGTTCAAAGTTATCTTTCCGGATCAATACTTTGCCATTATGTAGAAATTTGCAAGTTGCCAAATCTGTTTGATATTGAATAATTCCTTGAAGAAGACAGATTTCTTATCATTATTTCTGTTTGGAGCTGAGGATATTGAGGCCCCAGAGAGGCAGTTTGTCTGTAGCAGTGACCCTCAAATTTGAGTGTGCATCAGAATCACCTGGATGGCTTCTTAAAACCCAGAAGGCTAGGCCCTCCTTCTAGGGTTCTGAGTCAGTAGGTTGGGTATCCTACTGGTTTGCATTTCTATTATGTTCTTGGGTAATACTGAGGCTGTGAGTCTGGGAACCACACTTGGGAAACCATTGCCCTGAAGGATGGAACAGTGGCAGAGCTTGAACTTGCACTCAAGACTTTTGGCTACACTCTCAGGACTCCTACTTCCTCCGAGGAATCCATTCTTTGTCTCAGGTTGGGACAGTCCCTGTTATGCTATACAAATAAGGCCTTTTTTGAGCTCCCTGGGAGTCTGGGTTCTGAGAATTTCACTGTGTCCTTGACTAAAATGATACTCAAGGAACATTTTTTGGACAATAGAATTCTCGTATACTCTGAAAAGTATTTCACATGGAAACTAGGATTTTGGTATGTGAACACAAGGAATGCCTATATAGTTAGGGGCTGAGTTTTATATGTTGTTTAATTTGGTTAGCCTTACTTCTTTTTGGCCACACTGTGGATGTACTCGGTGCATATATGACATTAACAAAACTCCTTGAACATTTATTCATCAGCCAATCTAAAAATTGGAGAGATTTTTTAGCATGTGAATTTAACACTAAATTTTATTTTGGAGAAATTTGGGGAAGGCCAAATCTTTACCATATTACTTTCATTTCTGAATTTTGTCTTTATAAAGTGCCCCCTTTGCATCGGGTGGTTGTAGTTTGGAAGTGAAACTCAAGTGTAGCTAAAACATTTACAAAGATACAGATAAATGTGACAGCTTATGAGAAAGTGCTTTCTTAAGAGTAGACGCTTAAGAAATGTGCTTTAAAAGATGTAAATTATACCCAATGCTACATTTTCCACAGTTACTGCTTTCTTTCAGTTTCAAAGTCATGATATTAACATTCATGTGAATCTGTAGCTTCCATAAACACATTCTGTGTCAAAGTTAAAAATCTTAAGTATTTGTATATCCCTAAGGTTTGTAGGCACACACTGTTTTTGTAAGAAAAAATATATAAAGAGGGAAAGCCTCATGCAGTGATGTTGTCATGAGAAAAATTATGCTTGGACTAATTATGGGAAATCATAGTTATAGCACCTATTCCATTTCATCAATGCCCCTTTCTTCGTTCAAGAATTCTTTAGAGTTATCATAAATCAAATTTGAGAATAGTGAAAGCAGTTTCCTCTTTTACAGTATGAGAAACACAGGAGGAAAAAAAAATGGAAGTAACTTTCCCAGAAACACAAATTATTTGAATAGCAAGGAGAAGATTTGAATCCATTGTTCCCAAACAAAAATTAAATTTGCCTAGCTTAGCAGTGTACCCATTGTGTGACATTGGACAAGTCTTTTATCACCACATTGCTAGGAAACTGTCTCACACAGCAGTTGGTGGTTAGTAATGATAGAATGAGTGAATGATTAAATGAGATAATGTATATGAATTATTATTAGTGTTTGGCACATGATAGATATTGAATGTTGTTTTCTTGTCATTTTAAGGTTTGGTCTGAGATACCTGCCCTTCAATCCACCCCAAATTTACGGTTATCTCTGAAGGCTTTCAAAGCCATGAGATCACCTGAATGATTCTAACTTGCAACTGTTAAGGTAACCAACTGATTTTTACCCAAGGGAGTACAAGAGTGGCTGGTTTCAGCAGTACACACACTCAGCTTCCTATTCCCCAGGTTGTCTTTGCCCTGTTTCAGGTTATTTTCTTCTGCAGATTCCTTTACATTCTTTAGGCTTACCTTCTTTGGGCAACAAAACAGGACCAATAAACTATCTCCCTGAAGGGGTCTCTTTTCCCTGGATCTTTGCCTTTGGTTTTCTGTTTATTTATGTCTTATCCTTTCCCTCTCCCTCTTGGTTCATTTGGTTTCCATTTGCCAGACCAGACCAGATTCCTCTGGAAATAGGACCTCTCATTACTGAATTCCCTGTTTCTTAGACACTTCACTTAACTTGTTGCCTACTACTTATCCTGATGTCTCTTCTTTCCTTGGATATTTTTAATGTAAAAGGATTTCTCTTTTCATAGCCAATGCTGAATGATTTTGATCCACACTAGTGTAGGCATATCTTGCTATAAATGTCCTTGGGTCTAGACATTTGCCTGATATCTAGCATGGTACATACCCTGGTTTGCTGTCACTCTCTGTCTGATACTTGTCTAATTCAAATACTCCCAGTGCTCTCAGTATCATATATATATATATATATATATATATATATATATATATATATATTATAATATGTATGCATATGTGATTAATACAAAGTCAAGTGAAGAAAGCCATTTTATTTTTGAATGATTCTCATCATTTCCAAATGAACTCACCTGCTTTCAATAGAATGATTTCCATATATGAGCATTAGCACACAAATATGTGCACATGCAGACAAGCATTCCTAGGGACACCATTTAGTTTTGCATTAACAAAAATATTTCTGTGAGATTGATTGAGCACTTGGAGAATATCTATTTCAAATTTAAACATGTCTATGATCAAAAATGTCCTTAAGTGGTCTAGAAAGTACAATACAATTGTGGGAAAGAAACTGCTTGGGAAAGTAAAATTGTGATGTTTGCCTTCTGTCAAAACTTTTGAAATTCTTTTGCAAAATGGTTAGAAAACAGCCTACAAGTTGAAAATGATACACAGGGAAATGTCCATAAAGCTGTGGTCCAGAACATCCCTTAATATCTCCACAATCTAGTGATTTGCTTGGAAGTGTCCACTTTGCTCAAATAGCATGAGGAATTCCAGTTGGCTGCCTCATCTCCTTTGTTGTTCTGCCTCTTTCAATTAGCAACATTAGAGATCCACTTTATTTTTGTTCCCATGTGAATAGTTTATTTTCTCTCTCTGTTTAAGATTAAGGAAAAGTATGCCCTTTTCTTGAAGCTCATTAAATGCCTCTCTAAAATCTGACCTTGATTTGAAAATAGTATAATTTTCTTTGGTTGTCAATGCTGCTTTCAGTGGCTCAGTTTATTAGGAGACATACATTTAAAACAACATTCACTGACCTTTTAAAAAATGGGACACAAGCCAATGCTTTTCTAATGGAAACCCCTTGTGGGTTCTGTGGTTTTATGTAAGTGATGTAAGCTTAGCTAATATAGAATTCATGAGTTCCAAAACTTGACTAAATGCTTTCCCTGTCACTACTTTTATGAGAATGAGATCATGTTTTCTGCTGTTTCTTATATGGGGGTGGGCGAAGAGGTGGGTATTGAGTTATATGTTATTGCTTCTTTTACCATTCTAATTCTAAAATTTCATGGGGTAGACTTTTGGAAATGAAAAGCAGAGAGAAAAAAATATATAAAATATTATCTTCGATGCGATGGTGATTTTGTTCAAACTCTATTTTAAAAATTGAAGTCCCAATTAAGTTAGGGGATACAACTATCCCTGTTTAATTAAATTATATAATTTGAGTTCTGACTCTCTACTTCTATATGTGATTTTATTTGAATTAAAGATAGGCTGGTCCTGAATGCCTATAAAGTGTAAGTGCTGCAAAGGACCCTGTTTCACATGGTGTTGGTGAACACCATTTCACTAACCACTATCACTGGCTACTCTTGAAAATTTTATTCTTCTAGCCAAGTACCTAATGCAGGTGATTCAGGAGATAAAAGGGATTCCTTGCTTACCTTCAAAATGGAGATCCTCACATTTCAGCAGCATTCACCTCTCTTGTTGAGAAGTAGGAAGGACAGGATCATAAAGTCAGAGAGCTAGAATTTCTGTGTTTTCTGGTCTTGCAGTAAAAGTAGAGTTCAAATGATTTAAAAATCAGGGCCAATATTTTTCAGAAAGTAAACTTAAATAATTAGCAGTATTATAAAGAGAGACTGATTGAAATCAAATGTGGCTCTTTTTTTTTTGAGACAGAGCCTCACTCTGTTGCCAGGCACCAGGCTGGAGTGCAGTGGCACAATCTCAGCTCACTGCAACCTTCGCCTCCCGGATTCACGCAATTCTCCTGTCTCAGTCTCCTGAGTAGCTGGGACTATAGGCGCACGCCACCATGCCCAGCTACTTTTTGTATTAGTAGAGACGGGGTTTCACCATGTTGGCCAGGATGGTCTTGATTTCTTGACCTTGTGATCTGCCCGCCTCGGCCTCCCAAAGTACTGGAATTACAGGCTTTAGCCACTGCGCCTGGCCAAATGTGGCTCTTGTACAGACTATTTAAACATTGATTTTCATTTAGATTATTTCTCTCTCTCTCACTTCCCTCTCCAAATAATCTCTATGGAAGTGGGGTACTTTGTTCCCTTTCACTGATGTATTCTAAACTTATAACAGTGCTCGGCACAGAGTAGGCACCCAATAAATAGTTGTAGAAAGGATGGGTAGATGGATAGATGGATGGGTGGGTGGATATGAATTTTACATAACAAACATGATTGCTTTGCTCTTCAGAGAAATCAAAACTAATTTGTGGCAATTAATAACAAAGTTGTTCTAAGGCAGTGGTTTTCAACTAGGGAAGATTTAGCCCTCCCTCCATGTCCCAGGGATACTTGGAAATGTCTGGAGCTATTTTTGGTTATGAAAACTGAGGAGTGGTACTACTGGCATTTAGTCAGTAGAGGCCAGAGATCCTGCTAAATGTTCTGTAATACATAGGACAGTCCCCCATAACAAAGTATTACCTGGCCCAAAATATCCATGTTGAGATTGAGAAAACTTGATTTAAGGGATTGACTATTTCTTTATGTTCTCCAGGCCTTAATCCTAATAAAATATATTCTTATCAAATAGATTTTAGAATGTGTAAGAATCAGCAACGTGCTTGCTAAAATGTTGATCCCTGGGCCCCATGCTCATATATTGTAAATTATTGCTAATAATGCTTTTGGATTTAAAGTTTATTTTTTTTCTGATATGAATATAGCCATATTATATATAAATATATATTTTGATTCATGTTTACATGATATATGTGTTTTCACTGCCTACTTTTAACCTTTCTATATCCTTATATTTTAGATGTAGCTTTTATAAATATCATATAATACTTCATTAAAAAAATCCATCTGACTATTCTTTCTTTCTCTTTGTTTGAGATGAGGTCTTGCTATAGGCATGTGCCTCTTTGCCCAGCCTGCTGGGTATATGTAATTTGTTTTACTTGTTCTGTACTCCTTTTCTCTTTTTTTCTTGCCTTCTTTTGAAATAATTGGATACTTTTTATGACTCATTTTTTTAAATCTTATGAAGTTTTATGTCATTTTACTATTCTTTTTAAAAAAATTTCCTTTATTTTAGGTTCCGGGGTACATGTGCAGAATGTGCAGGTTTGTTACATAGGTAAACCTGTGCCATGATGGTTTGCTGCACCTATCAACCCATCACCTAGGTATTAAGCTCCACATGCGTTAGCTATTTGTTCTGATGCTCTCCCCTTCACCACCCTCCCAACAGGCCCTGGTGTGTGTTGTTCCCTTCCCTGTGTCCATGTATTCTCATTGTTCAGCTCCCACTTATGAGTGAGAACATATGGTGTTTGGTTTTCTGTTCCTGTGTTAGTTTGCTGAGGATGGTGGCTTTCAGCTTCACCTAGGTCCCTGCAAAGGACATGATCTCATTCCCTTTTATGGCTGCTTAGTATTCCATGGTGTATATGTACTACATTTCTTTTTAATCCAGTCTATTATTGATGGGCATTTGGGTTGGTTCCAAGTCTTTCCTATTGGAACTAGTGCTCCAGTAAACATATGTGTGCATGTGTCTTTATAACAGAATGATTTGTATCTCTTTGGGTATTATACCAAGTAATGGGATTGCTGGGTCAAATAGTATTTAAGGTTCTAAATCCCTGAAGAATCACCACACTGTCTGCTACAGTGGTTGAACTAATTTACATTCCTACAAACAGTATAAAAGCCCTATTTCTCTGCAGCTTCGCCAGCATCTGTTGTTTCTTGACTTTTTAATAATTGCCATTCTGACTTGTGTGAAATTGTATCTCATGGTTTCGATTTGCATTTCTCTAATGATCAGTGATGCTGAGCTGTTTTTTCATATGTTTCTTGGCCACACAAATGTGTTCTTTTGAGAAGTGTCTGTTCATGTCCTTTGCCCACTTTTTGATTTTCTTTCTCGTAAATTTGTTTAAGTTCCTTGTAAATTCTGGATATTAGACCTTTGTCAGATGGGTAGTTGGGAAAAATTTTCTCCTGTTCTGTAGGTTGCCTGTTAACTCTGGTGATAGTTTCTTTTTCTGTGCAGAAACTCAATTTAATTAGATCCTATTTGTCAATTTTTGCTTTTATTACTATTACTTTTGGTGATTTCATCATAAAATCTTTGTTCATGCCTATTTTCTGCATTATATTGCCTAGGGTTTTTATGGTTTTGGGGTTTACATTTAAGTCTTTAATCCGTCTTGAGTTAATTTTTGTATAAGGTGTAAGGAAGGGGTCCAGTTTCAGTTTTCCACGTATGGCTAGCTGGTTTTTTTAGCACCATTTATTAAATAGGGAATCCTTTCCCCATTGCTTGTTTTGTCAGGTTTGTTGAAGATCAGATGATTGTCAATGGGCAGTCTTATTTCTGAGATATCTATTCTGTTCCTTTGGTCTATGTGTCTGTTTTGTTACCAGTACCATGCTGTTTTGGTTACTATGGCCTTGTGGTATAGTTTGAAGTCAGGTAGCATGATACTTACAGCTTTGTTCTTTTTGCTTAGGATTGTCTTGGCTATTAGAGTTCTTTTTTGGTTCCATATGAATTTTAAAGTAGTTTTTTCTAACTCTGTGAAGAATGTCAATGGTAGTTTGATGGGAACAGCATTTAATCTATAAATTACTTTGGGCAGTATGGCCATTTTCATGATGTTGATTCTTCCTATCCCCAAGGATAGAATGTTTTTCCAATTGTTTGTGCAATTGGAATTTCCTTGGGCAGTGGTTTGTGAGTGTGCAAAATAAAAATAACCAGCTAGCATCATGATGACATGATCAAATTCACACATAACAATATTAACCTTAAATGTAGGTGGGCTAAATATCCCAATTAAAAGATACAGACTGGCAAATTGGATAGAGTCAAGACCATTCATGTGCAAAGACACGCATAGGCTCAAAATAAAGAGTTGGAAGAAAATTTACCAAGCAAATGGAAAGCAGAAAAAAGCAAAGGTTGCAATTCTAGTTGCTGACAAAACAGACTTTAAAGCAACAAAAAATTTAAAAAAGACAAATAAGGGTAGTATATAATGGTAAAGGGATCAGTTCAACAAGTAGAGCTAACCATCCTAAATATATATGCACCCAACACAGGAGCACCCAGATTCATAAAGCAAGTCTTAGGGAACTACAAAGAAACTTAGACTCCTACACAATAATAGTGGGAGACTTTAATGCCCCATTGGCAGTACTGGACAAATCATTGAGCAGAAAATTAACAAGGATATTCAGGACTTGAACTCAGCTCTGAATCAAGTGGACCTGATAGATATGTATAAAACTGTCCACCCCCAAACAACAGAATATACAGTCTTCTCAGTGCCACATGGCACTTACTCTAAAATTGATCACATAATTGGAAGTAAAGGACTCCTCAGCAAGTGCAAAAAAACTGAAATCAAAGCAGTCTCTCAGAACCCTGTGCAATCAAATTAGAACTCAAGATTAAGAAACTCACTCAAAACTACACAACTACATGGAAATTGAACAACCTGCTCCTGAATGACTCCTAGGTAAATCATGAAATTAAAGCAGAAATCAAAATGTTCTTTGAAACCAATGAGAACAAAGAGGCAATGTATCAGAATCTCTGGGATGCAGCTAAAGCAGTGTTAAAAGGGAAATTTGTAGTACTCAATGCTCACATCAGAAAGCTAGAAAGATCTCAAATTGACACCCTAACATCACAACTGAAAGAACTAGAGAAGCAAGAGCAAACAAATCCAAAAGCTAGCAGAAGACAAGAAATAACTAAGATCAGAGTAGAACTGAAGGAGACAGAGACATGAAAAATCATTCAAAAAAATCAATGAATCCAGGAGCCAGTTTTTTTGAAAAAATTAATGAAATAGATAGACCACTAGCTAGACTAATAAAGAAGAAAATAGAATCAAATAGGCGCACTGAAAAACAATAAAGAGCATATCACCACTGACCCCAAATAAATAGAAACTACCATCAGAGAATACTACAAATATTTCTAGGCAAATAAACTAGAAAATCTAGAAAAAGTTCCTAAATTCCTAGACACATACACCCTCCCAAGACTAAACCAGGAAGAAGTCAAATCTTTGAATAGACCCATAACAAGTTGTAAAATTGAGGCAGTAATAGATAACTTACCAACCAAAAAAAAAAAAAAAAAAAAAAAAAAGCCCAGGACCAGATGAATTCATAGCTGAATTCTACCAGAAGTACAAAGAGGAGCTGGTACTATTCTTTCTGAAACTATTCCAGATAATTGAAAAGGAGAGACTCCTCCCTAACTCATTTTATGAGGCAAACATCATTCTGATACTAAAACCTGGCAGACACACAATAAAATAAGAAAACTCGAGGCCAACATCTCTGATTAATATTGATGTAAAAATCCCCAATAAAATACTGGCAAACTGAACTCAACAGCACATCACAAAGCTTATCCACTATGGTCAAGTTGTCTTCATCCCTGGGATGCAAGGCTGGTACAACATATGCAAATCAATAAACATAATTCATGACATACATAGAACCAATAACAAAAACCCCATGATTATCTCAATAGATGCAGACAAGGTCTTTGATAAAATTCAACATCCCTTCATGTTAAAAACTCTCAATAAACTATGTATTGATGGACTATATCCCAAAATAATAAGAACTATTTATGACAAACCCACAGCCGGTATCACACTGAATGGGCAAAAGCTGGAAGCATTTCCTTTGGAAACTGGCACAAGACAATCATGCCTTCTCTCACCACTCCTATTCAACATAGTATTGGAAGTTCTGGCCAGGGCAATCAGGTAAGAGAAAGAAATAAAGCATTTTCAACTATGAAGAAATCAAATTGTCTCTGTTTGCAGGTGACATGATCCTGTATCCAGAAAACCCCATCATCTCAACCCAAAAGATCCTTAAGCTGATAAGCAACTTTAGCAAAGTTTCAAGATAGAAAATCAATGTGCAAAAAATATTACAAGCATTCCTATACACCAACAATAGACAAGCAGAGAGCTAAATCATTAATGAACTTCCATTCACGATTGCTACAAAGATAATACAATATGTAGGAATACAGCTAACAAGGGATGTGGAAAACCTCTTCAAGAACCAATTTTTCTATTCTTTTAACAGACTACCCTAGAAATTAAAAACTCTTGCTAGCTTTATGAAAATTATTTATTGGTACTTATTCTCTCCTCTTAGACAATGCAAGAACTTTCTGTTTACATACCTCCATCTTTTTTTATTTTTAAGCAACACATAATAATTGTACATATTTATGAGATACAGAGTGAGATTTTTATACATATAAACAATGTGTATTGCTTGAATCAGAGTAATTAGCTATTCATCACCTCAAACATTCATTATTTCTTTGTGTAAGAAACATTCAATAACTTACCTATTTGAAATCCAGCTATTTGAAAACATACAATAAATTATTAACTATAGTCACCCTATAGTACTATAGAACACTAGAACTTATTTCTCCTATCTAGCTGTAATTTTGTATTTTGTAACTAATGTTTTCCTATCCTCACCTCTTCCCTACTCTTCACAGCCTCTGTAACCACAATTCTATTCTCTACTTCTATGAACTCAACATTTTTAGCTCACACATGAGTGATAACATGCAGTATTTATCTTTCTGTGCCTGCCTGACTTATTTTACTTAACACAATATCCTCCAGATTCATCCATATTGCATCAACTAACAGGATTTCATTTTTTATGACTGAATAATACTCTTTTTGTATATATATATATATGAAATACATATGCAATAATTTTATTTTTGTTGCATGTATATATGCAACATTTTCTTTATTCTTTAATCTGTTGATGGATACTTTGGTTGACTAATGGGGGTACAGATGTCTCTTTGATATACTGATTTCTTTTCCTTTGGAAATAGTAGTGGTATTGCCAGATCATATGGTATTTCTATTTATAGATTTTTGAGGAATCTTCATACTGTTTTTCATAATGGATGTACTAATTTATGTTCCCATGTACAGTGTATGAGTGTTCTGTGTGTCCTCATCAGCATTTATTTTTGTCTTTTAGACAAGAGCAATACTAACTGGGATGAAATATGTCTTACTGTGGTTTTGATTTGCATTTTCCTGGATGGTTAGTGATGTTGGGCATGTCTTTCATATACTTGTTGGCCATTTGTGTGTCTTCATTTGAGAAAGGTCTATTCAGATGCTTCACCCATTTTTAAATCAGATTACTTGGGGATTTCCTTTTCCTGTTGAGTTCTTGTTTATTCTGTACATTAATCACTTGTAGTATGAATAGTTTGGAAATATTTTCTACCTTTCTACAAGTTATTTCTTCATTCAGTTGATTGTTTCCTTTAATATGCAGAAACTTTTAAGTGTGATACAATCTTGTCTATTTTTGCTTTTGTTGTCTTTAGTTTTGAGTCTTTTTTAAATTCTATTTTTAAAATTATTCTATTTTGATTTTGAGTCTTACCCATAAAATCTTTGCCCATACCAATTCCAGAGGTGTTTCCCTTATGTTTTGTTAATTTTCTAGTTTCAGGTCTTACATCTAAGTCTTTAATTCATCTTGAGTTGATTTTTATTTATGAGTCTAGTTTCAATCTTCTGTATATGGATATTCAATTTTCCCAACACCATTTATTGAAGAGACTATTCTTTCAGTGTATGTTCTTGGCACCTTTGTCAAAAATCAGTTGACTGTAAATATGTGGATTTATTTCTGGGTTCTCTATCATGTTCCATTGGTCTAAGTGTCTTTTTAAAACCAGTTCTGTGCTGTTTTGGTTACTATAGCTTTGTAGTATATTTTGAAGTCAGGTAGTTCAATGACTCTAGATTTGTTCCTTTTGCTCAGAATTGCTTTGGCTCTTTGGGGTCTTCTGTGGTTCCATATGAATTTTAGAATTGCTTTCTCTGTTTCTGTGAAGAATGTCATTGGTATTTTGATAGGGATTGCATTGAATCTGTAGATTGCTTTGTGTAATATTATCACTTTGACAATATGAATTCTTCCAATCCGTGAACATGAGATGTCTTTCCATTTTTTTGTGTGTGTTCTCTTTAATTTGTTTTATCAGTATTTTTAAGTTTCATTGTGGAAATGTTTCACCTTTTGGGTAAATTTATTTTTAGCTTCACAAAAGCTTTTGTAGCTACTGTAGATGGGATGAATTTTTTCTTGATGATTTTTTTTTTATTACTGGTATATAGAATTACTACTGATTTTTGTTTAGTTGATTTTGTATACTGAAATTTTATTGAATTTGCTAATTAGTTCAAACAAGTTTTTTTGGTGGAATCTTTCATTTTTTAAAAAATATAAGATCATGTCATCTGCAAATAGAGACAATTTGACTTCCTGCATTTTTAATTTGATTGCTTACTATTTCTTTGTCTTGCTTAATTACTCTCTTAGGAACTCCTGTACTGATTTGGTTTGGCTCTGTGTCCCCACCTAAATTTCATGTTGAATTGTAATCTCCAATGTTGGAGAAGGGATGTGGTGGGAGGTGACTAGATTATGAGTAGTTTTCCCCCATACTGTTCTTGTGATAGTGAGTTTTCATGAGATCTGGTTGGTTGTTTAAAAGTGCAGAGCACTTCCCCCTTCACTCTCTCTCCTGCTGGCCATGTGAAAATGTGCCTTGTTTCCCTTTCATCTTTTGCCATGATTGTAAGTTTCCTGAGGACTCCCCAGCCATGCCTCATGTACAGCCTGTGGAACCATGAGTCAATTAAACCTCTTTTCTTCATATATTACCCAGCCTCAGGCAGTTCTTTATAGCAGTGTGAGAATGGACGAATACAAGTATTATACTATGTCAAATGAGAGTAGTAAAAATATAGGCATCATTGTCTTCCTTCAGATTTCAAAATCTGTCTTCAAAAACCAAGACAGATTTTGAAATCTGTCTTGCTTCAGATTTCAAAAAGTGTTCTTCTTTTCCCTGCTGAAAGTTTTTCCTCACTCACTATGATTTCACTGTGGGTTTGTCATATATGGCCTTTACTGTGTTGAGGCATATTCATTTAAAATTTGTTAAGAGTTTTTATCATGATGAGGTGTAGAATTTTATTAATTTTTTTCCGCATCTATTAAGATGATTCTATGATTTCTGTTCTTCATTCTGTTGATATGATGTATCATATATTTACTTATCAGCGTATGTTGAATCATCCTTGTATCCATAGCATAAATCCACTCGATTATGGTGTATAATCATTTTGATGTACTGTTCGATTCCACTTGTTAGTATTTTGTTAAGATTTTTGCATCTATGTTCATCTGTAGTCTTTCTTGTTGTTGTGTCCTTGTGTGGTTTTGGTATAAAGGAAATGCTAGCCTTGAAAAATGAGTTAGAAAGAATTACCTCCTCTTCAGTTTTTTGGAATGGTTTGAGAAAAGTGGGTGTTAGTTTATTAAAAGTTTAATAGAATTTAGCAGTGAAGCCATCCAGTCCTGGGCTTTTTTTGTTTGCTTATTTTGGGAGATTCATTAATGATTCAATCTCATTACTCATTATTGATCTGTTTAGGTTTTCTATTTCTTCTTGGTTCAATCTTGTTAGATTATATGTGTGCAGAAGCTTACCTGTTTTCTCTAGGTTTTCCATTTTTTTGTGTGTATAGGTTTTCATAATAATCTCTAACAATTCTTTGCATTTCTGCGATATTAGTTTTAATATGTCTCCTTTTTAATTTCTAATTTTATGTATTTGAATCTTCTTTTTTTAGTCTAATGCCTTGTTGATTTTATTTGTCTTTTCAAACAACTTTTTAAATTTGCTTTTTATTCTCTATTTTGTTTTTTCTGCTCTAATTTTATTTCTTTCTACTAATTTCAGGTTTAATTTGTTCTTGCTTTTCTAGATCCTTTAGGTGTATTGTTAGATTGTGTATTTAAACTCTTTCTAATTTTTTTGGTAGGTATTTATTGCTATAAAAGTCTAAGTAATGCTTTTACTGTATTTAATAGGTTTTGGTATGCAGTGCTTCTGATTTCATTTTAAGAAATTTTAAAATTTTATTCATATTTATACACATTGGTAACTCAGGAGCACATTGTTTCACTTCCATGTATTTGTACAGTTTCCAAAGTTCCTCTTGTTATTGATTCATAGTTTTATTCCATTGTGATCTGAAAGAAACTTATGATTTTGATATTTTAACATTTGTTGAGACTTGTTTTATGTCCTAACATATGGTTTATCCTAGAGAATGTTCATGTGCTCGGGAGAAGAATGTGTATTCTGCAGCTGTTGGATGAAATGTTCTACAAATAACTGTTAGGTCCATTTGATTTTATAGTGCAGTTTAAGTCTAATGTTTCTTCATTGATTTTCTGTCTAGATAATCTGTTGAATGCTGAGAGTGCAGTGTTGAGTCCCCAACAATTATTGTACTAGAGTCTATCTCTCCCTTTAGTTCTACTGATATTTGCTTTATATATCTGGCTGTTCCAGTGTTGGGTGCATATACATTGAGAAATGTTATATCCACTTGCTGAATTGATCACTTTATCATTATACAATGACTTTCTTTGTTCTATTTTATATTTTTTGACTTGAAGTCTATTTCATCTAAGATAAGTATAGTTACTCCTGCTCACTTTTGGTTTCCAAAAGTGATATGGAATATCTTTTTCCATCCCTTTACTTTCAGTTTATGTGTGTTAATGCAGGTGAGTGACTTTTTGTAGGCAGAATGTAGTTGGGTCTTATGGTTTTATTCATTCAGCCTGTTTAAATCTTTTAATTCGGGAAATTTAAACAGTTTATATTCAACATTGTTATTGATAGGTGAGTACTTACTTATCTTTTTGCATCTTATCTCCTCACCTCTGTTTACCATTCTTTTGTCTCCCTGTGCTTTATTCTAGATATGTTCTCCTACAAATTTAACAATGTTTTTAACTTTGTCTACATGTTATCAAACCTAGCCATTAAATTATGTATTTCAGTTTTATCTATTGGTACAATTTCTTGTTGGTTCTTTTTCAGATCTACTATGTTACCTTTTACATTTTTCATTTATCTCCTGAAAATATTAAACTCGAATTTTATTTCCCAGATTATGTTAAGTGTAGTTGTTTCTATCTTATCTTCCCATGGTTGGCTCCTTTGTATCATATATATCTCAGCTTAGATATCAGCTCTTCAGGAAAGCTTTTCCTCACCACTAAGTCAAAATAGCCACTACTCTATGACATCAAATTTTAAAATTTTCCTTATGGCACTTACTACTTTAATAAATACATGTTTATATTTGTTTACTTACTGTTTATATGTACCCACCCTCCATTTTTTTTATCTTCAATAGAATGCAAGTTTCCATGAAAACAGCATCTTTTCCTGTTTATTCATTTCTATATTTTTATTGCCTTAGAGCAGTGCTTGGCAAATAATAAAGAGACAGTACATATTCGTTCAGTGACTGACTGAATGGCCTATCATGGCCATTGTCTGATTTCCCTACACTTCATCTAATATTCACAAGTCACAAACTTTGGGAGGTTCTCAAAAATCTCTGACCTTGATGTCAGAACTTGTTTCCATCTTGATCCTACCTCTCTCAACTTCCATTTTATTTGATTGCTTGTATATTGCTTTCCTGTTCCACTTATTTTTCAGAAGACTTTGTGTTCTTTCTTCTAAGACCACTTTAAGATAAATCTCTCTAATAGCTGCATTACATTCTATTATAGTTATATTTCCTCTGAAATTTTATCAGATAGTTAAAATTATATAAACCCCTAAAAATTCTTACTGCTATGGCTGCCAAGTTAGAAAAAAATTAAAAGATTATAGTTTTAGAATCATTATTTTTTTCTGTATTTTGAGCTCTAATTTTATTGGCCACAATTTTCACATCTTCTATCATAAACCACATAAAATTCTTAGAGGATAATAGAATATATATTAAAATACAAGCCAAATCAAAAACAAAAACCCAATTCTTGACTGAGAAGGTATCTCAAGAGACTTCCAAAGCTCCCTATATAAAATTTCAGGGTATTTTAGTGTATTTGATTTGTTGTCAACAGTGAGAGTATAAGGCAGGGCAATCAATTTTTTCATTATTCTTAGGCTTTTTATGAGTTAGGATCAAATAAATTTATAGAAAACTGCCTACAACTTTATAAATGTTAGCTTTTACTTGCTTTTTTCTTCAAGTGCCCATATACAGAAAATCACATTGTAAATTGGGATTGTGGAGAAGGGTATTGTGAGATAGGTACAGGGAGTAGAGGCTGTAAATATGGAAGGTTCTAGAACATAATGAAGGTAAAAACTAACTTCTGTGTCAAAGAAGACAACTACCCAGAGGTGTCTGGAAACTAGGCTCAGAAAATAGTTCATTCTTTTGTTAGAGCCGGGGCAGCTTTCCTTTAGGAGAAGCTGGCAAGGAAATTCCATGGATTAGAAGTCTGATGATTAAGGTCAGAACCATCAAAGATGGCCAAAGTCCATTGTAGGAGGTCTACTCTTCAGTCTGGGATATACTCAGGATGGTTAGCTATGGTTTCATCTATCTAGGTCACAGATGCTTGCTGGAAACAGTAACATGCCAAGAAACGATATGTAAAGTTGCTATATAAAAACAAACAATGCTTGGTTTTATGTTAAATGCTTTAAAAAGTATCCTCTTATTTAATTTGCATTATAGCTTTATGAGCTAGGAATCATTACCATTTTCATTTCCTCAGATGAGAAAACTGAGGCTTTCAGAAAAGATCAAGGTTTTTTTTCTCAATTTCAGAGCTGAAATTCAAACCTAAGTTGCTTCAAAACCAAAAATACTGGCTGGGCATGGTGGCTCACGCCTGTAATCCCAGAACTTAGGGAGGTCGAGGCAGGTGGATCATGAGGTCAGGAGTTCAAGACCAGTTTGACCTACATAGTGAAACCCGGTCTCTACTAAAAATACAAAAATTAGCCAGGTGTGGTGGTGCATGCCTGTAATCCCAGCTACTCAGGAGACTGAGGCAGGAGAATCACTTGAACCTGAAGGCAGAGGTTGCAGTGAGTTGAGATAGTGACACTGTACTCTGGCCTGGGCAACAGAGCGAGATTCCATCTCAAAAAACAGAACAAAACAAAACACAAAAACCAAACAAACAAAAATAGTCTTAATTACTAGTAGTGATTTATATAAATATGTTATGCCTGATTATCATGTATTGTTCTTGACTCTGTCAATATTGCATATTCTTTTAATTGTTGAAGAAGACTTGGCTGAGTTGAACTAGCCAGAGAAAGGACTGATCTGTGAATTCCTTCCCTGCTGCTACATGCCTCCCTAACTCCTATAGGCTCACTTTAGAAAATAGAAGTTGAGACTCCCACAAAGGTTCATTTGTAGAAAGAAGTTGGGAAGTTGGTTAATGGACATTTTGTGCTTGGTAATTAGGAGGAACAATTGGCAGCATCTGTAGTTCCCCCACAAAAGGAAAATTTTGCCTAATTTTTGAGAGGAAGAAAGGATGTTCTCGGGCACCATATCTTAGAGTCTTTGCTGGCATTCCTGTAGTCTAGGATTAAATGGGAATGTCAAAGAAGTGGCAGGTGTGGTTTTATAGGAGGATACACGAAAGAAAAAGCAGAGCTTTAAGTCAAGGAAATAATTCCAAGTAGAAGACACTGGGTTTGTAGAAGACTTGGGCAACTTAGCTGTGCAGTGGATGTTATGCTACAGAATCACAAAAGGGGACACTCTAGAGGATGCTGAGAAAAGCTGATTGTGTCACTGTGGGGAGACCATGAGGTTTTTCTTATTGTAGTTGCTTGTTTTAGAATGCAAAAGTTTTGCTTACTTTCCCTTTCTAATGCTTGAAAGAAGGGAGTTAGTGCTAATATATTAAAATCATTCAGTGGCAAGATTTCTCAGGTGGTTTGGTGCATATGCAGACCTGAGACTTTTTTCATATGCCTCTGTCATGAGAATTATAACTGTTTCAAATTACATGCACAACTCTAATAAAGACATGCAGTTAATGGGTTTTCCATTTTTGTGTAATAGATATATTTTAATTTTTTTCATTAATGGAAGAAGTATGATGGGTGAAAACATCAGACAGTCTGGAATCAGGAAAACTTGGGTTTCAATTCTGACTCTGACACTCATGGTTGATGTTTTATGATTCTTGCAGATAAAAGCCGTTGCAAGAGATCCCTGAGCTGACTGTAGAAGAAGGCAGGTTTTTCTTGGTAGATTTATTTACAAACTAGCTTTCCCAGGGAGATCTAGTGAGCAAGATTTTGGTAGTAAACTTTTGTTTAGGTCATAATAGAATGAAGGGCAGCCAGAGTGCTGATTAGTTAGGGCAGCATTGTGTAGTAGAATACGCATGAATTTTCATGGCCTGCATATGAATTCCAGTTTTGCGACTTTCTAAATGTGTGACTTCAGGAAAATTTTGTAAAAGCCTTGAACTTTAATTCCTTTATCTAAACATGGGATAATAATACAAATGATACTGTCTACCATGAGCATTGACTGAGCTAACAAATATAAATCACCAGAAACATAGCAAGTACTTTGTATATTATATTAGTTCTAATTCCTATCTTCCCCTGTCACCATCAAAGCACCAGCATGTTCCTCCACTTCATACACACTATAACAGTGATGTAGGACTGCCACCATAATGTCAGGACCTTAGACAAATTGTGCTGGAAAGGGGTATTACTGCTTTCTCACCACTCTGTTTTCTTTAGGCTACCCTACGTATGTGGGAGTCCTCTTGGGCAATCTGACATGGACAATGAGAGAACAGAGGGGAGGAGGGGGGTGGAAAGTAAACTGGAAAAAAAACCCTACAAATACCTGAAAATCTTAATATTAGCGATTTTGAAAAACTTTATGGCAGGAAGAGGAATTATAATTTATGTTCCTTGATCAAAGATATGCTCTGTAAAGCAAGAAGAAAACAAAATAAAGCAAACATATAGCTTGTGTTAAATATTAGCATAGAAGAGGGCACTTTATGAAATTATTTTATGGGATACACATATGATTTTATATTCAATTATTCACTATTGTAGAGAGTAAGTTCCACTGAATGTGCCCTGGGGAATGGCAAATAGAATCAGTCCAGTGCTACCTGTCCTCATATAAAAAGAACAAGATTAATGCCTCCACAGAGGAAGCTCAGGACTGCCAACCAAACGCTGTTATTCAATAAAGGTTCTGCCCCTGGTCGTTTTCAGATGCAGAGCTGGTTATAGATTCTGTTCTTTTTCCCCACCTACACTCTGGTGTTGCTGACTTTGCTTGCTGGATAGTCAGTTTTTAGTTACAGTTTTGCCCCTCCCCCTGTTGGGCTGTGATACTTGTTCAAAGATTGAGAGATTTGGAAAGTAAAGAAAGCAAGAGGAGGGCATCATCCTGAAAACTCAGAGAGTGCTACAGGAGCAGCAAAGTAAGATCTGCTTTAGGGAGGGCTGTAGTAGTCTGTTCTCATGTCGTTAATGAAGATATACCTGAGACTGGGCATAAAGGAGAGAGGTTTAATTGATTCACAGTTCTATATGGCTGGGGAGGCCTCACAATCATGGTGGAAGGCAAGGAGGAACAAGTCACATTTTACATGACTGCAGGGAAGGGAAAACTTGTGTAGGGAACTCCTTTTTATAAAACCATCAGATCTCGTGAGACTTACCATCACGAGAACAGCCTGGGAAAGACCTGCCCCCATGATTCACTAACCTTCCACTGGGTCCCTCCAACAACACATGGGAATTGTGGGAGCTACAATTCAAGATGGGATTTAGGTGGGGACACAGCCAAACCGTATCAAGGGAAGAACCCAGAAAGCTCATGGAATGCTTTCAGCATTAACATATATAAAGAAGTGAGATGGGAAACATCTAGTGTTTTGCTAGTAAATGTTTAACCCGACCAACTCTCTCAGGGGGCAGAGTGGAACCCTCATTTGTAGCATCTGCTAATTCCCATAGTGTAAATACTCCCACTATGGCCTGTTTCAAGCTACCAATATAATGTCACTAAATGCCATGTTGGACATTGATGCTCAGAACTGGCTCTTCTGTGTTGGTACCAGTCAGCACACCAGTGACGGTAGCCTTAGCACCACTGACTGAGACAGGGAGAATATGGTAGAAAATTTTAAGACACAATCTTCCTTTTTTGATGTCAGAAATTCTTAAAATATTGGCTTTACTGCTTATTAATTTTATGACTTTGTATAGAGATCCTTAAATTGCCCAAGTCTCAATTTCCTTATTTATTAATATGTTTATTCAATATATATTTTCTGACTGTCTTTCATATGCCAGGAACTTTTATAGGGATCCTGGATACATAGATGAAGAATCCAAACTCCCTGCCCACTTGGAGCTTATATTCTAGTAGGGAAGACTGATAATACACAGGTAAACAAATTCAGGGTAGTGTCATGAAGAAAATGCATAGGGCTTTGTAAGCCCAGGCAGGGAGATTTTGTCTGTTTGGGACACTTCTGTGTCCTCAGTGCTTATGACATTGCAAGAATGAATCAGTATAAATGAAGGCTCTGCTACTCTAATTAGGATTTTCAGAAAACGCTGTCTGAGGGACCAAAACGTCACCAGCGATATGTGAATGATATATAAGAACAAATGTGGCAGGTGCTCTTGGGTAGCTGCTGATGTCCCCATCTCCAGCCCTCCTCTCCTGAACTACTTCTAGTGGGAGTGGTTATGTGTCACAGTTCTGGCTAGAGAAAAATAAATGGAAATATTTTGGGTGGTGTTTCCAGGAAAGCTTTAGTTTTTTCAGTAAAATTGGACAGACTTTACCTCTTGTCACTTGATCTTTTCTTTTTGATGTTGCCTGAATTTGATTGAGATTTAGCAGCCATTTGAGACTGTAAAGTGCAGGCACAAAGACAACAACCTACCTGCTAAGCAGGATGGACCTCTGGCAGCAGCATTGCATGGCCTTACTTCCTCTGGCCTGCTCAACTTGTGACACTTGTTATATGAGATAAATGACACTCTATGTTTTGTCTGGTTTTTTTTTTTTTGTTTTTTGTTTTTTGCCATTAATATGGCAAGCCAGGCCATAAAAATACATTATAGAAAGAATAACAAATATTAAGTAAGTCATATAAAACACTTGACAGAATTTAAGAAGCATTGCTCAAAAAATGTTGCTTTTAATATCATAATGAATACAAGTAATAATCATTACATCTCTTGAGTCCTTAATCTGTGCTTTATAATAGGCATCATAATAATTTGAGTGATTCCAGAGTCAAATACAAAAAACAAACTCTGAGTATAAAATCTTGGTGCTAACGTTAATAGCTATTAGTTCACAATTCATCAACAAATCAGACACTTATATTTCCAAAACAGGAAGCAGCAAAATGCTTGGAAAAAAATCCAGGACTTAAAAATATTATCCTTTTTAGAGCTGGAGGCCATCATCCTAAGCTAACTAACCTGGGAACAGAAAACTAAATACTGCATGTTCTTACTTAGAAGTACGCACTAAACATCAAATACACATGGACACAAAGTAGGGAGCAAAACACACGGGCCTATTTGAGGGTAGAAAGTGGTAGGAGGGAGAGGATTTAAAAACTTACTATCAAGTACTATACTTATTACCTGGGTCATGAAATAATCTGTACACCAACCCCCATGAAATGCAATTTACCTATTTAACAAACCTGCACATATACCCTTGAACCTAAAATAAAAGTTAAATTTAGAAAATAATATCCTTTTTTGGTATAGAAATTTCAATATAGAAGCAAATTAGGAAGAGTTTCCTGACAGAAAGGAACATATGTATATGTATGTATGCATGTATATAGTCAATTCTGAGGCACTAAGCAATGTAACAAAAACAGAATGTATGAAAAGAAGAGTTTGAATTTTTTGTTTCTATAGCTAAACTGTGTTTCTCAACCATTTTTTCATTATTGTTTCCCTTTACCCAGGACACTTTTTAGACCAAAAACCTTCTCCTACCCCCCCCATGACATTTTAATATTAGAGTTATTCCATATATATATTTATATTGTCAGGATTGAGCTTTGGAGGGTCATAAACCATTATAATATCTAAGATTTTTTAACTTCCCCCATAAACCAATTTTTACATCCTTGGGGATGATATCACCCCCTCCTGCTCTCCGATTAAAATCCATTAGCTGAACCAGCATTGAACTTGAAAAAATATTTATTACTTTTTTACCTCATGGGCCAGATATGTTGGAGAGTTTTCAAACTTCTGAGAAAATCTTAAAATCAGCACAGATGTTGATATAGATTATTTGCAACCCTTGAAATATTTTTAGCCCTGGGAAAATTGTATCCACGTTGGGAAGCTGTATTTTCAGTCTTTTGAGCAAGTATAGGAGGAGTCTATCGCCTAGTGTTCTTATTCTCAAAAATGTGTCTTCAGAAAGTTACGGATTGGTAATCAGAATAAGGGTGATGTACATTTAGTGATCCCTGGAAAAACTTTTAAAAATGTCTTTTCACTGTAGATTATTTGGAAAATATAGATAAGCAAAAAATAAAAGCCAAATTACCGATGGTCTGACCAAGGAGGTGTGGACAACATATTGGCTTATTTCTTTACTATTTTTCCATTTAAATAATGTGTATGTGAGTATAAGTGCATGTATAAACATGCACATGGAGGTTTTTTTTTTCAAAAATGGAATATTGAGACATGTTAACGTGTTACTATTATTAGTATTATTCATACATGTTAATGTATTATTTATACATGTTTTGTAATATATCTTTTACATTTTTTATTGTAAATATGTCCTCATGGTTTAGAGTATTTTCCTACATTGCTATTTCTAGTGGCTATTTAGCCTTGATGTGTGTATATAATTAAACAGTTCCTTATTTTTTGACAAGCAGGATTTTTCAGACTTCTTACCACAATAAAAATGCCTCCATAAATTTCAGTGTGACTACTCTGTATATACCATTAGTTATTCCCTTAGGAAATATTTCTAGAAGTGTAATTGCTATGTCAAAAATTATGCAAACTTCTACTGATTTGATAAAGATTGTCAAATTATTCTTCAGAAAGCTTCTATGAGTCAACATTTCCAAGTTTTCTAATTGGTTATTATTTATCTCTTCTTTTTCTTGCTTTATGTAAGCAATACTTTACGTATTTCTTTGAAGATATTAATTATGCTAATTATTTTATATTCCTGTTTTATCAGCTCTGTTTCCTCTGGTATAAATTCTTCCATCTATTATCTTGAATGGTTTTCATCTATTATCTTGAATGGTGTTGGCACTCAATAATTCTCAGATCATTTCATTTTTAAATTTTCAGCTTATTTTTGAATTCTGGGCACATAAGAGTCCCTGAAAAACTGATGGCTGTATTTTCAGTTCACTTTATAGAGAGGAAAAATGTCCGACAGGAGATTGCTTTGGTCAGTGAGTGTGTGGAAGCAAGTATAATGCATTCCGATTCTTCTCTTGTGTTGCCAGCTACTAAGGGCTCCATTTAATTTCTCTATGTTTCAAACACATCTCCTAACCAGGCTATAGTTGTGTAGGATGTAGGGGAAGTGGGTGAGAGATAGGAGGAATAGTATGGCTATGGGGTAGAGTAGGTGGTTGAGTCCACAGAGCTGCTTGATCCTGAGAGAGTATAGTAATTCCTGTCTGTTGTTCCCTGATCCCATTATTCTCTGAAGGACTTTACTACCTCTGTGTTTGAATTCCCTTAATTATTTTTGGTGAAAGCTCTTCCCTGGTCTTCCATATTCATCCTGGGTCAGTGCTTTCTTCCTCATTTGGTGCTATCTACATGTGTTTTCCATTCCTATGAGAATTTATCATCCTCTATTTACGTGACTATTTATGTATTCATTTAGAAGTTATCCTAGTATGATTTCTAAGTTTTGGCATGGGAGAGACCCTAAGTGTGCCTAGTTTTGCCATCTTAAAACTGAAAATACTTGTATCAATTTACTAATACACTCGCAGTATATATAAACATCTTTACCTTTGTCTGGTAGAGATTAATGGAACCAAAGTAATTGTCTTAATCCATTTGGGCTACTATAACAAAATACCTTAGATTGGGTAATTTATGAACAACAGAAATTGTTGATAAATTTGGGACGTTCAAGATCAAGGGGCCAGCAGATTTGGTGTCTGTTTAGGGCTTGCACTCTGCTTCAAAGATAGTGCCTTCTAGCTATGCCCTCATATGGTAGAAGGGTAGATAAGGTTCCTTGGGACTCTTTTATAAGGGCACTAATCTCATTTATGAGGGCTCCACTCTCACAAACTAATGGTCTCCCAAAGGCCCTACCTCAATACTATCATATTGGGGATTTTTTTCAACATATGAATTTTCAGGGGACACAAATATTAAGACTATCGTGGTAATGAAAAAAAGGAAGGAAAATAAAAGCTGATCCTAACAAGCCCTTTTTATTGAAATAAACCAAGAAATATGACTTGCCTACTTTAGAATGAACTATATGTTGTATAGTACCTTATTTTTCTGCCATGCCTTAAAGTTATTTAAACATCTCTCATTTGATCTTCACAATTCAATGAGATAGATATTATTATTTCTATTTATATGATGAGAAACAGGCTTAGATACTCTAAATGATATATTCAGAGAGGCTGTGTGGAAGAAATGAGTTGAATTCATTCCCCAGCCCGTAAGTCCAGTGCTTTGTCTAGTCTACTATTAAGTACAGATAAAGTTATATGAAAAGCTAAAAAACAGTGTTCTTCTGCTTAAAATAGTGAACCCCTTGAAACATGTATTCTAATACAGAAGAAATACACTAAGTGAAATTAAAGGTTCTATGCCTTTGAAAGGCTTTATTTAAAACCACACTGGGTCTTGCATGGAAACCAAGCCATAAGCTTCAACTGACATTCTTTCTGCAGTCCCCATCATAAATCTGATCTCTCAATTTTTCATTTCCTGTCAGATAAGATAAATGGAAGACAAGATCTCACAGTTTTCAAACTATAAACAGCCTTCACAAAATCGTTGAATATCTTTTGTCTAATTCACTGCTATGAATGGTTGCCTGGTCTGAATATATTTTAAAATGGAATTCTGTAGTTTAAATCATAGACTATCCCAGGGCAGAGGTTGGGAGCTTTTATGTCTTTGGTATTCCCTAAGGAAAGTGCCTTTTGTAGAGTCTGTTTACTGCTTGTTCCTGCTTTTCTTTGTAACCAGTGCTTCAAGGTTTACAAGTATAGTTGAAAGAGCATCTCTAGGTATAGGCTTTCCTATCCAGTGGAGAGGTACTAATTGTATAACTGGCTTTTAAAACCTGAAAAGATGGTTTTCAAGGAATGAATAACTAAGGATTGGGAGTCTTAGACTGGGAGAAGAGAGAAGTAGAATTTGAGATTTTGCAAAGGACAATTCATTGCAAAGTACCCATGAAAGTTTTTTGGAGGAAACCAAATGTTTAGAAATGTTTAGAAACATTGGACTGACTTGTCTGTCTGCTGAAGGTGGAGCAGAAGAATTCTATGACATGTTGAAATTGCTGTGCATGTTTTCTTTTGGTTCTTTGGTCAGAACATAAATGGAATTTAGTTAAAGTTACACAAGGAGGAGCAGGGAAAAGCTCATGGGGACTCACACAGGAGATATGGTAAGGCTGGGCAGAGCTCAGAGGTACTGGAGTTAGCATGTGATTCTCAGTTCTTGGAGCGTCAGGAATCCTTAGCGGGATAAAAATTTAAGTTATCACACCTGTTACTCTTAAATGCAACATATCTTATCTATGCTCCAAATGCTTCTTTTGCTTATATCTTGTTTCTACCCTTTTATAACTTCAAAGTGTACATAGCCTGCTGTACACTCTCTGGCCCCTGACATAATACCTGTTCTATTTCAGCTTCCAGAACGAAATGTCAAATTATTTCCATATTTTTTGGTTCAAATTCCCAAAGTGTATATAATTAGGTCAGCCCTTTCACAGCTAGGTGATTGAATCAGAGTTTGTGGCCAGGCTATGTTGGCTTTCTTTGGCTCAGGAGTCAAGCTCTTGTTCAGTTATTTCAGTTCTCCAGCAGTAGAATTATATGGTGTAAAATCTGCAGGTGACGGGGTCTCTAGGTGGGTGGTTGCACTTAGAAAGGGGGCATCAACGGAGCAGGAAATTTTGGTGGTCTCATTGTTTGTTGAAGCTACTCTGGACTAATTTTTAACTATCTTGAAAAGGACTAAGTTCTGAATGAGACATGACAACACTGGTGTTTATTTATTTATTTTTTTTGAGCAGAGGAGTGATATAATTGGACATGCTTTAAAGGACTGCTTTAGATGCTCCCTGGAGATGATCACTATTCACATTTTGCTGTATTTCCTTCTAGTACAGTGTAACAACATTTCTTTCATTGAATCTTCTCTTTTCTCTCACATATGATTACTTAATATTTTCTAGGTAATCTGTATTACTGAATTTATTTCATGGCATCCTCTATTTCATCTGCAATTGCTGTCACATTTCCATTGCCTCTTTTCTTAGTAGTTTCCTTGGCTTATGGTTTCGGGCAACATCAGTCTCTATGATATATTTTAAATAGACATATTAGGGTCTGCCAGAGAAAAAGACCAACAGGATATCTCTCTCTCTTTCTCTCTCAATATATTTATTATAATAAATTGGCTTACATGATTATGGGAGTTGAGCAGTCTCACTTCACTAACTGCTGTTCACAAGCTGAAGGCCCAGGAAAGCCAGCCATATCCTTTCAGTTCAATCATGAATGCTTTAGAAGCAAGAGAGCTGATGGCATAAGCCTCAGTCCCAGTACAGAAAGAAACAGATGTTCTAGTTCAGTCAGACAGAGTGAACTCTCCCTTCCTCCACCTTTTTGTTCTAGTCATGCCTTCAACAGATTGGATAATGGCCAGTCACATTGGGGAGGGCAATCTTCTTCATTCAGTTCATCAGTTTCCTAATTTCATCTAGAAACACCCTCAAGACCCACCAAGAAATAATGTTGAGCCAAATATCTAGATACTCCATGGCCCAGTGAAGTTGACACAAAAAATTAATCATCACAGTAAATAAGTTTAAATACATTTGAAATATTATATTGTTCTATTTAATTAATTTATTTATGTTAATATTTAGTTAACTGGCCATTTTATTAAAAACAGGTAATCATAGTCTTTTTGGGGGGAGGAATCAGATCTGAATTACTTTATTAATAATTACAATATCTTTTAGTCAAAGACTGATTGATTAGCACATAAAGAATGTATGGTTTAGAACCATAGATGGTAATTTTGAATGGATCATCTCAAAATTATGGTGCATATGTTTATATATAGTATTTGAACATCAAGTCATTCAGGAATAGTATTAATTCTAAAAAAGGATAAATGTTAGCAGATTTTTAAGAGACATTTTGGTGTTCTCTGTTAATTTATTTGTGAAGGTATTCTAGGAAGGATCTGACAATCAATTACTGTACTCTGGTACTTTTCATCTCACCTGATTCTTAGATATAATCTCAGGCAAATATTCAATAGACTGTTCATTCTATTTTACTTTATTTTTATCAAATATGACAAGAATCAGCTATATATGTTGAAATATGTTTAAGAAGAAGTATAGTTCAACATAATTATTTAAAGGTTGTTTATTTTGTTACATTCACTTTAATATAATAAGCAAAAATGACTCTTTTGATACCAATAGTATTAGGCTCCTATATAGGTATGCATGAGCCCTGTGCTGAAATGCTGCTGCACATGGTACTCAATAATTGATAACCACTCCATTTGGAATGCAGAAAATTTTCTTTTTAAAAGCAGAAAGGGAACAACGTGAAATGAAAATAAATAGTGTCAGCTATTCTGGAGAAACAAAAGTCTGTAGGTTCTAGCAGTAGAATTGTAGGGTTAAAAACCTGCATTTCTTTCTCTTTTCATCTCAGTCTCTTTCCAAACCTCCTAGGTTTCATTCTCTAACAGTAAATGTTTTCTGCTTTTCAACTCCAATTCTTGTGCTGTATGTTTATCAGACTTCTGTGATGGATAAAATGTGGTGATATATGATAGATGATAGAGTAATGGGTTGGAGAGAGTCCAGGCCTGGAGGCCTATTTCATTTCTGTTTGCAACAGCTGAAAACTTGTGTGCTACAATTGATATGGCCCCTTTTCTTTCTGGGCCACTTAAAACAACTTTGATAACTTGTTATGAGTTATCTTTTATTCTATGTAATTAACTTAGATGACTTTCTTCCTAATAGATGGAAGAGCTTCAGGGGCAATCCAACAAAAAGGAAAATGTTCCTAAATGTTCAGACAATACAATTAATATATAAAGTTGAGGCAAAAATTTTGTTAAGCAGGGAACTAGCATTTTATTTTTATCTTCCTGTTTCCCTTTGTCATGTACTAGACAACATTAGGTTGGTGCTCACAAGTTTTATAGACTCCTGGTAGAGATAACAAAAGTCCCTGAAAAATGTTTGCAAAATGTTATCCTCTGA
Source organism: Plecturocebus donacophilus (assembly GCA_004027715.1). NCBI lineage: Eukaryota > Metazoa > Chordata > Mammalia > Primates > Pitheciidae > Plecturocebus > Plecturocebus donacophilus. Next base: position 149,133 of record PVKP010000451.1, read on the forward strand.
TGTAAGTCTTTACATTTCAAGGGACATTCAGAAACTTCAGGGTAGACGTGATTCAAGACATGAGAGGTTTGTCAGCTGACTCCTTTCACATTATTTGAAGGGACCTTAGGAATTGGCTTCTAGCAACAGATCTTTCCTTAATTGGTGCCCCTAGAAAGCAGGACTACCTGAGAGGTGATCCTCGGACAAGATTGGCAGGGGGCCATGGTAGTTTCATTCCTGGATGTCTATGCGTACACTACCCTGAATGCTTTTTGTTCTCCTCTGTGATTTCTCCTTGACTTTTAAGATTCAGATGAAGCATTTTCCCCATGTAAAGTTGATAGAGTCCTTGTAATTAACCTAGGTCTTATATTCTGTATCTGTAAACAGAAGCTAATAATATCCTCCTTGAGGATTAAATGAGACCTGGGATTGGAACCCAGGTCTAGCTAACTCCAAAATCATTGCACTTAAACACTGTATTAGGCCATTCTTGCATTGCTATAAATAAATACCCGAAACTGGGTAATTTATAAACAAAAGAGGTATTATTGGCTTGCAGTTCAGCAGGCTGTACAGGAAGCATAGTGGCTTCTGTTTCTGGGGAGACCCCAGAAAGCTTTCAATTGTGGTGGAAGGCAAAGGGGGAGCGGGTTGTCTCGTGGTGGGAGCAGAAGCAAGAGGGAAGGTACAACGTACTTTTAAACAACCAGATGTCATGAGAACTCACTATCATGAGAACACCACCAAGGGAGAGGGTGCTAAACCATTCGTGAGAAACATCTCCATAATCCGGTCACCTGTCACCAGGTCCCACCTCCAACAATGGAGAGTGGGACAATTCTGCATGAGATTTGGGCAGACACAGATCCATAACATGTCACTCACAGTGCTCAAGATGTTTTAAGCTATGACCTACTTTCTTTTTTCTTACTGTACTCTTGGTACAGCAAACGTTCTTTCTAAAGATATCGTTATTATCTGCATTGGTCTTTTGACCCTAGGCATTCACTACCTTTCATTGATAAATATATTTTGTTATGGATAATCGAACATTTATTGAAAAATTTATTTAACCACATTTATGTATTAAACTTATGATAATCTGGAATATAAAGAAGAATGAGAAATCATTCTTTTGAAGAGACTCAAAGAAAATATGAGATGGCCTTGTAAAAAATAACATTGAATTGTACATTGGGATATTACAATGCAATGTGGTATGTTTAGGCCTTCAGCTTGAAACTAGGGTTTTTTGTTTCCAAAAGAATGGTAAGCTTTTGAAAGCAGGGACCAATGTTCTACTTCATTCTGCTTATCATTATTTTTAGTCTAGACTCCTATTCTTAGTAGGCATTGGGATTTATGAATATATTTATTGATTTGCTTTAGTAAAATAGAGACTATCTATTATATATTAGTTACTTGTTGCTGTGTAACACATTACCCCAAAACTCAGCTGCTTAAAGCAGCAGATATTTGTCATTTGACACAGGTTCTGAGGATTAGGAATCTGAGTGTGTGTGAACTGGATGGTTCTGGCCAAGGATCTCTCATGAGTTGTAATCAAGTTGTCAGCTGGAAGTGTAGTCATCTGAAGGCTTGACTGGAGCTGGAGTATCTGCTTCCAAGATGGCTTACTCACATGGCTTTTGGCAGAAAGTCCAGTTTCTTACCATGTGGGCTTCTCCACAGAGCTACCTGAATATTTTTACATTATGGCAGCTGGCTTTCCCCCAGAGTAAGTGATTCATAAACAAGAGAGAATAAGCAGGAATTGCAATGCCTTTTATGATCTAATCCCTGAAGTTGTACACATCACTACTCCTTTATTCTGTTCATTAAAAGTAAGTCCCTAAGTCCAGTACATGCTCTACCTCTTAAAGGAGCAGTAATGTAATTTGTGGATATATCTTAAAGTTACCACAGTACACTAATAGCACAAAATGTGTTCTATCATTATTCTCTTTTTGAGCTTTGTAGGCTGAGGACAGAACTTCAGAAAATATGTAGCAAGATGAAGGCAGGGAAAATAAAGAGGGACTGGGGGAATTCAGAAGGATTTAGAGGGAATGCAGGTCTGGCATAGGGCAAAGAGTCTACACAACCTGGAGATGTGACATTCTGATGTCTTAGGTATTAATAAAAAGGGAGCTAAAGCGAATGGCAGTGGGAGATGGTAGTTGGGAAAGAATGAAGAAGAACAAAATAACTAAGAGGAAACAAGGATAATTGTATAGACAGTGAAAGGGCAGGAGAAGAAAATAAAATAAAATACTTCTAGTAAAAATCTCTGGAATCATTCAAAAGCTGTCGCCCAGTTATGAAGCAAATAAGCCCATTTTCTGAAATCTTTATTGTATGGCATCTGAGTATGACTATTTGAGACATTTCTGTGGTGATTCTGGTGCCAATGCTGAAAAGAATGAATTAAGATTCAAGAGTAGAATAATTTATGATTATTTTAATGAAAATATCTGGAGAAAAAAAGGATAAGAATTGCTACAAGGGTTTTTTTTTGTATAAATGATTTAGAAATAAAGTGGTTATCAGAGACAATAATTATGTAACTGAAGAGTCATTTCTGGGCAAATTATGAACATATTTAGGCTATGAAAAGTGAAATATAAATATGTGATGAAATCAAGGCAAGGTAGAATTAAAATTCCATCCTCCCTCATTCCTCTCCTAATTACTTAGTGGGGAGAGAGAAAGTATTGTGATCATTCACCTTTTTGACATACAGATATAGAGAAATTTTATTATAATCTTGTGGCATGTTTAGATATCAGAGACACAATATGTGGATCTGATATAACATACATGCAAATTAAGTGGTCAGACAGATTTATTGCTTTAGTTGTGTAAAATAAAATACCTCAAGATGTTTTAAGCTACTACACAAAGTGTGTCAATTACACAAAGACAATTTATATGACCAGGATGTTATTTAGAAGGGATAACATCCAGGGATGTTATTTATTAAATTCATATGAATAAACTGTCAAGACTTAGTTAAGTATGAAGAGAGACACTGTAGGGTTTAGATAATGCAAAGAGGTAATAGGAAGAGGAGTACCTTAGAAATATCAATAGGAGAAAGAAGCAACTGATGAATGGAACTAGACATATGATTTAACTTGGCAACAATGGTCCTTATGAGAAAGGAGTGTTCCAAATAAGGAAAATTCAGGCGATGTAACTACATCATTAAAAAGCAGTGTACAGACTTTAAAGATAGTCAGTGGAGGCCCAAAATGGAGATTTTTGTTTTACTCTTAAGCATTAACTTACCTAAGCAGGAAGAATGATGATCACCTTTAACACAAAAGATGAAAAAATAAAAGACTACCAGCTTTGATATTGATAGGCACGTTTTTCTGCACATTATATGGCCCATTTTTGGTCTGTTTCCTAACATTTAAATGAAGAAAGTGTTTTCTAGTATTTCTTTTGCTTACAAAAATAGTTTTCTGAATTAGAAAATTTAGAAAACTATGAAAGTGCATACAAAATAAATTACAACTATATAACCCATTGACAACTGTTAATATTTTAGCACATTTCTATGCTTTGTTTTAATATTTATGATTTAAAAGATATTTTTTAAAAACAGTTTTGCATACTACTTACTTTACTCAGTATAATATCAAGACAATTTTGTCATTAAAAATCTCTTGTAAACATCATTAAATTTATTACCTTTTAAATTCTGAATATATTTTATGGGCCACAGGATATTTAATCCTATTATTTACTAAAATATTATAATAAAAAATAGAAAATAAATGATACATGTTTAAATTATTAATGGTTGAACCTGTGGACTACCTACCATGATAATAACAGCTAATATTAATTATTTACTCTGTCATAAGAACTGTTCTAAGTACTTTATATGGATTTCATCATTTAATAATCATATTAACCATAATGTGGCCCAAGTTCTCACAGCTAGTAAATATGGAGCTGAAATTCAAACGAGGAAGGCAATTTGACTCCCAAGTCCATCTTTCTAAATCCATACATTTTGCATTTTATGTTAAGCTTTGCATTAGGAACTGGAGATAGAATGATAAGGGAACTATAGAGGGTCTGCTCTTTCTGAGCTATGGTGTGTAGAGAAACAATTATTACCAAATGATTAACATTATAAATGTATAATTACAAACTGAAATCAGCACACTGAAAGAAAGGAACATAGATCCATGATAGACAGCAGGAGCCTGACTAAACAAGTAAGCTGGGGAAGGCTTCCTGGAGGAGGTGACACAAGTTGAGAGCTGAAGAATGAACAATGATCAGTTAGGTAAAGGGGAAAGACACATTCCAGACAGAGGAAATAGCTTGTGGAAAGGCCCTGCGGTGGTAGGGAACATAAATGTCCAGAAAACTGGAAGAAATTCAGTGTGACTGGGGCCCAGAGATTGTGTGGGAGCAGGCTGTGGCCAAGGAATGTAGGGCATGTTAAGGATTTTGAACTATAAGGACCATGGAAATTTTGAAGAATTTTATGTAGGTGATGACATAATCAGATTTGTTTTGAAAAGATCTTTTCATCTGAAGAATGGCAGACATACTGGTGGGAGGCCAGAGGGAATGTGGGGTGGATTTCTGGTAGACTTTTGGTGAAGTTAAATAAGAAATGAAGATAACCTGGTCTGAGGTAGTGCAGGAAAGGTGGAAAGACATGGACATATTTAAGAGATATTTAACAGGTAAATTTGAAAATGGTGATGGAGTCAGTATGTTTTCTATGGGCTGAGATAGACAATACTAGAAGAACACCAAACTTTAGGAGGGCAGATCATGAGTTCAATATTGGACAGTGAGTGAGTTTGACATGTGAAGATTTTGAGTATATAGTTGCCTATTGAGTGTAGAACCAGAGTCTTTGCCATGGAGATTTAATCAATTTCATGAATATAGCTAAAGTTGACCAGGGAAAAGAAGATAAAAGTGAAAAGAGAATGTAGTGGGCTCTGGGGACCACTATTTCATGACTGGGCAAAGAACTATGAGTTAGCAAGGAAAATTTAGTTAGACGAGCCTGTTAACTAGATTGGAATTGTTGGCAACCACTGAGGGTATGCTGGGAGTTGCTGATGATGAATTTATGGTGATTCTTGTCTGCCCTAAGGTGTGACTGTGCAAACAGCACCACAGAGACAAGGAAACCTAGTGGCAAGAATGACCCAAAAGGTGTGTAAGATATGTGAAATGAAAAGGATGAGTGTCAGAAGATTCAGGCATATGATAACATAATTTACCATGCATTTTTTTTAACATAGAAAAGGGTTTTTTAAAAAAAAAAAAAATAGGCTTGGTACAGTGGTTTACACCTATAACCTCAGCAATTTGGGAGGCCAAATTGGGTGAATCACTTGAGCTCAGGAGTTTAAGACCTGTCTGGGCAACATGGCAAAATCCCGTCTCTGCCAAAAATACAAAAAATTAGCTGGGCGTGGTGGCATGTGCCTGTAGTTCCAACTTCTTGGGAGGCTGAGGTGGGAGGATAGCTTGAGCCCAGGAGGTGGAGGCTGCAGTGAGCTGAGATTGTGCCATTGCGCTCCAGCCTGAATGACAGAGTAAGACCCCACCCGCCCATCACCCCCAAAATTTGAATAATTCTGAGAGATACCTTTTATGCATAAATATTTGTCTTTGTTTTAAATACTTTTTTTTTGGAGAAATTCCTGTAAGAATTACTCAAAGAGTAAGAATAACTTTCAGCCTTTCAAATGGCATTACCAATTTGTTTCTAGATTGCCCTAATCTTGTTTGCATGAGGGCAGTGGATGTTCTAATTTTTATTCTTAGTGTTTTGACAGGCTAAAAGAATGTATCCTTCAAATTCTTGTTTCTTTCGTACTCTCTTTCAGCTGCTGTGCCATGAGTAATTTTCTTTGGTTAAGTTGCATATCTCGTGCACATATGAGGTTTTTATGTTGCTTTGGAACAACAAAGAAAGCTTTCTGGTTATTGAATCTTTGGGTCATAAGCACTTACTCTCTGAAACCACTAAAGATCTTATTCCATTTTGTTGTGATGTTTTATGATATGGCAAAACAGACCAAATTGTTCCTAGAAGAGAGAAATGTAAAGGCCCCAAGGTGGAGAATGCTTGGGAAGAAAGCCAGTGTTACCACAGTGGAGAGAGAGAGAGAGAGACGGAGAAAGAGTGAGAGAGCAAGTGCTAGAGATGAGACCAAAGAGATAGCACAGAATCAAAATCATAACCAAGTCCTGTAAGCCGGGGCAGGAGTGCGCATTTCATTTTGAGTGAGATGAGAAACCACTGAGTGGTTGTGAGAGGGGGGGTGAAGTGGTGTGATTTACACTATAAAGCAATTGCATGGTTAGGGTTGACACACCCAGGCAGAATGGAGGCTCTTCGGGCTACTGCTTCTCAGGTAGTTCAAAGGAAGAAGTGGGTCAAAAACAGGCATGGGGTGGGGACTGTATGGTGACACAAATAAGCCCTCCCAGATCAGTTATTTCTATGCTCATGTTTAAATGGAAAAGCCTGAAGAGGACTCTCCTTTCGCTCTCCCTTCAGGTTTAAGGCCCAGTGTACAAAAGGCAGGGAAGGGCCTGGGCCTGGGTTTGGGGGGCCTTCAACTGCTTCTCCCTGACTAGAATGAGGAAGGTCTCTCTCTCTCTGTCTCTCTCTCTCTCTCTCTCTCTCTGTGTGTATTTATAGCCTGGGAATTTAGTTATCTACCCCCCAGGGTTGGCTATTAGCCTCCTCTTATCAACTCCCTCTAAGGACTTTTTCTTGGGACAGATAGTGAGCAGATACTGAAGGATTATACTGTATGTCACTTTCTGACTATTTTCCTTCCTCTTCATGCAGGGTGTGTGAGAGAGGGATTCCCAGTACAGATTTTTTGGTTTTCTTATGTTCAAATGATATTATCAGCCTAATTGCTCCACAATTCTGATAAGATATCAAGTTTATCATACAGTTTCTTGAATTTCCCATTGGTCACAAATAGTACTCATATCTTTTTTTAGAGTTATTAATTAAATCTAATTTTTGGAAAATCTAATTTTGGCCTTAGCCCCTTATTCCTGCTCCTCAAAACGTGACCTTAAGCCTGTTTAGAAATCCCAGTTCTCACTAAAGAGTAATCCTCTGAGTTTTGAGAAGCTCAGAGTTCCTTGAAGAATGTACAGTAATTTGTCATACTCTACTTATTGGTTCTATTTTTGAATCCATGTGAAATCTCAGCTTCCTCCCTCGCTCCTAGTTTACTTTATAAATGCTCCTGCTAATCTAGCCCCCTTATGATTTCCCTCATTCCTTCAGACTACTTTAGTCTAGTCTGAAGCAACAGAGGGACTTGCTGAATTTGTATATTCTTTCTGAGGCCTGGGGCTTTGTGGGAATAATTATAACAATTTATCAAATATGGAGAAGAAGGCCATTGCAAATCTCGAGTGTGCAGGAGAACCAAATGCATCTGGGTTTTCTGAGAAATTATTTGTTTCTTCATAAATTATTTATTGAACATCAGCTGTGTACTAGGCATTGAATTTTGAGCTTGTATTAGTCACTTAAGTCATAGTTTTTAAAGAGACCAAAGCCTAACAGATGAAGATAGACTTTTCAACCATGATTGTCTCAGAGTGTTTATAGGTAATATAATTAATTTATATACCAGGCCCAATGAAGCAACAAGGAAACATTTGATAGAGGCTGGGGAAGCTTAGAAGGGTGACATTTTAGTTTTGAAGAGATGATCCAGGTGTAGCATGAGTTAAAAGGGTATGGCATGAGTCATAACTGTGAGATAAGACACAGGCATGTCATGAGATAGCTCTAAGTACCTCTGAAAGCTGAAAGGGTAAAGATGGGGCTCACTAAGATATATAGTTGGCGAGTCAGCCAAGGAGAGCCAAGAATGACATATGAGGGGCTTTGAATTTATCCTGTGGACAAAAGACAGCACTCAAAAGTTTTGTTTGTTTGTTCGTTTTAACTTTAAGTTCTGGGGTACATGGGCAGATTATGCCTTGAAAAGTTTTAAGCAAGATTGTTATATGGCCAGATTTTCCTTTCAGAAAACCATTTCTTCAGCAAAAAGTTTGCGCTGAGACTAAGTCAAGTACCATTGCAGTAACTCACATAAGCAAAGGCTTCATTCCGATGAAGGCGGGGTGGGTCGTGGGTGGGGCCAGGAGTAGAAGATTGTGTCGGGCAGTGAGGAGGTGGCTGGGATGGAGGGTGGAAAGAGAGGTTTCCACAAGTTTTAAGAAGGTAGACTTGACAGGACATGATGAGAGATTTTGAAGTGAATGATGGGAAAAAGCGGGCAGAGCACGGTGGCTCACACCTGTCATCCCAGCACTTTGAGAGGCAGAGGCGGGTGGATCACAGGGTCTGGCATTAGAGACCAGCCTGACCAACATGGTGAATCCCCATCTCTACTAAAAATACTAAAATTAGCCAGGCAAGTTGACGCGCCTGTAGTCCTAGCTGCTCCAGAGGCCGAGGCAGGAGAATTGCTTGAAGCTGGGCGGTGGAGGTTGCAGTGAGCCAAGATCACGCCACTGTACTCCAGTTTGGAAAACTGAGTGAGACTCCGTCCCAAAAAAAAAAAAAAAGAAAAAGAAAAGAAAGGAAAAAGCATAATTTGGGAGAAACATGAATTTAAGCTTAGAATTTAGAACTTTAGATACCCGTGGAACTTCCAGCTGGAGAGGTCCAGTGGACAGCTAAATATTTGAGACCATCACTCAAGAAGGCAGTTAACAAAGACATCTTAGCCTCAGAGTTCCTTGAATCCTTCATTTTAATGAGCTTCCTCAGTCTTCACTTCAGCAAACCATGTCTACAGTCAAGTCTAGATCTTGACATCACCTTCACTCGCTCTAAATGTGAAGAGTTAAGATCTGGTATGGCAATGTGACCACTGGTTTCTTGTATGTTCAAGCTCTCGTATTGCTTTATGTCCATATCTTTTCACTTAATGACTCGATGACATGAAGTCACTCAGAGTCGTTAAGTCAAAGTCACTGGGACTTTATGTCCTGCCACTTCTTTTCTCCAAGTCCATCAGAGCTGGTATCGTTATTCCTTTCTGTAACCAGTCTAGACCCTAAAGGAGCAGTCCTTCCCTTTAATATTTGGTACACACAACATGCTCATTCTTTTCCTTTCTGACATACTCATGCTGCAAACTCTTTATGTTGCATCTGGGAAGCTGAATGCTGAAGGGAAGCACATAATTGTGCAGATAGGGGCCACCACTAATATATAGATTACAGTGCATCTCTCAGCACTTCTGTACAATATATTTATGTGGTTCTTTTCAGATTCCTTTACTGAAAACTGTGGGACATTTCAAATCTTCCCTGCTTTCTTCCTGTCTCCATTCACACTGATACCCTGCCTCCAAACTCAACTGACGTATGGTCTTATTCTCTGCTTCAAACAGTTGAAGGTACCATGTCTCACTCTTTTAACCATCCAGTGTCTTCAAACTTACCCAGGGTTCACTTAAATGCCTTTTCCTCTGGTCACAAAGGAGAAGATAAGTGAAAGATATTAATGTTCTAAGATCATTCTGTGTTCTTCACCTGCTAATTTCTGCTTTACTTATTCCTTCTTTCTCCTCTACATTAATCTCTCTGTATTGATATTTTCTTAGAGGACTATGAGTTTAGTATAAATTATGTAATGATATCCTTTAGGACAAAAAGAAAAGCATAGTGGTTATGTAGAAGGAAGTGCAAGGAATACCTTTTCTCATTTCAGCATACCAAGTACTGACTTACAGCTAATGTTGGATTCAACTCCCTAGGTTGTGCCCTTGAGATGGTTAGCATAGGAAACTGAATTAAGAAAATTAGAATGTCTGTTTTGAGACCAGGACTCAAGGTGATACCAACATAGACTTGAGCTTTGTATTTTATTTAAACATCTGCCTATGTTGTATAAGCTTTCCTGTACTTTTGGAACCTAATGACATGATATCCCAGATGTTTAAAATAAATTATTTTTTATTTGTTACATGCTTGCTACATTTCAAATTCGGGGCTCAAATTATGGAAATATCTCTAATTTCCCTATACATGTTGTGAGATGTAGTGGTTTGGAGCCACCTCACTCAAGCTAATAAGAGCTAATTTTGCACATCTCTTCACAAACTCTGTGTTCAGTGACTTGAATCGGCCATAGCAGGAGTATTTACACTGTGGGGTCAACACTAACTGCAAATTTTCATTTCAGGGACCTGGTTTACCAGCTTACTACTTAAGATAGGACATAGGTGTCCGTTTTACAGCCGAAACTTAGGCTCAGATAAATAACTTCCTAAATTAGGTTAACTGTGAAAGCTACATGGGTTTTTGGGAGGCAAGGCAGATATTAATAATGTTTTATTCTTTTCTCTTATTCTCTTCTTAATCTCTTCTTCTACTGAAGTTGTAGAGTCCAGTTGGATTTAGATTTTCTCCACAGAAGTTTAAATATCCTTGTGATCTGTGTGTGTGTGTGTGTTTTGAGGCAGAGTCTCACTCTGTCTCCCAGGTTGGAGTGCAGTGGTGTGATCTCGGCTTACTCCAATCTCTGCCTCTGGGTTCAAATGATTCTCCTGCTTCAACATCCCAAGTAGTTGAGATAATGGGCATGCATCACCACGCCTGGCTAATTTTTGTATTTTTAGTAGTATTTTCACGATCTCTAATAGGTTATAATGCTAACATTTTGATGTTCTTTTACTTTCCTCAGGAAACATAAATGGATCATAAGACAGTCTTTGAAATCTAGAGGTTGGTGTATGTTAGGATGTTATTTTTCATTATGCTTTGTTTTCTAATAAATATATTTGCAAACTATTCCCAGCACTTAATTTATTAATTCCTATATATTATTAACCAGTTCTATAACTCTGAACAAGTTTTTGGAGTTGTTTAGGATGGGGATGTGACCAGTGACCCATAAGGTCATGGTCATTCAGGCTGGCTTTAAAATTCTTATGTTTCTGGTAAGTAGAGTATGCCCCAGTGTGTACCTAAGTTACTTTATTTAGGACTTATATCCACACTAATATTGACTGTGGATTTTAAGTCCTAAATAAAGTAATTTCCATTTAATTTTATTAAAGATATAGCTTCAGAGGTAAGTTTCATTATTTTGTTATGCAATAAGGATTTTATTTTGTTTGAAAAGTTTCAGGATCTGAAGCTGAGGGAATTCTACTGTGAGGGAAACCCACTGTTCCTGCAGTGGCCAGTGATTGCTAAACAACAGGAGAATGTCTGGAGTCTACAGGTGAAGGCTTACCTCATTTATTTAAGTCTTTGAACTAAAGCCACAATTTAAATTTTAAAGAGTTTCTTTGTTTTTTTTTTTTTTTTTTTTTTTGCTTCATTAGTCTCATATCTGTAAAAATATTTATTGGTTAAAAATGAGCCATATGTTCATAATATTGGCAAATAATACTTGAGTTCACATTTTTTAAATTATATTTTGAGTTCTGGGATACACATGCAGAACATGCAGGTTTGTTACGTAGGTATACACCTTCCATGGTGGTTTGCTGCATCTATCCTCCCGTCATCTACTTAGGTATTTCTCCTAATGCTGTCTTGCCAAGCCAGCAAATAATTAATGTAACCCTACTCCATTGGCAATGTGGATCCTATACATAATCTTTTTGACTTGTTTATAGAATCCAATGTAATCCTCTACTCCCTTTTTACTTGTCTCTCTCCCTAGTGAATGAATGAGTACGATCCAGAAACTATGTTCACTTCAGCAAAACAAGTTAATGGTATCAGAAGAAGGAAGAGGAAAGCATATTAGTGGACTCTTTAATAATAGACAAGTGAGAGATCATAGATCCTCCCACATTTGACTATGATTCTCCATCTTGAATTTAGATTTCCAAGGCCTATTTGGGTCTGTAGCTAATGTGCAGGGTTGTCATAAGACTTTTGGGATTTGTATGGAGCTCAACTATCCTGTCTGCAGGAAACAACCAGTCTTGTCCAGTGGCTTACTTTGTTTTTTTTTTTTAATTAAATTATTGTATGACTTACCTGTTTATTATAGAAAACTAGAAAATACAGATAAGCAATGAAGAAAATAAATTTCTTTATACTGACTTTAAAAAAGTTACTTACTACAAAAGTAATACAAGCTCCTTTAGAGAAATTCGGGGGAAAAGCCAAAAGAAGTTAATAAAAATACTAAGAAATCTAATTAATACTTATCTCTCTGACATTTATCCTTTTAGAATTTTTTATGCATTCAGAATATTTTTGTAATTAAAGATGAGTTCAAACTCTACACACTATATAGACTTGTTCTCAGTTATTGTGAATAGCTTTCCAATCAGTGAAACAAAACAAACAAAACAAAACCAGGCCATGACATCTTTTTTGATGAATACATGGTATTCTGTATATGATGATATCATGATTTTTTAACTGCTTCCCCACTGTTGGATGTTTAAATTATTAATCATTTTCTGGCCTTTTAGCCTTTATAAACAAAGATACAAGGCTGGGCACAGTATCTCATGCCTGAAACCCCAGCACTTTGGGTTGTTATAGCAGGAGAATTGCTTGAGCCCAGGAGTTTGAGACTTACCTGTCCAGCAGAGTAAGACCCCATCTCTACAAAATCTAAAATCCTTAGCCAGGCTCAGCTACTCAGGAGGCTGAGGTAAGACGATCCCTTGAGCCCAGTAGGTTGAATCTGCAATGACTTGGGATCATGCACTCCAGCCTGGGTGACAGAGCAAGATCCTGTCTCAAAAAACCCCCCAAAGTCGAAAAGCAATAACAACAAAAAGCAAAGTGACAGTGACCATTCTCATAGTAAATTTCTAGCTCTTGTGCATATTATCCCTAAAAATGAAAGTGCTAGGCCAAAGAACTGGCATCTTGTAAAGTTTAATTTTTTTTTTCAAATTTTCTTTCACAGAATATTTTCACAAACAGCATTGTTTCCTACTTGTCTGTAACAGAAAAACATCTCATTTGAAATTTAATTGTAAATAATTTGAATAACTGTTGTATTTAATTTTTATTCTTTTATAACTTATTTTTTCTCCTTTCATCAAGTATTTCAGTATAATAATAGTAGCTAACACTTATTTTATGCTTATGATGGACAAGGTACTATTCTAAGCACTTAATAGGAATAAACTAATTTAGTCCTTTACTAACCCTGAAAAGATAGGTATCATTATTGGCCACTTTTAATAGATAAAGAAATGGAGACCCAGAGAGGTCAAATGACTTATCTGAGGTCACAGAGCTACCAAGTGTTGGGACAATGATGCTATCTTAAGTAGTTGAGTTCCAGACTCCTGGCTGCGATATTGGTTCAGAAAGGGGATGTAGGGAGCTGAGGGAAATGGAGACAGGATTGTCCTGGGTTGGAGGAGATTCTGGTTTGTGGAGAAGGCTGAATGAGCAGTTAATCCAATCTGATAGCTGTTTTACAGAGAGGCTTCAAGGGCAAGAACCTTGCCCTGTGACTGTGAATGAGAGAGAAATTGTTCTGATTTTCAAAACTGTAGGGTCCACGTGCACGAAAGTTAATTTTTACAATATATTTAGTGGAAGTAGCTATTTTTGCCTGTAATATATAAATGATTTGGGTAGTTTTAAGAATATTTCTAAGAATTTTTCTCAGAAAAGTGGCTTAAATTGATTTGTATTTAAAGTAAGAGTTATTTATACTGGGCATTTAGTCAATGTTGCTGATTAAGCTACTTGCTGTGTCAAAGAATTCTAGGAACTGTGATATGAGTTACGCCTTGGTAATGATTTTAAAAACGCGATCTCATCTCAGAGATTTACGAAGTAAAATTTAATGCTAATAACTGTATTACAGCAAAATATTAGCAAGAATATTCTGCATTAGTAGATGCCAGGCTAAATGGTTTACCATTGTCATATAATTTAATTCTCCAAACTCTTTGTGATAGTATTGGAAAAATCCGTATTATACAGATGAGGTATTCAAGATAAGGGAAGTTAAGGATTCACCCAAATATGATTACACAGCAAATAAGTCATCGAGCCAGAATTTACACTTATGTATATATTTGTCTCTGACTTTGAATTTTTGCTGTTAATGCTATTTTTTAGTGCCTATCGTACACATAATAACACCTATTATACAATAGTTCCAAAATGTATCACTCCTAAGGATACATATTTGTTTTTGTATTTTATATTTTTTGTATTATACAATTTTTGTGTGTATAATTTAATAACTCAAAAATTATATGTAAGGAAATATAGGATATATATAATTAATTTCAATTTGTGATTAATTATAATACAGTTAACTTATAAATTTTCTAAGAAAATAGCATATAAGCTATCTAAGAGGAGCAATTTGAATATATTGAAATATTTTTATAGACCACTTTGGTCTATAAAAGATTTCTTGACTTTTAAATAACACTGGTATATTCTCAGAAATTGCATTGAATGCATCTCTAAGAGGTCTCCTAAAAGATACTGTTGATCATGCCAATCGTATTTTATATAAACTCAGATTTCCAAGTAATAACTTTATATTTTAATGGCATATGTTATCCTTCCAAAGTAACACTGGCAACAAGTAGGAGAAAAATATAAATAATGGGTGATGTAAGAGCTGTCAGATGTACTGAGTGCAACAAACATGTTTGGGTCCAGAAATCATAAAAGGAAAAAATGATCTGTATGACCTATTTTTAGGTCCTTTGTATTTCAGCAAATGCTTCTATCATCTGCTATTTTGGGTAGTGAATCCTTATCCATGAGTTTTCCACAGCTTTATAATAAGACTTGGCCATTGAATTCATGTAGCTAAAAGCCTACCTATTAAATCAGTATTTCTTTAAGAATCACAAGCTATGCTCTGCTTAAGTAGTTGGAGAAAGGGTGATTTAGGCGCCCTGGTAATATTAGTGTGAAAGCATGACCTCAGGAGAATGAGCTTAAGTGGATAGGCGGTTGTGCTGTTGAAGGATCAGACATAAAAGAAATCCATGCTCAGGGCTGTTTGTTGTATAATAGCAGCTTTCTCGGGTACTTGTTAATTGGGAGGGATAGAGTAATAAGAAACAGGGGCACAGCAATTTATAAGACATTGCTGTTATTTTTTAAAATTTTTAAAGATTTTAATTGGGGTAAATGAGTGAAAGATTATGTGTGTATATATGTATTTTCAAAAATTCCTGTCAGAGCTTTATGTGGACTGTTTTAATACTACAGGGAAATCTTTCACTTTGGTCAGGAAAAAAATGTACCAAATAAATTATCCCCAAACACTATTAAAATTTCAAGCAGTGTTTGTATAACATTTATACAGGACTTCCATGCTACTGACACAAACAATAGAGAACAGTTAATGGATTCAGGCAAACGTTTATTTATTTTCCTTGCTTGGTCAGTGAAGATTTAATGTTGTGTATTATGTAATATGTTTTTATTAAGATTGTGATAGCCCTAGTGAAAGGCAACTTCCATTTCCTCACTACCTCCCTTTACTATTATTTTTGCAAGTCAATTTTCTGAACATATCTCGGTAGATAGGTACAACAAAGATTAAATTCAGAGATTTGGTTCATAGAAATCATTGCTTTTTTTCAAGATGGCACTATTCAGGTCCTCAATGCAGCAAGGAATTTAGACCAGTTGCTTCTCAAATTTCACTGTGCATATAGATTACCCGAGGACCTTGTTAAATTGCAGATTTTGATTCAATAGGTCTGGAGGGTGTCTGACATTCTGCATATCTAATAAGCTCCCATGTGATGCAGTCTGTGAACCACAGTTTAAGTAGTGAGGATTTAGACCTTAGTGAATATGACAAAATTCATTTTTGAGTCCAGTCTGAATGTTTGCGCAGTCTTTGCTTATTGTAATGAGAGGTACCCGCTTTAAACCTAAACTATATCTAACTTTATAAAATGTACAGTGCAAATGTATTATGACTTGGATTCCTATATGTAAGATATATAGAAATATGACAATGTAAGAAACTTATTGTTTTTATATTGATGAAAACCAAACTTATTTGCAATGCCAGTTCATTTACAACACAATTCATTAGATGTACTGCAGAATCTTAATTTAACAGAATCTAGATAATAAGCCAAACATTTTATCTAGTGAAATGGAAATCAATGTGATGTAAAATAGTTTTGAAAATGATCTGAGGAATTATATATATATTTTTTTTTTTTTTAGGAAATATCATCAAGATTTGTAATTAACCATCTAGCAGAAAATAACCCTTTCCTAATGGATGCCATGGAACGGTACCCAGAAGTCAGAAGCATAATCTCTCAGAGAAAAACTTGTGCAATATGTGGACAGTACTTTATAACTATATGGCTGGAATGTGTTCAGTTTGTTCCTCCACCAAAGGTAAATGATGCCTTTTATTCGAATACCAGCATGAGACCTATTCCTATCCTTTGTTCTTATCTGAATCTTTCAATACTAACTAGATTTGTACCTATGATTGGCTTATGGATAGTATACTGTTGATTTTGGGTAGACAGATTTGGATAAGTGTCTGTAATAATCATCATCACCCATTCTATTTATATTCATAGGCTCCCAGATTTATCAGAATACAGACATTCTAGCAAAATTTCATGGAAGTTGAAAAATTTTAATCAGGAAATCATTAAATCCCTTTTGTTTATCAATCTTAATAATAAAACCAGAACTATATTTATCTCAGAAGAAGAACTGGTCAGTAGTCGTTGTGGAATTCTTGGTATAGAAAAGGTGAATGTGCTGGCTAGTTTATATCATGATGGTGTTCTAGAACGCTAAATATGCATAAATGTGCACCTGCAAATTATGTCACCCAGGAGTTGTAAATCCCAGTGCAGTTCACAGAGCTCAGCAAACTCCTTTTTCGCTAAGCGGCCAGATAGTAAATATTTTAGGCTTTGTAGATGGTGTGATCTGTGTGACAACTGCTTGACTCTCCTTTGTAGCATGAATGCAGCTCTAGATATATAAATGAGTGTAGCTGTGTCCTAGTAAAAATTTGTGGATTTGAATTTCATATGTTAACGTGTCATGAAATATTTTTTTTTTATTTTGTTCAACCATTTAAAAATGTGAAAACCCTTCTTAGCTTACAAGTCTTAAGGAGGTGGGCCAAGTTCAGCCTGGGGACTATAATTTTTCTATACCTGTTCTAGACTGTCCAACATTTGCTTTTAATACCAGAATTCCTTTCTGTTCTTGGTGAGCCCTTGGCCTTCCTTGGGCTAGCATAATATTGGAGGATAATTTTAAATAAATTACTAAAAACAGCTGCAGTTTCTGCCATTCTGAAAATTATCATCCGGTAAAGGAGACAAACAAGTAAACACGAATGTAACATAAATTGTAACTAACATGACATAAAAGCATGGTATACTGGTTTGGTAAGGCTGACATAACAAAGTACTACAAACTAGGTAGCTTAAAACAAGAGAAATTTATTGTCCCACAGTTGTAGAAGCTAGAAGTTTAAAATCAGATGTCATTTTTTGATCATCTTGGCAAAGGCCCTATTTCCAAACCAGGTGACTTTTGGAGGCACTGGATGTTAGGACTTCACCATATGAATTTTGGTAGAAACACAATTCGGCCCATAACCAATGGGTTTCACAAGGAAGAGTATTGGGTAAGCCCCTCTTTAAGTCTGGGATAAGGAAAGTCTTCACGGAGGAAAGGATATTTTAAATAACACCTCAAAGGAAAAGAAAGTCAGGTAAAATTGGAGAAGAGTGCTTCCACGAAGCTGTTCCAGTAGGAACAGTATGTATTAATAGGAAATCACTTTCTGATTTGAGGAACTGAAAAATGGTTCGGTGTGATTAGAAAGTATTAATTGACTAGGAGAGTTGAGATAGGCAGGAGATGGATCACAAAATATCATGTAGTTTACATTAGGAATTTGGCTTTTATTCAATGTGTGATGAGACATATTTGGAGGAATTTTAAGTAAAAGAGTGACATGTCCTCAAAGATAACATCTGCATAGAGAATGAATTAGAGGGCAAGGAAGTGAGATTAGACAGTAGGCTATTTGTACTAGACCAGCTGAGAGATGATGATTGCAGTGGCAGTGGAGAGAAATGGATGGATTGGAGATGCATCTTGGAGAAGGAAGTAATAAGACTTTGATTTCTAGGTTTTTTTTGGCTGACAGAACTGTGTGGAAGCAGATTTTTTTTTTTCTAAATTATGGAAGACTAAGAGAATTAGGTTTGTTGGGAGGAGATAGGACTTCTGTTTTTGGATATGGTTAAATGTGAGACTCCTGCAAAATCTGGGAGCCTGGGCAACCGGAAGCCATAGACTCCTATCTAGTTTGTTAGGCATGCTGGGAAGTCTAGGACTCATTGTTAGCAGTGAGTGTGTGTGCAGGTGGGTGGGAAGATTTTGGTAGGGAACCAGATATATGACTTCTAACATCATCTCTATCTCTAAAGAGTTTGATTCTAAGTCCTGTTGTTCGAGTAATTTAGTGTGTCATTATACTCCAGTAGTCTTTGTGCCAATAAAGGACGTGAGTTGTGAATCTGCTTATACCTATCTTAGTGTATCTTTTTTTTTTTTTTCCTCAAGACAGAGTCTGACTCTGTCACCCAGCCTGGATTGCAGAGGTGGTGACTTTGGCTCACTGCAACCTCCACGTCCCTGGTTCAAGCAATTCTCCAGCCTCAGCTTCTCAAGTAGCTGGGATTACAGGTGCCTACTACCATACCTGGCTATTTTTTTTTTTTCTAGTAAAGATGGAATTTTACCATGTTGACCAGGCTTGTCTCAAACTCCTGACCTCAGGTGATCTGCTTGCTTCAGCCTTCCAAAGTGCTGGGATTACAAGTGTGAACCACTGTGCCTGGCCTCACTGTATCTTATCACCAGCCACTCACTAAATTTACCAAAGAAGCTTTTAGAAGTATACAGAATAGCTGGACACAGTGGCTCATGCCTGTAATCTCAGCACTTTGGGAGGCTGACGTGGGTAGATCACAAGGTCAGGAGTTCAAGACGAGCCTGATCAATATGGTGAAACCTTGTCTCTACTAAAAATATAAAAATTAGCTGGGTGTGGTGGCAGGTGCCTGTAATCCCAGCTACTCAGGAGGCTAAGGCAGAGAATTGCTTGAACCCGGGAGGCGGAGGTTGCAACGAGCCGAGATCACGCCACTGCACTCCAGCCTGGGCAACAAGAGTGAAACTCCGTCTCAAAAAATAACAACAACCAAAATGAATTATCCTACCCTAGACCTACTAAATCAGTCTGTAGCGGTAGGATCCTGAGCAGCCACATTTTTATAAAGATTCCTAGTTTGTTTTCATGTACAGTCAGGGCTGGGAATCTCTGCTCTCCTTGTTTAGGGCTGTCCCGGTACCACAGAGCAATGGCTATGTCTTACCCACCTTAGTAAGCAAGGCTTACTTGGTTCCTTATATGTAACAAAAAGTTGAATATAGAAAAAGTTGAATGAATATTCATTGGTTGAATATATGAATTAATGAATTGTTAGTGACAAAAGTGTGGTATAGCTAATAGTAAAAAAGAAAAAGAGGCGTTGGTGAAGGGGTCAATGCACTGTGGAGTATTAGAAGATGACAAACACCTTAATATGGCCTCAATGCTGGTAAGAATTCTTACTATGGCTGCTTTCAGCCACACTGTAGAGTTTGCTCTGTCAGTCTGCTTCTTGGAACCTATGCTGAAAGTCTTTCACTTTATTCCACTGCAAGTGGAACAAAGGCTCCTGCACACAAGTATGCCATGTTCCCAAGAGTCTGTAGAGCCTGGATTAGGCCTTTTCACAGCCCGTGGCTTCCCCAGGGATGATCGATGAGTGCATGTGAATGCTGATAATGTATTCTTGCTAGCATTATTAGTCGCTTGGTAAGTTTACATTTCTAACTGCTGGATGAGATCATCACTACTTATGTTTCGGAGATACATTATCTTTCTCAAAACTGTAATTGTGAAACTTTATTTCATAAACTTCACTATGTGTGTTTTCATGATGAGGTTCAATAAGGACAACCTTTTTTCCCACCAACTTTTTATTTTGAGAAGTTGGAAGCAACACATAACTTGAATGAATAATACATTGAACATTTGATACCCTTTACCTAGAGTTGCCAATTTTTAATATTTTGTTCCACTGTCCTTATCTTTTACTATTTTTTGCCTCTAAGGATGCATCTTGTCTAAAACAAATTTGATATTGACACAAGTCAAGAATGTAGCCTACCTAGAAAGATTGTATTAAACCTTTATAGGACAAAAATAAAAGAATACATTCTAATTATTAAAAATATGAATGAATATTTTTAATATTCATACCAAGTAGAGAGCTTTTATCAAGAGTTGCAATGGATAACACTATATTTATGGGCCAGAAACTATGTAGGCTATTTTAGCTATACTATCCCATGCTTAGGACATAGAGATTCACACTACTGGCCTGTTTACTTTCCAAGAAGCAGAGTACAGATTTTACAACAGCCACTTTATGTATGTCATTTATAATCCTGTAGAATGAAATCCGGAAACAGTTATCAGAGTTCACGTCACCTGATGTCAGGTATTTATATATCACCTGAAGTCAGGTATTCACATCACCTGATGTCAGGTATTTACTCTGAACTAGCTCTGTGGATCCTGGTAGAGCTAGTCCATGGTAAAAGATCTAAATCAGCTATGGTTGTGGTATAGAGCTACTACAATTTTTCTCACAATGTCCTTTACCAGAGTTTTTGACACTGCCAAGTATTGTAAAATGATGCATGTGAATTGGGAGACTAAAAGTGTTGTCCTCTTGATCCAGTCATTTACAAATTATATTTGTACTAGACATACCCATGTGTGCTTAAGACAAAAACTAAAAGAGGAGGAAGAATCTAATCAGAGAAATCATTCTCAACTCAGTTACATGTATATTAGGCTCTAGTGTAGAGGTTGCCTATAAAAGTTCCCTATGAATAAGACACAGCTATTTCAGTTGTTCAGCCTTTTAATACCTTGATGCTCTTGCTGTGGAAATGTCTTTGTCCAAGTTGAGTCGGTGTTTATATCAGAAAGTCTTGAAGTCTTCATGACAGTTGAGTCAGTGTTTATATCAGAAAGTTTTGAAGTCTTCATGACATTTAGCAAAATTTGCAGTAATGGATTTACTTGGTGTTTGGTGTGTCTCTATCATTGGATACTAAGCTTGAGGAATTTAAGGACCATTTTGGTTTTGTTCATGATTATATATAGAGAGAGCTTGGGACAATGCCTGATAAATATTTTATTTCTATAGAATGATAAATCAGATCTAGATTTGAATACCAGCTCTTCCTTTAATTAGTTTGTCAACATACTACATCTCTGTGTATCATAAGAAAAGTCCGGCAGAGGTGCTGCCAAGGAGGGCTAATGTTAGGATTTTAAAAAGCCCAGAATCTAGAACTAGCCAGGTAGCCAAAGAGAACATCAAAATAGTGGTTGAGGAGGAATTTGAAAACCAAAACCAGCTGGACCTTAAATACAAAGAGAAAAGAGACACCTCATTGGTGGAAAAATGAAGATAGAAATGTATGTTGGTCCTCAAGATGGGAGTAAATATGTAATCTTGATCAAATATGTAGCTATCTATGAATTTTTCACATTATCATCTTGAATGGATTGTTATATTCAAGAGACATTTAATGAGTACAGCATGTCAGACTACTTGGAAATGGGTTTTCAAAACATCCTGATTTTCCACTGGAGATGTTCTGAACACTTTGGACAAGTTGCCATGTCCAGTTGTGTTCTGACAGATTCCCTCTCAAAGTCGTCTCATGTGCTGATTACTCTTATTTCATGTCTCTCTTTCAGAAACTACAACCTAATACAAGTAACCACAGCCACAATTTATTTGGTATTGAGTGTGTGTCTGGCGTTCTGCTAAATATGTCACCTGGAATACCTCAATTCATGTCTAAAGTAACCCCATGACACCAATAAGAAATTCCAGGCAAGAAGAAATTAAGTAATTTTGCCAATTTCAGAAAGCTGCCAAGTAGAGAATCTGGGCAGGGAGCTCATACATGTTATTCCTGATCCTTAACCAGAGAGTATGGGCTATGCTTCCTATGCTTTTCCAACCCAGTTATTCCCCATTTACTTCAGCTGAACTTAAGACATTTATGTTAAAGAGTCTTCTTCTGTCATCATTTATTTATCCACTGAAACTTATTTTTTTCTAACTATGTGTCAGGCAATTTGCCAGGGCTGGGAATACAGATCCCTGACCGTTGAGAAAAATCACATGTTCCCAAGAGATGTGGGATAATAAGGATTGGAATCTGACAAGTTAGGTTTCATATCCAGCCCTACCACTTGCCACCTGTGTCCTCTTACTTTCCTCTTCAAGGTTAAGCTTCCTCATCTGTCAAATGGCAATAATAATAATGCCCATCACAGAGAACCGCGGTTAGGGATCATGAGGTAATGCATAAACAGTGCTTAGCACAGTGAATGCTCAACAAAGGTAGCATATAAATAGTGCTTAATAAGTATAGTTTGTGTGAGTGTGTGTGTGTGTGTGTTTGTGTGTGTGTGTTATAAACCAAGGCTTTCAAACAAGAAAGAGAGAATGACTACATTCTTGTGATAGGTAGATGTGAGGCTGCACAGGATGCTATGAGAAGAAGGCATCACCAGGAAATGGGATATTCCCTGGTTTAACCCTGGTGCCTACCACAGTGATTGTGTTTGGAGAATCCATAATAAATGTTAAATTATTTTAAGAGGCATTTCTTAGAAGTGTACTTTGAAGGCTAGGGAGGCATTTAGAATATGTAAAGAGCTAGTGGATAGGCATGTCAAGCTAGGCAATTGCTTCTGCAGAGGTAATATTGTGCAAATATGAATTGCACAATGAGTACAGGGAACTCATGGAAGGTGAGGTATGCGAGATGAGGTTGGAGAGAACGGCAATGTGAGGTTACAATGGCTCTTTTGTGTGAAGTTGGAGCTTAATTTCAAAAGCTACTGTATAAGTTTCTAGGGCTGCAAAACAAAGTATCACAGACTGGGTGACTTACGCAACAGAAATTGATTTATTAACAGTTCTGGAGGCTAGAAGTTTGAGAGCAAGGTGCCAGAAGGTGTTGGCTTCTCCTCCAGCCTCTCTTCTTGGTTTCTACATGGCTGCCTCTTTCCTGTGTCTTCACATGGTCTTCCTTTGGTACGTGTCTGTGTCCAAATTTCCTCTTCTCATAAGGATGTCAGTCATATTGGATCAGAGCTCACTTTACTTGACTTCATTTTAACCTAAGCACCACTTTAAAGACCCTATCTCCAAATATAGTCACTTTCAGAGATACTGGGGTTTAAGACACATGGATTTTGGGGGAAAACAGTTTAGCCCATAATAGCTACTTACAGTTGTTGAAGCAGTGGAGTAGCAAGATGTCATTTTTGCTTGACAAAGAGAGGTTAGACCTGGTGATGTGGATCTAAAGACTGTTTATATAAGTGTGACACTTGAAGCCTTGGGAATAAAGATTGCCCAAGGAGACCTACCCAGTAGGATGAGAAGACCAGAAGGACAGAACCTTGGAGGACAATATCATTAAAAGGGGGTAAAAGCAGGAGTCAGCAAAGGAGAGTGAAAAGAAACAATGAGGAACAGAAGGACAAAACAGGGAGAGTGGCACAAATTCTTCAGCTATAAAACACAGATGCACAATAAACAGCGCTTTCTTGCTTTTTCTTCTGCTGAACTTAGCTTTTATGTGGGCCTCCATTCTACTGGAAAATTTACCTAGTTAATTCAAGACTTAGGTGGTAATTTTAGGATTTTCTAAGTCATTTCAGATTTCATCTTGATCACTGAAAATTTCTTTCCCCTCCTTTCTCCCTATACTATCTAACTCATGGTATTAGGAAGTAGGAGCCATACATTGTGCCAGCGTGGGCAATGTGTTTCATGTCGGCATCCTCTGGGTTTACGATCTTCCCAGCTAGACCAAAGCTCCATGATGGTTTCTCATGAGTGATTTACTTCCCATTGGTCGTGCTTCTCCTTCCATGTACCCTGTGTTTTCTTGTGCTGATGTTGAAGTCTTTTTTGTTTGCTAGTTATAAGAAAATTTTAGCTGCTCTCTTACTCTAATGTGGGCTCAAAAATGAGCTGACTAAAGATGCCATGTTGACATATCCAAGGCTGAGGAGAAGAAACAGCACTGAAAAATAAAAAGAGGAAGGTGGTGTCTTTTGTGTCATTAAGTGGCAGTGTTGGAAGGAGGTTGCATTGATAAGAAGCCTGATAGGGCCAGGCATGGTGGTTCATGCCTGTAATCCCAGCACTTTGAGAGGCCGAAGCAGGCAGATCACCTGAGGTCAGGAGTTGGAGACCAGCCTGGCCAACATAGTGAAACCTTGTCTCCACTAAAAATACAAAAAATTAGCCAGGTACAGTGGTGGGCACCTGTAATTCCAGCTACTCAGGAGGCTGAGGAGGCAGGAGAATCACTTGAACCCAGAAGACAGAGGTTGCAGTGAGCGGAGATCATGCCATTGTGCTTGTACTGCAACCTGGGCAACAAGAGCGAAACTATATCTCAACAACAAGAGCAGCAACAACAAAAAGCCTGATAAGAACACGGAAGTGAAGCCAGGAAGTCTTGACTAATCTCCAAGAAATGTGGTAAACGTAGGAGTGCTATAGACTATTCTTTGGAGGGTCAGGAAGGCTTGCAGAAAGATTTTGAAAATGGGAAGATATGTTCATGATTGTAGACTATGGAAGGAGCTAGTAAGGAGGAAATGTAAAATTAGTCTGGATTGTACACCAATTCAGGAAGAATTTAATGTTGTGATTAGGTACTGCTACTTTAAAAAATTAATGGAGTTTTTAATAGAATTTATTACTGTGTGATGAGGCTTATTTAATCCATAATCTTAAAGGAATGAATGTATCAAGAAGAGGAGATATGAAAAGTTTTAAACAACTAGAAAATGGGTAATGGTAGTGCTTTTCCACTCACAAAATGCTTTTTACATATTTTTTTTCTTTCAACATCTTTATTGAGTTCTTACTATAAGCAAGGTACTATGCTAAGCTCTGTGGATCCAAATATGAATAAGATGTGGTTCATGCCATGGAGGAGATCACAGACTATTAAAATGTAATGTTAGAAGCATTATCTTAAAGCATTATATACCCATGCTATGGAGTCACAGACAGAACAAACAACTGCTTTGGTGGAGGCTTATAGGTAACTTTCCTCAGGAGGTTACATTTGAGTAATAGGAGTTCCTGGTTCTCATGTTAACTTTGTCACTTGGTTTCCATTGCCTCTATTCACAGTTGAGGTAACTAAGACTAAGCAAAGTTAAGTGGTTTGTTCACAAGTTTCAAATCTATCAAATAATAGAATTAGGACTTTAGCTTACCTGACACCTCCTGAGACCACCTTCTTCTCTTTTTGTGGCAATAGAACATGCACATTTTTATTTTGAATCATGAGAAAAAGTGCAAATAAATTTATTGATTGATAATGATCCTATTACTCCCAATAGCTACCTTCTAGTATTTGAAACACTGTCATGTGAAAGAGAGATGAGGCTTTTCTTCTGTTGACTTGCAAAGTAGAAAATAGAACCACTGGCCATTCAGGTCAGATAGATAGAGCTTTCTTAGAGGATTTTAAACACACACACGCACACACGTGCACACAGGTTAACGTCAATCATCACTGAAGAAACAACAAGCTTAGAAACAAGAGTAGGAAAATAAGGGGAGATTTGATATCTACATAATTTCACTTTAAAAATTAAAAGAGAAGAATACATTTTTATGAATTAAATATGTCTGAAGGCATTATTTAAAAAGCAACATAATGGCATAAGAATACAGCCTGGATTAAAAACATAATGGTTAAAAGAAAAATCCATTAGCTAGGATCTACACCCTTTAAGTGTCCTAGCTAATGGCAGAAAATGTTCAAATACTTAAAAAAGCCAATTTCAGATTTAAAAAGCACATTGAGTGCCAAGCAGAATAAACAAGAACAAATCCATACATAGACACCTTTTGGTAAAACTGTATACCACCAAAGTTGAACTATTAAGAGCTGAAGAGGAAATGTTAAGAAAGGATAGATCACCTACAAAGAAGCAGCAATGAACTGACATCAGAGTTCTCATTGACAATAATAGATGCCAGAAAAAACAATGGCATACCATTTTCAAAGCACTAAGGGAAAATAACTCAAAATGTAGACTTATCTGTGTAGATGCATTGATAGGCAAAAGGCATGGGAGTATCAGAAAATTGTAACAAAAAATTTTTAAAGGAAAATTTGCTTTGAAAAGACCACTGATTCTAGCTTTATTATAATTATTTAAAAAGCTAAATTAATGATATTTAGTAAGTATATGATCATGAAAAAGTATATGACAATGGAATTAGAATAAGTGTATGCAGTTTACTAGTCATGCTAAATAAATTTAAGGATGCTTAAAATAGTTAAAAATTGATAAAGAAAAGTGAGATTTGAATATGTTTTACTAGGTGTTAGCAATTAAAAGTTTTTTTAAATGCCATTTGTAAGTTCCTTGTTTCCAGAGTTGAAATAGAGTGAAAACATGCACAGAATACTTGGGGTTGATACTCAGATTAACCATACTGGTAAACAATTGCTTTTATATATCTCTAGAGTTTTATGTTAAGTAGACAGCAATTGTACAAAAAAATAGTTTGCCTTGAAGCCTCTCTTTCTGTTAAAAATTTTTTAATTTGTTAATTGTCTCTTCAGAAACTAAACTTAGAGACTGCTGACCTTTATAGCAAATACTTTACCAGGAAGGGAGAACACATTTGATAATGCCAACGTCTGGTTGCCCCTGTTGTGCTTTACACAATATTCTGCTTCTTAACGGGGTTTACACTCGAAGGAGGGAGACACTGAATGATAAATGGGTCTTTATTCTCAACATAAAATACAGAACAACCAAATATTAAATTGTAATTGCTTCTATTCAGGGGAATGTAAAATTATGTCAAGCTTGCCTTATGAAATAATGAGGTGAGGATTGGAAGACAGTCAAACAGTTTTACACAGTCTCAAATATCAACCTTGATCATAATTCATCCAGATGCTTTTGTCTTTTTCTAAATGCTATAGTTCTGCCATCAAAGTTGAGTTAGTCTTTAGCAATTACAAAATGATCAATAATTTCAATGTAGTTGATATTTCTATATTAGCTACTAATGATATAAATCTTTGAAACAGCAATAAAAAAACTTATCCTTTTTAGTTACTACTAACTTGGGCCGTATTTGAACGATGACTTAGACGTAACCTAAATAGTCTTATGGAATTCTTTCCAAACACTTGAGTGATCCTGTGCCCAAGATATGCATCTGATAGTTTTCATTTCTTATAGTTTCATTAGTTGAACTTAACATTTCCCCAGATTCCCTTAAAGTTGAATAGTTTAGGGAGGGAACAGTTTGGAACATGAACTCTCAACCCTGTATTGAATGATGTAATGTAATTAAAACTCCCCTCAAAAGAGATTAGACTGAGTAGTTCTCACTATAAATGAGCGAAAATGTTCATCTACTTTATGAAAATTTGTAACTTTAATTCCTTTTTTATGACAAGCTGCCAGTAATGAAACATAAGATTACATTTAATAATTTTACTCATTACTTATAAAGTAAAATCTTACTTTGCAGTAAAAACTTATTACTCTTAAGATACCACTGACATTCATTTATGAAACTGATCATTTCAACCAGTCAACTGTGAAAATGAATGTGGGTCTTAAAACATTTATGCTGTGGTTAGTCAATTTAACATACATTAGGTACTAAGAGGATCAGAAAGCACCACATTCCTAATTCTAAACAGTCATGAAAGTCATAAGTATTTATTGTTTAGACAAATTAAAATGGATATATATTTCTTATTGTTTTATTCCAAAAATGACAAAACAATTATAGTATAAATGAGCTCATACACTGTGTCTTGATTACTTTTACTCCTATGAGAACTCCTCGAGTCCTCTTACCCTTTTGGAGAACTCTCCCTTGTGTTCTTAAACTACTGGATAGAGTACCAGTTGTATTCTGTATCTATACCTTTTTTCTTCTAAATAATCTTAAATTGTATTCAGCTTTAGTTTACTTTTCTGAAGCTATATATGTGAAAATGTTGAACATTCCTTGTGAAATTCAGAGGATATTGATTATGCAGAGGGTGCTATGGGAGAACACAACATTCTCTCCTGTGTTGGGGAGAGAATGCTGCTTAGCTGGATGGCTGGCTGGAACATGAGCGGGGTTTTCTTTCTGGTTTCTGTCCTTATCACAGTCCAAATTGCCCTAAGAGTAGAATGACCATATAATATATCATCTAAGCTAAGATGCTTTTGAGAGTAAAAGTGGATTTTATTAATAGCTGGAAAAACAACAGGAAACCAGAACTGTCCTTGGCAAATCCCAATGTATGGCTACTCTTCCTAAACGGAGTGGTTAACTTCAGAGCAGTGCTGATGTCATTTATCACTGTGGCATGGCAGTGATAAATTATATTTAGTTACTCCATAAATTTTTGAGAGGCTGCTTTTTAAAGCAGGGAACTGAGTGCTAAGTACAATTCAAATAAGTAGGGTTTAAAATGCCCCAAATGGTTTAAAATCTGAGTTTAGATGCTAAAGATGTAAAAGATATTAGCAATAAAATCTTGATGTTAAATGAGTGATAGAGACCAATGGCTTTAGGATTCAAAGTGGAAGATGAGATCACTGCAGGTTTTCTGGTCTGGGAAGTGCCCAGGAAGACACTGGGACTTGTTTATAGCCTTGAAATAGGTGGAATTCAGATACATGGAGAAGGAAGCAAAGAGGAAATTTTAGGAGAAGAGAATGGTAGGGAGGAGAATGAATCATGTTCACAGGGCAGTGAATCAGTTAGGTTGGTTTGTGGATGGGAGTGGGAGAAGGAGACATAATTAAAAAATTGAGGTCACATGCCATGAACCTGTCAAAGGATAAGATTAAATAAGGAGCTTAAATTTGATCTTGTTTGGAAACAGAACCCTACAGAACATGTGGGGGAAAGCTGGTGATATAAAAAAAAATAAAAATAAAGTGTGTTTTAGAAAGAGTCACTTGGCAATAGTATGCTGGTTTAATTGAAGTTTGAAGAGAAGAAAAGCTGAAGAGGCCAGATAGAGTGGTTGCCTACTGTGGGTGTAGGGTCTGGTGGTAGAAAGGCAAGGAAGGACCATATAAATTGTTGATTGATTGAGCATGGGAAACCTCTGAGGGGTATGAAGCAGAAAGAAAGAGGAGTCCAGAAAGGAGCTGGTTTGAGAGGCAAGACCTGAAGTTTTATCTTAGACATGTTGAGATTCAAGTGATGCCTGGATAATTCAAGTGATGCCTGGATAATTCAAGTGAATATGTTTAACCCTCAGTTGGGGACAGATTGGCATTGAAGAGAAATATACCTCTTTAGTATGTTATTTGAAAACATGTACACTTTCCAACAACTGTTCATTCTTCCAAACCATTCTGTAGTGGTTATTAAACTATAATAGAAATCTTCATTAATGAAAGGGCCCGGAAGTCATACAATGACTAACACTAATCTATAATTTAGTAAACTTGGATTCTAATCTTGTCTCTACCTTGAACTATGAGCCTAAGGTAAGTCATCTACCTTCTCACTATATCAGGACTAATTTCCTCATTTGGACAATGAAAGGATTAGACCAGTCTCTTCCAGCATGAAACTGCCTTGATTCCATAAGCAGGAAGGGCTGCCATTGTTATGCTTTTCAATATTCCATGATTTGGAATGTGATACCAGTATTAGTTTTCCATTGAAATTGTTAACAAATTCCCCCAAACTTGGGGACTCAGTAGAAATGTATTTTGTAAGTCAAGTAGATCAGAAATTCAACATGTGTCTCACTGGGCTAAAATCAAGGTTTTGAAGGCTGGGTTTCATCTGGAGGCTCTTGGGGAAAACCATTTTCTGGCCCTTGACAGTTTCTAGAGGCCCCCCATATTCCTTGGCTCATGGTTCCTTTCTTCCATCTTCAAAGTCAGTATTGGCAGACCTAGGCCTTCTCACATACCTCACTTGGACCTTCTCTTCTGTTTCCCTCTTCCATTTTAACAACTCTTGTGATTACATGGGGCCCACTGTAGTCCAACATAACTTCCCTATCTCAAGGTCCTTAACTTTACCCCACCTGCAGTGTCCTTTTTGGTATGTAAGGTGACATGCATATTCACGGTTTTAGGAATTGGGTTGCAGACATCTTTGGGGAAACATTATTTTGCTTACCAAGATACCTTTTTCCTGAGAAAACAGGACACAATCTTATGTTCTTTTTCTATTCCTTTTGCTTCATATAATATTGAAATCTTATCCAGACTTTTTACTGTGCCATATAAATATATATTTCAATAATTTTTAATCTCTCAAAGTTTAAAATATGGCAGTGATTATTACCAAGGCATATGTTGAATGATTTTTAAAAATGTCTTAATCCTGCCATTCAACAAACATAAAACTTAGCAAAGATTAATATTTGAATTTAAAGTGGAAAACATTTTTTTTAAATATGGAGAGAATATAATCATGTGTTTGCTTTAGAAAATAATGCAAATATTAATGAGTGAAAAAGTAAACTGTATTATAGCATTTTACTTTTTAAAGTTTTTGGCTAAAATGATATTTTTTCAAAATAAAAGCATATCTAATCTTAGACCAACTCCTTTTCCTATTCATTGACCTTGGCTAGAGAGAAAGAATATTACATTGAGTGTTTTGATTTCTATCTATAAACAATGACAAAAGCAGTATTTGTCTTTGACAGAATCATGAGGTTTTGTTAATTGAGATTTGTGAAGAGAGGTCCTCTAGAAGAGGAAGTGTCTTTATTCCTTTGTAACATGCTTATTTCAAAGTACCAGTAGAAACAGTTGCAATAATGCCACAAATAGAAATACAAATTTAAAAGGGCAGCAAGTGGTAAGGTGGTACAAGAATTTCATTGTCATGCAAACATTACTAGAGATGATGAATCTAGATGGAAAAGTTTATTACCAAGGAATTATGCTGAGTTGTTTTTCTCAGTTAAATTTCCAGAAAACAATTCAGAGTCCTGAAAAATATTGTATAAGAAATAGGAATTATTAAGTTAGAGAATAATCACCCTCAAAGCTTCATGTTCATTATAAAACTAACAATGGGCCTTTAATTAAAATAGACTCTTAAAAATCTCACCAAAATATTCATTTTATTCTAATTAACTAAACAATGTTTCCCTAAAGAAGGGGAAAGAGGGACACAGACACTTTGCATTCCTGCTTGCAACAAGAGCCAACCGAAACTCTGCCCATGCAATGTCTTAATGACACAAGGGAAATGGCTAAAACCACACTGGAAATAGAAAATGCCTTTAATACTTTCTTCACCTCATGAAGCAACTGGACAAAGCAAATCAGATGTCCCACTTATTTCCTTGGTTTACATTTGTTTCTTTCTCTAACTTCCTCCTCTTGGCTCCTGGCTCTATTAACTGTTCGGGTTGCTTAAACGAGCACTGAGGAAAATGTATGTAGCATGGTTTATTTTCAATAGTTATTTAATTCTAGCTGAGATATGTTGCAGAAGTAGGCAGGATGGACTGGTTGGGTGAGATGGTTGTCTAGTATATGGAAAAGGAAAGACTACATTTAGCTCCTGTCTTTTGTCATTTGTTCTCCGACCACAATTTCATCACTTAATCATTATAATCTAGTTAGGAAATCAGTATTATATCTTACAGAGTAGATTTAAAATATTATATGTGTCTATTATTCAAAAATGCTTATGAAATCATTTTACTTCTGGACTAATGTATTTATTGTTTATATCCCATGATTTAATATTTTATGGTCTATTTATAGTTTATACTGTATTGTTTCCCCAATACAATGTGCACATTCTTGAATTTTTTGTTCACCGTCCTGGAAATGTCCTTTTGCCTTCTGCCAGGCAGACACTTTCCAGTCAACCTTCAAAACCCAGCTCTCCTTTGTCCTGTATTATGAAATCTTGTGTAATATGAAGCCTATGGTGTCTCCTTTCTCTGCATTCATATAGAACCTATCTTTGGGCTGAGCCATATGTTTCTATTTGTGTGTGTGTGTGTAAGAGAGAGAGAGAGAGATTATTGTCTTTCCAACTAGATGCTAAGAAGATTCTTATGAGGCAGGGATTGTTTGCTCTATGTCTTTGTAACCTGACACTTTGCTTAATGTGCAGATTTTAGGTTACTTATAATTTGTCAGGACCCTTGGTTGCAAGTTAAAGAAACCCAACTCATATACCAACTTAAGCAATGAAGAAGGTCCGGGGATGAATCTGGCTGAAGATTTTGTCATATCTAAATTAGGTTCCCAAATTTATCATTAGGAATCTGTCCATTATTTATTATCTCTGCATTCCTTTGTTTTGGCTTTGTTTTCCAGTAGCAGCTGCCTAAATTGTGCCTTTTGGGAGTAAAGGGAGAGCTTCCTTCTCTCAGTAGATGCAGAGAAAGTCCTGGGGCTGATGCTCATTGGCTCCCTTGGACTGTCTTGCATTATGTGCTTACCCCAGACTAATAATCACCATTTTCAAAGGGAAGCAATTGAGTCATTGCGTTGGCCTGAGTTACATGGTCCTATAATGAGCCAGAGAGTGAGAACAGTTGCTCTCTCATTTCCCTAACATAGGCACTAAGATTGGAGGAGGGGTAGTTGCCCAAAGGAAAAACAGGGCTTTTGTGCCAACACAATGGGAAATGGATGCCAGATAGGAAAAACCAAGATGTCCACTGAGGAGTTCAGTACCTGTTTGCTAATTGATGAACTAAACATCTTTGTAGGAAAGAAGTCAGGTTTGTAGATATTCTGTACTATTTTTCACCTTCATCCAAAGTATTTTACAGTTAGGATAGTGCTGTGTATCCTCTAAGTGCTTCACAGCCACTGTTGGAGGTGGATGAGAGGGGATATATGACTTATGACTTTGGCTCCCTCCTGATATATCACCAGGGTTAGAAGGCTGTTACTCTCTCAAGGGTGGATTAACAACTGTGCTTACCTCTTTGAATCTTTCAATAGGATATCTGAGTTCTTTTGTGGAAGAGTGAACAGACTAGCAATCAATCTCTCATTGTGGGTTGTGCTGGTGTTGGCCAAATGGCTTCATGATAAAACTAGGTAGCATTATCAACTAATTAAATATTTTCCAGTTACCAGTTGTGGGACTCTTTTGGATTCTCTCACTGAGAACTGTTTTGATTTCAGAAGATGATTATAAAACATAGAAATGTTAAGCTTTCAAAGTTACCATTATTTCAGACATAAATTGTCAATACATGTACACTCAATTGGCTAACAGGGTTTTTGATTGCTTGTTTTGTACATGGAGAAGTAAGATCAGATATATTTTAAGTACAAAAATTTAATTAATGTATTAGGGAACTTGCCTGAGACCCAGCCAGTGAAGATCTTAATGAATAGTGCAGACAGTAAATGAAGAATTTTGGAAGATTAATTTCCATGGGAACTGCATGCTGGGCAGGTAAAACCAAGATGCCCTTTAAGATGTTCAGTAAATATTTGCTGATTGATCAATTTAATACACCTGAAGGACAAAGGTCAGGTTCATGTAGATTCTGTATCATTTTTTCACCTTCATTTCTAACACTTTATGGTTAGACTACATAATGATGTTTGAATAAAAGCACACGTAATCTTCCATCATTTGAATTTTGTTTAGCATTTGAGTATGACTTTTTTAGCTAGTTAAGTTTGTGTTTTTATGTATGAGAAAAGAGCAACTCAAGCATAAATAGAATAGTATGTCCTTTAAAAACCAATGTTCTGAAACCTCTGAGAAAGCGAATATTTATTTTTAATCAAAAATATTTATTGAACACTGCCTCAGTTTTATTTTTAATCTTTACTTTTTAGGACTGGAAGATAAGCAAGAATCTGCAGCTGGTGCCTGTCCGAGTATTAGTTTGTTCTTACAAATGTTTTACTCAACGTGACCCTAACCTCTTTGGAATTGCTCAGGTGTAGAGCAGGTGAGGTGCTCATTCACAGCCTCATGTGACTTGCCCTGTCAGCTCCGCATGCACAGTCAGATTATGCCCTGCCTAGAATACCTTGCTGTGTCTGTTCCCTTTGACAATGCATTAAATAAAGGAAGAAAACTAATTCTATCATGATGTTCCCAATTTATTACTATAGTCTGCCTTTAGCTTGTTTAGATTCTAGTAGTGCTTTTTTTTTGGCTTAAAAGTAAAAAATAAAAAAGGAAAAATAAGATCTGTGTGGCAAAAATAAGATCTACTGTTTTATGACCACCACTCCCCTTTTTCTAGATGAATATTGAGAGACTTTGATGGGGAAAAGTGTTTATTTTATGAATGTTTTGCCATTGAAGAGGAATCACTGTTTAGTGCTAGATAGTCATATTACATTTATGTGATTTCATTTGAGGCACTAGTATCTATTGACCTTCACATAAAAAATGAGGAGAAACTTGAAAAGTCAGGTTTGATAACTCCTAATATCACTTTGTGACTTTTTAATTCTTTTTTCTCTTTTTAAAACAATTTTTTACATGATAAACTGTCGAGGCAGTAATGCTGACATGATAATTTGGCTCATTTTCTTTGAAGGACAACAGAAAAGTAGAAAAATAAGTTATGAAAATATATGGTACACTTTGCACAGACCAGTAGTTCTTGGAAGTGTGTTCTATTGAGCACCATCCACATCAATTGAGAACATGTTAGAAATAAAAATTATCTGTCTCCACCCCAGAACCACTGAATTAGAAACTTTGAGAGTGTGGCCCAGCAATCGCTATTTTAACAAACCCTCCACGTGATCTCTTTGTATGCTATAGTTTGAGAACCACAGAATAGACTCAGAAAAAGCTGCTGCATGTTCAGAAAAGAAATATGATTATAATTTTATATTTAAACCCCACCAGAAATCTATTTCTTCTTGTCACTACCTATGATTCTTCTGGTAGAAAACTGAGTGGAGTCTCATCTTCCAGGTAGTTATTATCAGGTTACCTTCCTAGCAAGACCTTTTATGAGTTTAGTGCAGGTTCTTTATGCATCAGAGTTGCCTCTGGCATAATTGAGAAATAAAATCAATGGAGCACAGCAAAGAGATCCTCAACTCCAGAGAGCAAAGTTCAGGCCCCACTGAGACAGAGATGGGGCCTCAAGGTAACTTTCTAAAGGCTCCATTAAACAGGAATGCATTTTTAACAAAAATAAAAAACCAAATACAAATGAAAGACATGGGGTTCACCAAAAATGTATTACAGGGGTCAAGTATGTATGCTTATTGAGGGAAAATTGCTCAGTAAATTGATTTTGATTAGGAAAATAATTTCTTATAACCTAAGCTATAGAAAAAATTATTTTCATTTTTTTTTCTTTATTTCTTCGAAAACAAAAAAACCCAGGTTACATGTGCAGAACATGCAGGTTTGTTACATAGGCATATGTGTGCCTATTGATCCATCCTCTAAGTTCCCTCCCCTCATCCTCTACCCCCCGCAGGCCCTGGTGTGTGATGTTCCCCTCTCTGTGTCATGTGTTCTTATTGTTCAACACCCACTTATGAGTGAGAACATGTGGTGTTTGGTTTTCTGTTCCTGTGTTAGTTTGCTGAGAATGATGGTTTCCAGCTTCATCCATGTCCTTGCAGAGGACATGATTTTATTCATTTTTATGGCTGCATAGTATTCCATGGTGTATATGTGCCACATTTTCTTTATCCACTCTCTCAGTGATGGGCATTTTGGTTGGTTCCATGTCTTTTCTATTGTAAATAGTGCTACAATAAACATACCTGTGCATGTGTCTTTATAGTAAAATGATTTATGTTCCTTTGGATATATACCCAGTAATGGGATTCCTGGGTCAAATGGTATTTCAGGTTCTAGATCCTTGAGGAATCATCACACTGTCTTCCACAGTGGTTGAACTAACTTACTTTCTCACCAACAGTGTAAAAGCACTCTGATTTCTCCAGAGCCTTGCCAGTATCTATTATTTCCTGACTTTTTAATAATAACCATTCTAAGTGGCATGAGATGGTATCTCATTGTGGTTTTGATTTGCATTTATCTGATGATCACCGATGTTGAGCTTTTCTTCATATGTTTATTGGCCACATAAATGTCTTCTTTTTAAGTGTCTGTTCATATGCTTTGCCCACTTTTTGATGGGTTTTTGGTCTTTTTCTTGTAAATTTGTTTAAGTTCCTTGTAAATTCTGGATATTAGACCTTGGTCAGATGGATAGATTTCAAAAATTATTTCCCATTCTGTAGGTTGCCTATTTACTCTGATAAGAGTTACTTTTGCTATGCAGAAGCTCTTTAGTTTAATTAGATCCTGTTTGTGAATTTTGGCTTTTGTTGCAATTGCTTTTGGCGTTTTAGCGATGAAATCCTTGCCCATGCCTATGTTCTGAATTGTACTGGCTCGGCTTTTTTCTGAGGTTTTTATGGTTTGGGGTTTTACATTTAGTCTTTAATCTATCTTGAGTTAATGTTTGTATAAGGTGTAAGGAAGGGGTCCAGTTTCAGCTTTCTGCATATGGCCAACCAGTTTTTCCAACACCATTTATTAAACAGGGAATCCTTTCCCCATTGCTTGTTTTCGTCAGGTTTGTCAAAGATCAGATGGTTGTAGATGTGTGGTGTTATTTCTGAGGCCTCTGGTTCTGCTTCAGTGTTCTATATGTCTGTTTTAGTACCAGTACCATGCTGTTTTGATAACCATAGCCCGTAGTATAGCTTGAAGTCAGGTAGCGTGATGTCTGCAGCTTTGTTCTTTTTGCTTAGGATTGTCTTGGTTGTACAGGGTCTTCTGTGATTCTATATGAAATTTAAAATAGTTTTTTTTCTAATTCTGTGAAGAATGACAATGGTAGTTTGATGGGAATAGCATCAAATCTGTAAATTACTTTGGGTAGTATGGGCATTTTCATGATTTTGATTCTTCCTGTTCATGAGGATGGAATGTTTTTCCATTCGTTTGTGTCCTCTCTTTTTTCCTTGAACAGTGGTTTGTAGTTCTCCTTGAAGATGCCCTTCATGTCCCTTGTAAGTTGTATTCCTAGGTATTTTATTATCTTTGCAGCAACTGTGAATGGGAATTCACTCATGATTTGGCTCTCTGCTCATCTATTATTGGTGTATAGAAATGCTTGTGATTTTTGCGCATTAGTTTTGTATACTGAGACTTTCTTGAAGTTGCTTGTCAGTTCAGAAGTTTTTGGGTTGAGATGATGGGGTTTTCTAAATATAAAATCATCTCATCTGCCAACAGAGACAACTTGACTTCCTCTCTTCCTAGAATATCCTTTCTTTCTTTTTCTTTCTTTCTTCCTTCCTTTCTTTCTTTCTTTATTTTTTTTCACTTGATTGCCCTGGTCAGAACTTGTAATACTATGTTGAATAGATAGGAGGGGTGAGAGAGGGCATCCTTGTCTTGTACCAGTTTTCAAAGGGAATGCTTCCAGCTTTTCTTATTCAATATGATAATTTGCTGTGGGTTTGTCATAAATAGCTCTTATTATTTTGAAATATGTTTCATCAATATCTAGTTTATTGAGAGTTTTTAACATGAAGTGATGTTGAATTTTACCAAAGGCCTTTTCTGCATCTGTTGAGATAATCATGTGGTTTTTTTGTCTTTAGTTCTGTTTTTTTGATGGGTTATGTTTATTGATTTGCATATGTTGAATCAACCTTGCATCCCAGGGATGAAGCTGACTTGATCATGGTGGATAAGTTTTTTGATGTGCTGCTGGATTCAGTTTGCCAGTATTTTATTGATGATTTTCACATCAGTGTTCATCAGGGATATTGCTGAAGTTTTCTTTTTTTTTGTTGTGTCTCTTCCCAGTTTTGGTATCAAAATGACACTGGCTTTATAAAATGAGGGAGGATTTCCTCCTTTTCAATTGTTTGGAATAGTTTCAGAAGGAATGGTACCAGCTCCTCTTTGTATTTCTGGTAGAATTCAGCTGTGAATCCATTTGGTCATGGACTTTTTTTGGTTGGTAGGCTCTTAATTACTGCTTCAATTTCAGAGCTTGTTATTGGCCTATTCAGGGATTCAACTTCTTTCTGGTTTAGTCTTGGTAGGGTGTATACATCCAGAAATTTATCCATTTCTTCTAGATTTTCTAGTTTATTTGTGTAGAGGTGTTTATAATATTCTCTGATGATACTTTGTATTTCTGTGGGGTCAGTGGTGATATCCCCTTTATCATTTTTATTGTGTCTATTTGATTCTTTTCTCTCTTTGTCTTTATTAGTCTAGCTAATGGTCTATTTGTTTTTTAAATTTTTTCAAAAATTTATCTCCTGGATTCATTCATTTTTTGAAGGGTTTTTCATATCTCTATCTCTTTCAATTCTTCACTGATCTTTGTTATTTCTTGTCTTCTGCTAGCTTTTGCATTAGTTTGCTTTTGCCTCTCTAGCTCTTTTAATTGTGATATTAGGGTGCTGATTTGAGATCTTTCTAGCTTTCTGATGTGGGTAATTAGTGCTATAAATTTCTCTCTTAACACTGCTTTAGCTGTGTTCCAGAG
This sequence comes from Plecturocebus donacophilus, assembly GCA_004027715.1. Taxonomy (NCBI): domain Eukaryota; kingdom Metazoa; phylum Chordata; class Mammalia; order Primates; family Pitheciidae; genus Plecturocebus; species Plecturocebus donacophilus. The sequence goes on from PVKP010000451.1 coordinate 187,797, forward strand.
ATTCTGGTACATTGTCTCCTTATTCTCATTGGCTTCAAAGAACTGATGGGCTTCGCTTTGTAAGGTGACCTGGCCTTTCTCTCTGGCTGCCCTTAGAAGTTTTTCCTTCAACCTTGGAGAATCTGATGATTACATGTCTTGGGGTTAATCTTCTCGTGGAGTATCTCAATGGTGTTCTCTGTATTTCCTGAATTTGCATGTTGGCCGGTGTTGCTAGGTTGGGGAAGTTCTCCTGGATAATATTCTGAAGTGTGTTTTCCAGCTTGTTTCCATTCTCCCTGTCTCCTTCTGGTACTCAAATCAATCATAGGTTCGGTCTTTTTATGAAGTCTCATATTTCTTGAAGGCTTTATTCATTCCTTTTTATTCTTTTTTTCTCTGTTCTTGCCTGCATATGTTATTTCAGTAAGGTGGTCTTCAGACTCTGATATCCTTTCTTCTGCTTGGTCGATTTGGCTGTTGATAGCTATGTATGCTTCAAGAAGTTCTTGTGTTGTGTTTTTTAGCTCCATCAGGTTGGTTATGTTCCTCTAAACTGGTTATTCTAGTTAGTAATTCCTCTAACCTTTTATCAGGGTTCTTAGCTTCTTTGCAGTGGGTTAGAACATGCTTCTTTAGCTCATTGTAGTTTTTTATTACGCATCTTCTGAAGCCTACTTTTGTCAATTCATCCATCTGATCCTCCGTTCAGTTCTGTGCCCTTGATGGAGAGACATTGCAATCATTTGGAGAAGAGGCACTCTGGCCTTTGGGTTTTCAGCATATTTTCTTTGATTCTCATCTTTGCGAGTTTGTCTAGTTTCAGTTTTGAAGCTGCTGACTCTTGGATGGGGTTTTTGTGGGGAACTTGTTGTTGTAAATGCTGTTGTTGTCACTTTCTGCTTGTTTGTTTTCTTTCAATAGTCATGTCTCTCTTCTGTAGGGCTGCTGCAGTTGGCTGGAGGTTAACTTCAAGCCCTATTCATCTGATTCACTCCCATGCCTGGAGAGGTCACTCAAGGCTGGAGAGAACCAAAGGTGGGTGCCTCCTCCTTCTTCTGGGACCTCTGACCTCGAGGGTCACCAACCCCTGATGCCAGTAGGATTGTTCCTGTATAGCATGTCTGACAACTACTGTTGGATCTCACCCAATTTGGTGGCACGGGGAGCAGGACCCATTTAACAAAGTACTTTGTCCCTTGGTGGAGAGGTTGTGTTTTGCTGGGGGGAATCCCACTCATTTAGGTTACCCAGATTCCTCAGAACTGCCAGGAGGAGAGGCTGAGTCTGCTGGTCGTTAGAGACTGCAACCACTCCTCCCTCTAGGGGCTCAGGCCCAGGAAGATCTGAATTCGGTCCCTGAGCCTCTGGCTGGAGGTATTGGAGATCTTGCAGGGAAGCCCCGCCCACTGAGGAAGGATGGGTCAGGGTTAGACCTGAAGAGGCATTCTGACCACAGACTGCCACAGCCTCACAGCCAGTGGGTTGGACTGTGGGGACAAGCCTTAGGACCAAGCCATCCAGCCTCCCTGGCTTCAGAAGGAAAACAGCACAAGCTGGAGCTATAGAAATGGGTGCTGCTCTTCCCCCACCTAGGTAGCTTAGCATGTTAGGTAGTTGTGAGTCACAGCACTGACTGCTACTCAGTGGCATAGATAGCAGGCAGTGGCAGCAGGTGCTGGTCGCTCCTCCTCCTGGGAGTTTGTTAGGCTTAAACAGATTCCAGCTGAGAGGTTATAAGCACCTGCGAGTTCCAGGGTTGGGATGCTAGACTCCTGTGGCATGGGTTTGTGAGTGGGACCTTCTGATCTGTGAGTTGCACAGTTCCATGGAAAAAGCACAGTCTCCCTGGCTGAGTAGCACACTCACTCACTGCCTGCCTTCTCTAGGGGGATGGGATTCCCCTTCCCTGTGTGGCTCTCAGGTGGGCTGCTGCACAAACTGCTGTTCCTTCTCTCCGTGGGTCCTGCCAGCCTTCTAGTCAATTTTGATGAGAGAATCTGGATACCTTGGTTGCCAGTGAAGGATTCACATGCCTTTTTTGTTTTTTTTTTTTTAATGGGAGCCCTCTGAACCATGCTGCTTCTAGTAAGCCACCTCCCAGTAAAGTGTTTTGTTTACCATTTTAACCCCATGATCTCAGCTACAATGTATGTGCCATTCTGGTCTTGAAGAGAAAGTTTTATCCATATATTTATCTCAAGTGACACAAAAGAAAATATTGGCTCCCTAACTTCTCCTTTCTAGTCCTGTCCTTGTCGTATTCCAAGGTACCGCAACCTGGTTTCTGCCCCGCCATGCCATGGCAACTGGCCTTTCAGAAGTCATCAGTGACTTACTCACAGTCCAGCTGCTCCGCCTCTGGCTGGTGCTCCGTGAAGTGTTGGGCTACATTGGCTGCTTCTGCCTCTTGGAACTATATGCCTGAGGTCCAATCCTTTACCCCATCCCTGTAATTGAATCTTCTTCTATATTTCCCTCAAAATCATGTGTTGAGGGAGATAAAAAATAAAAGATGGGCTAATAATAATAATGGTAAGTACTTTGGTGAGAAGTAGAAGATGATCCAGAAAATAGAGAATTGTGGGAGTACTTTTTATATAGGGCCTGAATCCTATAAGGTAATATTTGATCAGTGATCTGAAGCAAGTGAATGAGTGACTCCTACAGATACAATGAATAGGAACCAGTTGAATATTTGAAAAGCTAAAAGCCCAGGCTAAATGCATGCTAAAATAAATCCATGACTCTGATGTCCGGAAATTTAGTGTTACTGGTTGCATGGTCATGTATCGAGTGTCACCATGGTAACCAGACCCTGGAAGGTTGCATCTGCTTCTGCCCTTGGGGTCAACTCCTGTTCTGAATCACTGACTAAGTTTGAAACTTAATCAATCTCGCTGCACCTATACATGTATGTGTTTGTGTATGATAGTGTGGTTATCTTGTCCATGTATAATCATCTGAAACTCTCTTTTTGGGATCTGTAACTGCAAACTATTTCCTAACAATTACAACCAACTTTTTTATTCTGATGAAGTTAAAGCAACTGGAGAAATAACTTTTTGTGAATTATCTAGCTTCAGTTTTTCTCCTCTTTTTGTCTCTTCTGTGGTTGCTCTTTGGAATTTTTGTTTTTCACTCACATTTACCTAGAAAGAGAATAAGATGGAGAAACAGGTCTCTTTTACTGTTTGTTATAAACTCTTAACATCTATGTTAGGGGGAAGTAGCTTCAAACAGAATAATATATGTTATTTTAGGATTGTTAATGAATTCTATTTATGTCCTCGGTTATTAAGAGTAATTCAACTGTGGTCTTTGATTCTTTATATTTGTGTATCCTATTTGTAAATGCAATCCAAATGGATTTTCTCATTTAATTACTCAATATTTCTAACAACTTTTCACAATGGTTAGTTGAATCCAGTGGATAAAGAGTTGCTAAAACTAGCTAAAATATTGATATTATTTTTCTATAATCAAAGCAATAAACCATTATGTATGCTAGCTATTTTAGGACTTTTATGTTAAAAAGTATTGTTTTCTTTCTTAACATATTTATTAATGGAGATTACCAAGAAAGTTTTTAATGAAGCTGGACTTAATTTTTTCATTTGAGGAAGCTTCTAACATCTCCAGAATAACATTTGAAACTCTCATTGGTATTTCTTCATAAAATATTTCTGCATATTCCTTGTTGTCTAGGTTATTTTATGGACTGCAGCTATTAGAAAATAAGTGGCTGGAAGTCACTTGCACTTGCTAAACAACTGTTTTGCCTCGTGGCCTTGAGAATGTCCCTAGGCAGCTTAAGCTGCAAATTCACTGCTGGTACTTTGGGAGCCTTCTGTAGGCCACAGGGCTCCAAACTGCATGAAACCTCCTGACCTGAAGTTCAAAAGGAATCTGGAGACTCATAGAGCAGCCATGGCACACCAGAATTTAAGAGGGGCCTTTTAAAAGGTCCTAGTTTCATTGGAATCAGTGCCCTGAGGGGCTAGAGAAATCACCTGAGCTGATGGGAGACAGCTGCCTTGTTTCTAGATGCATCGTTGGAGTGAGTGAAGATGATTAATACGGCAAAGCAATAGTAAATATGGGTGTTGGTGAGTGAGAAAATGAGCTACAAAAACTAAAAGAGCAAGGCTGCTTCAGAAGGTTCCCGGGATAGAGAAGGCAAAAGATGTAGAATCTCTTGGATTCAGGCCATCCACGGGCAGCTGAGAGTTCTGACACATTCAAAGGCAACTGTTTGGGCCTTAAGTGAGGTGGGGCTCATCAATATCACTGCAGATGGAAGGTGAGCAGGCTGGTCGGTATTAAACCTGGATCGTGAGTTGGAGGCAGACAGCCTGGGGCAGGGGCTGCATGGAGCAGGAGCTTCGCAAGGACCACTTTATGGGACGTTACTGGCTTTTATTCCTGTAAGTAATTTGATACATATTTGGAGAGAGAGGAAGAAAGTGAGTGTATTGGAAAGTAGAGAAGCTGGATCATGGCCCTCCCTCCCCTAGTAAAATTAGAAAAAGCCTCCAGTCACTTTAATTTTAACCAAAGCCTATGATTTCTTTCTGGTGTGACTGAAGAAACCAGAGGTTACTTGTGGTTTATTATTTTATCTTTCCAAATAGAGTACAAAAAAAGTACATTTAAAATGTTTTAAAACTGACCAATTAAAATGCCTCATTCAAGTAAGTAACGGTTTGAAAAAGAAAGTACTACCTCAAGGGATAAAATATCATATCTCACTGAAAGATTTTCATTTTATGTTTCCAATTGTTAATCCAACAAATATTTATTGCTACTTCTCATAAGGAAGATGTTATCCAAATTTAGCAGTGGATGGACAAAGCCTCAAAGAGCTTTGTCCCTAGCACAATGACCAGAAAGGGATTCCTTTAAAATGTCAGATCAGGCTCTTCTCTGCTCGAATCCTGCCAGTCTCACTCTCCATATTCTATTTCCTCTGCTGGATCACTGTTCCCTCAGATCTTCTGGCTCATTTCCCCACAATCTTTAGGAAGTCCCTCTCTGGCCACCCTATTTAAAATTATGACGCCCACCCCAACATGCACAAAGGCCCTTCCCTTATGTTTCTCTCATTCCTCAACACCTTCTATTTCACTCTACAATTTACTTATTTATTTATTATCTGTCTTCCTCCACTATAGTGTAAACTCTGTGGGAGTAGGGCAGGAATATTTCCCTCTAACGTTTTATTATGAAAATTTTCAAACATATATAAAAGTTGGAAGAACTTTGCAATGAACACCCATATGCCTATCACCTAGATTCTATAATTAACATTTTACTATATTTGCCTTATTAAATAGCTGTTTATTCCTCTATTCGATCATCAGTCTATCGTATTTTTTATGCATTTTGAAGTTGAAAACATCAGTATATTTTCCTTCTAATATTGCAGTGTGCATATCACTAACTAGAGTTAATTACTTACCTTTTTATCTTTTTTACATGGACATTCTTATGCACAAATTTATAAGACTTTGGCAAATGCTTTCCCAAACCTTTATCAAGATATCGAGCATTGCCACCACCCCCAAAAATGTTCTCATGTCCCTTCCCTGTAAGGTTGCTGGATTTTACAAATAAAAATATAGGATGCCCTGGTAAATATGAATGTTAGCAAACAATGGATGCCTTTTTATATAGTAATGTCATAAATATTGCATGGGACACATTTGTACTAAAAAATTCTGTTTATCTGAAATTCAAAATTCATCTGGCAACCCTGCTTTCTGGTGAATTTCATGCTGCCCCTTCACCCGCAACAAGCAACCATTTTTCTGATTTTTTTTTCCACCATAGATTTTGCCTGTTTGAGAACTTCCTGTGAAAGGAATCATACAGTATGTATTCTTTTCTGCAAGGCTTTTTTTCCACTTAGTATAATGGTTTCAAGATTCATCCATATTGTTGCATATATCATGAGTTTGTTCCTTTTTGTTACTGAATAGTATTCCATAATATAACTGTAATACACTTGGTTCATCCATTCTCCAACTTGGGCTTGTCCAATTTTTGTTTAATATGAATAAGCTGCTATGAACCAAAGCATACATAGAAACATTTGTTGGGTGCCAGTTATGTTCTAGACAACTTCTTGACATGCCTCATAAGCACTTTGTGATTTAACTTTTTTTTTTAACCTCTTCTCTCGTCTCACCTCTTGCCACTCTTTACTTAAGCTGAATTTCCTCCAGCTGTCTTCCTTTCACTGCTCTGAAGCTTCCATGCTATCCCCACCTGGGGTTTTCTATGCAGTTCCCTCTAATTGGAACGTGGTTTCTCCCTGATGGTTCCTGGCACATTTTACTTAGGTTCCTGTATTTACCACAGTGGGACCAGAAGCAAGTTTCCTCACTTCTCAGGGCCTGTATCAGTGACCTCTCTACCTGTAACATAAAATAAATAGTCCCTTCTCAGGGGGTTAGTATAAAGATTAAATGAATCAATTTATGAAAAGCACATGGCCTGGCATCATAGTATGTGTTCAGTCAATGTTTGTAATAGATGTCATGGAAGACTTTGAATTTCTAGAAGTTTATGCTTTGCATATACTCAATACTACAGAACAGAGAATGGCAAAAGGTGACGACAACAGTGTGGAAGATAAGAGAATACAAGCAAGCAAGTAGAAAAAAGACCAAATTGAGTTTATAAAACTAGTCTACATGAGTACACTAAATGACAGTTGAGATTGCGGCAGTGGGAACTGAACATGAAGTAGATTTAGAAGACCTTTATCTTAGAGTCAGAATCAACTTACTATACATTAAAGAGCAAAGGAGAGGGTGGAGACATGAATAGCTAGGAGCTTTCCATCTTATCTGGGTTTTATCTGGGTATTTGTAAGAATGTAGTCTGGGCATGGTGGCTCATGCCTGTAATCCCAGGGAGGTGGGTGGATCACGAGGTCAGAATTTCAAGACCAGCCTGGGCAACACAGTGAAACCCCATCTCTACTAAAATACAAAAACGTATCTGGGCATGGTGGCAGATGCCTGTAATCCCAGCTACTCCGGAGGCTGAGGCAGGAGAATCTCTTGAACCTGGGTGGCAGAGGTTACAGTGAGCCAAGATTGTGCTACTGCACTACAGCCTGGGCAACAGAGCGAGACTCCATCTCCAAAAAAAAAAGAATGCGGGAGCCAAGTAGCAAGGTAAGAGATTTGGAAAGGGGGTCTGGATGTGATGGGAAAGGCTGAGTCTGATTTTACGATGAACATGAGAAGTTAAGTATGCTAACTGGACATTAGTGGAAATGCTCAGCAGCCCATTGGAAAGCAAAATATAAGCAAAGGCATGCATTCTGGTGAGGAGTGAATTATATCTTTATATCATCGGATGACTATGATTTCATTGCTGTTCCTCTACAAATTTAATTCTTCCTTTAGACTAGTCTTACATGGGGTTTTAACAGTTGAACAATTATTTCCTTAGATGTTGTAGTCTCAGATAGCAAAGACACAGGGACATGGATAGAAGGTTCTTGTAATGGGGAGAAGGCCAAAATCACATATGGGGAGGCTGTTGCAAAGTCAGAAGGAACACTCTTGGAAGGGGACCGACCACTTAATAAGGTGTGACTGTGTCAGCAATGAAATGCTTTTCTTTTTTTTTCTCCTGAAGGATTAAGAGTCTGGCACTTTGAATCACTGCGTTCCAATTTGCAGCTTAGGGTGGATTATTTTAAATCCTAAAACTGTAAGGGAAAAAATAGAGCCAGTAGGGCTGGTTTCTGATCTCCAGGCAAGAGGCAAATGCTGTATGACACAGGAAACTCTGTGTGTGTATGTGCGTCTGTGTGTGCGTGTGTGAGTGTGTGTCTGTATGTGTGTGTTTGTGTGTGCATTTGTGAGCATTGTCTTTCTTCCCTGTTTTGATTCTTTACCACTGCTAGGCAGGAACTGGAGGTCAGAGAATTAACTGACATTACTACAATGGCTTTCCTTTGATACAATAAGAACTTCATAGTCACAGCAATAGGTCTTCATGTCATTTTTTAGAAAAGTAGGTATATGAAGTCTTCATCTATTATTTTGTATAATGTTGGTAGTGTGTAATATAGCAAAAACTACCCAAGATTTTCAACCTGACAGGTTCTTCTAGGACCAGAATAACTCATTAAGAAAAACAAAATGAATCTGAAATTAAGTTGTTTCTCTGAATGTATTTTTCAAGTACATATGCAATAAATAAAGGGTTACTTTCGTGACAGAAATTTTCATAGAACTCAATTCTTTCAATGTAAGCATTTTCAGGTTTCTAACCAAATAAATTTATTTCTAACTAAAATATGCTATTTTTTATTTCCCTACATATGGGGTCTGTATTATCAGAATGATAATTCTGATACATTATGTTTTTAGAGGAATATTTAGAGAAACTGAGAGAATCTGTGATGAAATGATACCTGGTATTTTGCTGATGATTCCAAACTTCACTTTTCATGAAAGGGATAATTTATTGTTAAAAACAAAAAAAGGTTTTTCTACTACACCATACTATGTTCCTTACAATATTAAGGATATGCCCTTTTGCATTTTACCAGTAGATTTTCCAGGGCATGTGCCCCATAACCAGTGTTTTGGGTTAAACATGTCTTGCTGAATTTCAGAAGCACCTAAGAAAATCCCATTGGTTTGATTTGGGGAAATCAGAGTGCCAGGATGCTTGAATAGGTGACAAGAAGTGGGGAGACCTAGTGATGATGTTTTCAGACGTCCTAAATTGACCTATTTCATGAAGCTAGTGTTTGTTGACAGACATCCAGAAGGCTGAAAGCATTATATAAAAGAATCAGACACTGCCTATGCCTAACATGCTTGTAATACACCTCTATGAAGTTTCAATCTAAACAAAATGTTGATTTTACTAGGGGAAAAGCATTTCGAGAATACAGATGATTGAATGAGTTGATCTCTTGGGGCTCCTGTGATTTCAAGAAAGTCTATGCATTTTTGAAAGCTGGTGATTACTGACAAATTAAGGTTTGACAATTCTAGCCAAGAATGTGCTTAATGTTCATTGGGAGAACTGAATTATACTGGGAATACTTCCAAGTTGGTGGAGAATGCCTTCGGTTTTAAAGATGCTTCCACAGTCTTGCCTGATTGTATTTAAATTGTGCTTTTTGATATCCTGGTGAGACCCTAATGAAAAAGAAACCTCAAACAGAGGAAAATTTATTTCAGCCTAATTAAGATTCATCAGATTGATCCTTTCAATAAGGCAAAGCAGGGTAAGTGCAGAAGAGGAAACATCAGGAGAAAAAGGAGGGAAGTAGGCCACTGAAGAGACAGTGTGGAGAAACAGTAGACAGCTTTCCCCTTAGAAAATATGGCAGAGGGGCCCAGCGCCGTGGCTCATGCCTGTAATCCCAGCACTTTGGGAGGCCAAGTCAGGCAGATCACCTCGGTCAGGAGTTTGAGACCAGCCTGGCCAACATGGCAAAACCCAATCTCTACTAAAAATACAAAAATTATCCGGGCATGGTGGCACATGCCTGTAATCCCAGCTACTCGGGAGGCTGAGATAGGAGAATCACTTGAACCCAGGAAGCGGGGGTTGTAGTGAGTGAAGATCCCACCACTGCACTCCAACCTGGCAACAGAGCAAGACTCTGTCTCAAAAAAAAAAAAAAGAGAGAAAGAGAAGATAGGGAAAGATAGAAAAAGAAAATGCAGGAGAGGGGCATAGAACCCAAAATCTCACCTTTCTGGCAAATATGTTCCTCAAAGCTGAAAAGATAAAGCAACTTGTCCCAAACCACACCTAAAACTCTCACCTACTTCTGTATAGTTCAACGTGCTTTATTTTCAGTCCACCTATGCTTTGGTCATAGAGTCCTCCAGAAAGCCAGAATTGCTACAACAATCTTTTGAACTCCCTTGTTGCTACAGACATACTACTTTTTAGACATGTGAATGAGTTACTGTCCTCTAGCCCCCAGAACAGCCTTCCATTCTCTTTACCATCTTCACTTTGTCCCTGGGCTCTTCTCTTCTCCAAAAGTTTAAGGATGATATTCTAATCTGGGTTTCCAGAAACATCAGCTTATTTCAAATTGATCAGAAGCAGATGTAGAAAATGGAAACAACAATAGATTTAATACCAGTTTATGTGAATCTTGAAATCATTTTCCTAATTAACTTAATTTCTTTTTAAACTAGTATAATCCTCAATTCTCTGAAACTTCTTGTATCTGTTTTTTTCATGCCCTTTAATGGATGACTACAATCTTTCTGGGTGTGAAATATTGGTTAGGAATATATTTTGGAGCTCATGAGTTCTATAACTTAATTGGCTTTAAGCCAGTCTGTTGGACATATCACAAACTTTTCTTTAAGTCTGCTTAGAATGTTAAAGCTGTTATTTTTCAGAGTGGGCCACCAACCCCTTCATTAATTAGTGCATTAGCAAGCTCTTCCAGGTCTCTTAAGAAGTAGAGTAGTTGCCCACCATTTAGCCATTACTAACGCAATGGCACATAGTCATGGTTACTGCATGCATTAAAATGGGCTGGCCCTCTATTTTGTTTTTTTTTTTTTTTTTAAAGAAAGTGGGGCAGAGACTTGGCAGTGAAAGACACCAGTCTTTGCCTTCTTTTCAGCTTCATAAAATACTTGCTTCATTCTCAAGGCCATGAAGGAATTCAGATAGTAAATGCTGAAGTATTTGATGCTGTTAAATAAAACAGCCAAACCAGAATGAAAACTCTATATTTTTTGCAAATGGAAAAACTGAAAACAATCTTTTCATTCAATGAATAGGCTTGTCATTGTTGCTAAACAGCCTGCCTGCCTGCCT
>PVKP010000452.1:0-158431 GCA_004027715.1 Plecturocebus donacophilus
TGATGGTGGTGATGATGGTGATGATGATGGTGGTGATGATGATGCTGGTGATGATGATGATGGTGATGATGATGGTGGTGATGGTGATGATGATGATGGTGATGATGATGTTGGTGATGATGATGATGGTGATGATGGTGGTGGTGATGATGATTGTGGTGATGATGGTGATGACAACGGTGGTGATGATTGTGGTGATGATGGTGGTGATGACAGTAATGATGATGGTGGTGATGGTGATGATGTTGCTGGTGGTGGTGCTGATGATGGTAACAACATCAGTAATTGTTGCTAACACCTCCCAAGTTAGAGATGAACATTTCCATTTTAGAGATGAAGAAATTCATCAGAAAGAATCACTACTATCAGGGTAACTATTTTGTCAGTGAAATGACCAAAAACCCTAGAGTCCAAAGGGCTTAAAAGGAAGCCCTGGTGCTTTTTATGTGGTTTTGAGCAGCTCATTGACTTAACAGATCCTGGTCATCCCATCTGTTGAATGAGAATAATGAATCTGCCTAGAGCTCACCATAATTCTGAGGACTTCAGGAAATAATTGATGTGAGATATTGTTGAGTCAACTGTTTAGAATTATGGTGCTCTCATAGAAACATGCTTATCATTGGCCAATCAGGCCCTGGGAAACATACAGGGAAATTAATCACTCTCAGAAGATTCTACAAGTCCACATTATGATTCTCTCAAGACTTTATTTTATTCATTCTTAGGCTCTGTAGATAAGACCTTCCTTAGTTAGAATTATCTTCTTTCTCTTATGATCTGTGTGTTCTTAGACAAATACAAAACATTTCTGCATCATGGTTTCCTTCTGTGTAAAATGAATCCAATTAAAGTGTCCATATCCTCAGTTATTCTATGATGTAATCCATGTCAGGTGCCTGGAAAAGTTAGCCTTCAGTAAGAGTTAACTATCATTTTATTGTAATTTAATATCAATCTATTTGGTGCCTCTTTTGTCCCAGACATAGTACTGGTTTTAAGGATGTAAACATAAATAAAACCTATTCCTCATTATGCAAGGACTCCTTAGTACATTGGGAAAACAGGACAAATAATTACTAGAGAATATGGTTGAGGTTATGACCCACATGTTCACAGGCTTTGGGAGCATCCAGAAAGGACTGTAGCCAAGAGGTTGGAAGGAAATTCAAAGCTATGCTGCAGTTGACGAAATTTCTGAGTTTATCCAGGACATTCCCCATTTTATGTGTTGACCTGGAGTCTGGACCCCTAGGCATCATGAACAACATGTACGCATGCAGAAGGTGCAACAGTTCATGGGCAAATAATCAAGTTTGATTTTTTTCTTAATAAGGGATGTGGGCCTTTTATGATCTAGCCTTGCCCTCCTCACAGCCTTGTCATCTCCCGCTGCTTCCCCACATCCAGGCTAGAAATGACAGGTCCTACAAATGACAGAACTTTCTCAAACTCTCTGAGCCATGTGTCATCTGTCTTGATAGTCCTCTTCCTTACCCACTTTTGCCACATCCCCATCATTAACCTGCTATGTCTTGGCACTGCCCCAGAGCCTTCCAGTGCCAAGCCTTCCAATGCCTAGCCTCCAGAGCCTTCCCTGATCTCAGCTGCTCTCTGCAGTCTCCCTTGTGTGATCTTATCCCTGGGATCCCAGAGCACCTTGATGCATTTCTACTCCAGCATGGACCACAACCCGTTATCATCTTGCAATTGTTGGCATGCATCATGTGCTAAATAAAAATACTGTCTTAACACCTGAAAATAGGACTCCTTTAAGGGAAGAAACTGCCTTTGTCTAGAGAAATATTTTATTGATATGACTGAGGTAAAAGCTGCAACCCTAAAAACATGAGACTGCTAGACTACTTAGCAATAAAAATTAACCAAAAATTAGAGATGGAGATTGGTGTTGAGGACCAAGAATGCCAAAAACGAGAAAAGGATATGGTCTAGCCACATGCTGAAGGATTTGTAAGAACAAGATTGGTTAAAATGTTAAGTTCTTGGTGTAACAATGCAAGCCATCAACCACAGGTTCGTAAGTGACGTTGTTTTTAGTTGGCATCAATCCTGGTGCTGGAACCCATGGCTGGGTCAGTGCATGGGGAGAAGAGACAGGTTGGTGTCCCACAGCTGAACTAATCTGACAGGAATAGGAGTCTTTAGCTGGACTCTGAGACTTTACACAGCTCCCTATATTTGGGATATATATATATCTTGGAAAGATTCAAGTTGTATCTATGGTGGGCATGGCCTAAGGTAATCTCCAATGAGTCATGCAGTTGCATAATTGTCTTTTCTGAGTGCAAGCAGAACCTGTGACTTGCTTCTAACAATAGAATATGGTAAAAGAGATAAGATGTCACTCTTTTGTGTACTTTTTCAAAAAATATGGCAAAGCCAACTGGATAGTCATGCCCGTAATTATGTTACATCATATGAGACTCTGCCATGGCATACTGGGGGTAGGGATTCTCCTGCTGGTCTTGATGTGAGCTTCTGTGTTTTGAAAGGCCTGTGAGAGCTATGTGGCAAGCAACTGTGGTGGAGTCTCGGACTTGAGAGCAGCCCCTGGCTGATGACCAGAATGAAGGTGGGACCTGTTCTGGAACTGCAAGGATCAACAATCATGGGATCTTGGGGAGTCCTCCCACAAGCTCCAGAGAGGCACATGGCCCAGCCAACTCCATGACTGCTTCTTTGTGAGGCACTCAGCAGAGGACTCAGTTAAGCCATGCCTAGGCTTAACTCTTCATCAAAACTGAGATTTAAAAATTGTGTGTTGTTGTAAGTTAGTGGCTATTTGTTATGCAGCAATAGAAAACTAATGCAATGTGGAACAAGAATGTGCACAGAGTGCATCTGACTTTTACAGAGCAGAGTAACCTAAATGAGGTCTGGGCTGCATGTGTGTATTGGCTCTGCTAGACTCCACTCCTGGAGGGCAGAGACTATGTCTTGTTCCTCTCTGTAACTCAGTGAACAGCTCAAACCTGGCACTTAATAGAACCAAGACGTGTTTAGAGAATGAATAAAAACAATTTCAGCAATTAGCAATGGTCTTGTTGTTGAAATTAAAGGCAAGGGATATAAAGTGAACCTGAAAAGACAGGCTGGGAGTATGATATGAAAAGTTTTGTAGATCAAATGAAGAGTTTGAGCTTTATTCTGCAGATTTTTTTTCTTTAAAGAGAGACATGATCTCACTCTGTCACCCAGGAAGGAAGGCAGTGGCATGATCATAGCTCACTCTAACCTCTAACTCCTGGGCTCAAGTGATTCTCCCATCTCAGCCTCCCAAGTAGCCGGGACTAGAGGTCCAGCACCACCACCCATGGTTAGTTTTATTTTTATAGAGATGGGGGCCTCACTATGTTGCTCAGGCTGGTCTTGAACTCCTGGCCTCAAAAGATCCCCTTTTTAGCCTCTCAAAACACTGAGATTAGAGGCATAAGCTTCTGTGCCCAGCCTAGAAGATCTGAATATCTGTCTATCCACGTACATACATATATATGTATCTGTGTGTGTGTGTGTGTGTGTGTACATACATACACTTACACACATCCATCTATTTCTATCTGTAATCTCTATCCCAAGACAGGTCTCTGACAGGACAGCAGTCAGGACGGTGTTATCATGAGCTGACCAGAGAGGAGAAGGGTGGTGCGCTGGAGAGATGACGAGGGTCCCGAGAGAGCATCCTCCTGTGGTCTTGGCAGGAGTTGTGACTAATGGGATATAAAGATCGAGCAAGAGGAGCACTCGGAGGGTCCTGGGGTGGGAAGACAATGGACGATGTGCTGTTCGCAGACATCAGCAGGCTGTGCAGTGCGGCCAGCAACACCATGAAGATAAGAAGCTACCTGCGGACCTGCTGCACTTGAGGTCCAAGAGGAAATCTCCATCCGGCTGATTGAAATCTAAATTTAAGTCTAAGGGAAAGGTCGGGGCTGAATATCTAACTCTCTTTCAGCTCATGGTCTGATTTCAGAGCCAGGAGAATGGATAATTCCGCCTTCGCCAACCCCCAAAATGCAGTTTCAGCCCAGTTCCCATCCTCAGGGAGCCTGCAGAGCCCAGATTTGGCCAGGAGGGGCCAGCAGAGGCCCGGAGCAGCCCCGCGCTTCGCACGCCTCTCCAGCAACCTCAGGAACCCACTTTCTAAGACAGGACAACAACCATTGATTTACACAGTTAAAATCATCAAGAAAACCCTCCTTAACCTGAGAAGAGGAAACGCTCCTTAGTTTCCTGCACATTTCAATTTATCCTTAACATATGAACTTGATTTCAGACGGAGACCACATTGTCAGTCCCACTGACGCCGCACTCTCGGGAGGCTAGGCTCTCCTGCTGGTCTTGACCCGAGAGCCGCCCCCAGGCGCTTTCCTCCTGGTTTCCTGCTTCAGTTTCCTCTCTTTCCACTCTCACCAATTATTCCTGTTCTTCCTTTTCTTCTGTCCTTTGTCACTTCAGTTTCCTCCTCTATAATTTTTTTTTTTTGCTCTATCAGCCAGGCTGGAGAACAGTGGCTTGATCTTCACTCACTGCAACCTCTGCCTCCCGGGTTCAAGCAATTCTCCTGTCTCAGCCTCCCAAAGAGCTGGGATTACAGGCATGTGCCACCACGCCCAGCTCAATTTTTGCATTTTTAGTAGAGACGAGGTTTCGCCATGTTGGTCAGGCTGGTCTCAAACTCCTGACCTTAGGCGATCTGCCCACCCCATCCTTGGAAAGTGCTGGGATTACAGGCGTGAGCTGCCGTGCCCAGCCTTTCTCTATAGTCTTGACTGTTTCCTTTCCTCTGCTCTTCTTATTGCCCTGGCATTCCCCGAGTTCTTTTCCTCTCCTTCTCCTGTATCCTTTCCTCCACTGCTCCTCTCCTCTCTTGTTCCTCCTTCCTCTGCTCCTTGCCCACTACTTCTCCCTCCCTTCTACACCCTGCGGGAGTGGCCAAGGGTTTGTGGCCAGGAGTCTTGGGTAGAGCCAATAGCAGCTTTCTGTCTGCAGCATCCAGGCTGTCTTTGCAAATGATGCCAGTCAAGGTCAATAGCAGCGAATATGCCCTTAAATCAGCCCCCATGGCCTCCATGCCTCTACCCTTAGTATTCTTTCCTCACCCTCGGCCATCTTCCATCGAAGCCCAGGTTGGGGAGGGCAGAAGGGAACTGACACAAGGAAGCTGGCTTTGTAGCTGCACGTGGCTCTAAAGCATCAGATGCAGGGGCCTCAGGACAGGAACCAGTGTGTGCTGTCCAGGCTCACTGGATACCCAGCCTCTGTCAGGCAGCAGGCAGGGAAGGCTTTTGCAGATGGAGATGTGAGGGATGACCGCAGTGGTACCAGGAAATCCCTGCCGCCTCTTCTCACCCATGTGTGGCATCCATTTATAGGCTCCAAAGCTGAGCCTGCTGGAAGTAAGAGGCAAGGTTTCCAGCCAAACATCCCCTCACAGGCTTCATTCACAGTGAGACAAGCACAGTGAAAACACTGATGCAGGAATTTTTTCATAGACCATTTTCTCTTTTACTCCTGAGAGCAACACTGTGAGGAAGAGGCACTATTATCATTTTATTTGTATCCCCATTTTACGGATGGGGAACTGAGCCTCCAAGCTCAGGCAGGAGGGTCTCAAAGGGAGTTAAGAGTCAGACCCTAGGCTGAGAGCAATGAGGCCTTGGAAGAGAATCTGCAGAGAATGAGGTGAGGTCAGAGCCACAAGGAGAGCAGGGAAGGCGGCCTGGCCTGCTGACTCCAGTTCTGGGAGGAGGTAATGTCTTCCCTTCTCTTCCTGTGGAGTCTGGTATTTGGCAGAGAAAATCTCCTAACATTCCACATAGTTCCCAGAAACCCCTGCTGGCTCCTGCTCTAATTACAGCTGTCCACGGACAGCTTTCAGAGCATCTGTAGCCCTCAACATCCTAGAAGGTAGCACTAGTCTCTCTTTCTTAGAATCCTTGTCTGTCTGCCATTGAATAGTGATGTGTAGAAACATGTTTTCTAGCTAGGTAAAGGCAGAATTGAATTGTCTAAAAGACAGGCATTGCTGCATCATAGTTAGCTGCACCTGTCCTCATCCTTGACCACCATTCCTGATCTTTGATGTTAAGGAGACATAACCTTAAAAGGCAGTAACAGACCTCAAACTGCATGAGGATCCTACTCACCCTCAATTGAAAGGCCTCAGATGGAAAGTGCCCACTGTGTGCCAGGGGTTTCTTTATTTTCTAAGAGTCAGCCCCCAAAAGGATGTTTGAGTCATCTCCTAATAAGAATTGTTCCATCCACTAAGAACAGGGTTGACAAATCATTTTTATCTTGAAAACCCACTAGGATGGATTGGTTAAGGCTGCCAGGAATGTGGTGTTGAAAGGAATCCAGATTGCAGCCAGGTGAACCGGGAGGAAATGCCATTATTGATTAGTGATGTCTGTTAAAGGTACAGAAGAAGACCAACCATTTTCCATTCCCTTAGAACTCAGACATGAGAACATAAGTCAGAACTAAAATAGTTTTTCAAAATCTTCCTCTTCCTTATTTGACTCATGCCAAGCTCTTCCAAAAGTTAAATTAGCTGGAAATTTCAGGAAACCTTAAGAAGGACCTATTATTCTTTCATCTGACAGAAATGTATACATCAGAGTTCTGAATGATTTGCTTATGGCTACAAAATAACTCCCTGCAGAACTAGAATTAGAAAGAGGATTCTGGTCTTCCAACTCCAGGCTGCTGCATCCTCCACTGTGCCACTTTCTACTTTGTCTATGATAAATCAAAGACTGAATCTTTATGGACATTTGTGCTATTCTTTTATCTGGTTGCAACCTGTCCACTTCTGCCACACCCCACCAACATCAAGGAAAAAGGCTCTAGCACACACCAGGGTCAACAAAACCGAGGTGTTCACCTTCTCTTTTGAGAGTTGACCACTGTTTTTCTTCATTTAACATTTATACATCTTTTCCTCCCCCAAATATGCTGTGTGCTTGTTTACCTATGAAGTGTTAGGCACTACAAACCATGACGTCAAATGTCAGAATTTTATAGTACACATAAAAAAGTGCAAGGAATAATTCTGAAGTCATTCAAAATGGATTCCATCTCTTAATACCATCTTAAAAGTTGAAAAACTCGCAACTATTTAATAGAAGAGCACGAGAGGCAAAGAAACACTCTACGTTGTGAGACTGCATTTCAGGTTTAGCAAAGTGACACAGCTGAGCCAGGCAATGGCAGGCATCCACATGTCCCCTTGGGGGACCTTCAGTGCTGCTTAGACCTCTGAGCTGGAAAGAGGCAGCAAGAGCTGTCAGTGAGGAGAAGAGAGTGCAGGAGAGGGTACTGGAAGAGCATGTTCTTCACCACTTCTCTCCTGCCTCCATCCCACCCTCTACATGCCTTCCAGTATCATTTTTCTAAGCAAGGATACTGATTAAGTGAAGTCCCTGTTTAAATACAGCTGTGGGCTCCTCATATCCATTACAGGATAAAGTTCCAACTCTTTAGAAAGGTAAAACAGATTCCCCCAAATCAGATCACATCATAAAAGAAAGGATGAATAGCATGATTCAACTATATGCTGTCTACAAGAGACTCACTTTAGATCCAAAGAGAAAAACAGGTTGACAGTGAAAAGACAGAAAATGTTATTCCATGCAAACAGGAGCCAATGTAGAGCTGGGGTGGTTACAGCAGTATTAGACTTTAAAATGGACTCGAAGACAAAACTGTTACAAGAGACAAAAATGGACATTATGTATTGATGAAAGGGTCAATCCATTAAGAAGATATCACAATTTTAAACGTGTGCGTACCTAATAACAGATCTCCAAAATATATTAGTTTTATTTTCTAGGCTTACTTCTTCATTCTTTCTCCCTCCAGTCACATCAGACTTACAACTTAATTAAAACGGGGCAGGCCTTTCAAACTTTGGTTCCTCCCCATGATAAGCTTCCTCTCTCTCATTCAACTGACTCATCCTTTCTACTCTTTAAGGCTCAGCTCAAACGTCACCTCCTCTGTTAATTCATTTATTCAATAAACTATTTACCGATCATTCATTATATGCCAACAGTTAGGAATAGCCAGTCCACTGTCCCCTAGGAACTAATAGTTCATCCTCTCTTGTTCCCAAGTCAACATTAGAAAAATCCTTTTGTGCATTCATGAAGGATTTTGTTCTTAATCTCCTTATGGAATTCACCCATTCTTTGACACGCACTTACCATCCTAGGCCCTGGGCATTCAATGATGAACAGAGCACATCACACTGTGCTTGCACCCTGTGCCACTGTGTTCTCTTGTAGGCCAATCTGGAGAAGCAGAGAGGCTACAGTTTTCCTCTTGGGATCACAGTGCCAAACCCAAAGGCTTGGCTGAAGAAACTACACACCTCAGTTCTATTTCCAGTTCTGCCATTTACTCACAGTAGGAGCTTGGAGAGGTTCTCTTGTCTCGTCAGATTTCAGGGCCTACATCTGTGAAATGAAGGAATTAAAGCAGTTGGTCCCAAAGGCCTGTCAGGGCTGTTATCAAGAGTTCAGCCTTTCAGCCAGTAACCCCAATGGGAGGGTCTGGAAAGGCTTTCAAAGATAAATGAGTTCCAACCTCAGCTCTGCCACTCAGCACCTAGGGGATTGTTTCCTCATCTGTAAATAGGAATGAGAATAGCTCCTAATTCAGGGATGTTGTGAAAATAAATGCTCACAGACTACATAGTGCTGTGCTTGGCACAGAACACAGGACTGATATGTGTCAGCTATTGCAAGAGAGAATTTTAGCTTAGATGGGTCAGGCCAATGACTGTGTCCCACATGGCTCATGATTTTTTTATTTTTTATTTTTGGCCATCTTATGAGACCTGGGATTCCTTTATTTAGAATAAGCAAATCAACTAAAAATTGGTAGAATCCCTCGCAAGATGATGTCTCAGTTCCCTCGTACACAGTCCCTTGCCCCATCTATTCCAGTCTGAATAACGATTTGTTTATTTCTGAAGAGCTCCTTTTTGCCAGTATTCCCAGATTCATCCAACCTGCTCTATGCATGCCCTATTTGGGTGGGTGGGGGTTGTGGTGGAGGCTTCTGCCTAGGATAGGGTTCTCAGCCTTCTCCAGGCCAAGCAGCTCTGTTCCATGCCTATGTTGTCCTCCACACTAACAACCATCAGCTAAAATATATAACAGCCCCACTAACACTGCCTCCAATACCTTCTCTCTATCCCTGTTCTTATTTGATACTTACATATAAAACCAAAGCTAGTCAAGTCATGTTCCTTTTTCCCTGTAGGCTAGAGACAAGCCATTAGCTAGGAACTTCCAGCTCCACTTGATCCTTGGGCCAGGCTGAGTGGGCAGGCACAGTGGGAATCTGGGCCAAGAAAGAAGAAACAGTCCATCTCCAGATGTTTTCCCTTTTTTCTCCAGGACAAGTCATGTCTCTAGTATACACTGGGATGCTAAGGTCAATCTGGTGACATTTAATTTGTCATATCTATCATTTGTGGCATGCTTTCTATGCATCAGGCACCGTGCTAGGGACTGAAGTATTTGCCTTCTCTTCTGGACTGAGGTCTCATGACTAACAAAGCAATTTTATTAAACATCTGTTTCATGGCAGGCTAATTGATACTCCAAAGTGATGTCAGGTTACAGGTTACACTTTAAGCATCTTCATGTTGCAAGTACCTGCCATGTGTCCCTCATAAACTGGTGCCAAAAAGGAAAAACGTAAAGATTTCAGAATCCAGTTGTGACAAGTACACCCTAAAATGGCTCTCAGTGATCTTTGCCTTCTGCTCATCACACTCTTGGGTAATCCCTTCTGCGTAAAGTTGTCTGGGACCTAGTGTATTGTTTCCAGTGAATAGACCACAATAAAGGATGTCAATTCTGTGATTAGGTTACAAAAGATTTGAACTTCTGTCTTGCGAGTAGACTGTCTCTCTTGCTGGCTTTGAAGTAAGCTGCTGTGCTTGAGAAGCTCATGTAGTATGGAACCAAAGGTGGCCTCTGGCCAACAACCACAATAGAAAGCTTGGAATAGAATCCTTCCTCAGTTGAGCCTTCAGATGAGCACCCCCAGCACTGGCCAACACCAGCTGTGGCCTTTGTGAGAGACCCTGAGCAGAAGACCCAGGTAAGCTATGCTTGGACTCCTCATCCACAGAAAGTGTGAGATAAGAAATGTGTGTTGTGTTCAGCTAAGTTTTATGGCAGTTTTTTATCCAAGAATAGATAACTAATACTAGTTTGCTGGGATCCGAATCTTAGCTCACCACTTAGCAAGGTGATGATCTTTGTCCAGTTTACTTTTCCAAAGCTCATTTTCCTACCTATGAAACAGGAGTAATAAATGAATGTATCTCTGTTATCTTAATATTTCTTATTTCAGTCTTTTCAGTTAAGAGATTGCACAGGACAGCAAAAACTTTTGTGACTAAAGGCACTAACCTAGTGACGTCTCCGTGCAAACATCCTTACAATTTCACAGCAACCTATACCCTGGGCATGTGATGGTTTTGCAGGCCAGTCTCTGTCTCACCATCAGATGCACTAGTCAGTAGTACAATATGAACCACTTGCAAAGCAAAATGGCAAAGTTTACAAAAGATGCAGGATTTCACAAAATTGATAGAAATGATGATGGAAAGCTGTTCTAAATACAGCAGCATCATTGACAAGTGACAATCTTGCAAGAAAAACAAAACAAAAACCAATTGAATCTTTAAAGGATTAAAAACCTCATACAGTCCTACCCCTAAATGTTGGGAAAATAAAATGTAAAATCATGTTGTATTGTATAATTTTGCATTAAAAACACATCCACCAATACCTGATTAAGTCTTTTATTAAGTCTTCGTTCATTGTAAAAATTAGAGCACAGTTACAATTATAACCTAAATTTTGTTAAATATGAGACACAATAAACACATTTTTGCATTTTAATAATTTTTTAAAGATAAAGTACTAATGTGATATTTTTGTCTTCCCTCTTTGGTATGAACTATTGGTCCTCATTTTCAATAGGCTCCTCTGAAGTAGGTTTTTATTGATTCCTATTAACTATGGAATAAAAGGTTTCCTCTAAGCCTACGTTGTGGGATAATCAAATGGATTAAAATAGTATCATTTAAAGTATAAATGTGGATGAGGTGCAGTGGCTCACACCTGTAATCTCAGCATTCTGGGAGGCCTAGGTAGGTGGATGACCTGAGGTCAGGAGTTTGACACCAGCCTGGTCAACATGGTGAAACATCACTCTACTAAAAATACAAAAATTAGCCAGGTGTGGTGGTGGGCACCTGTAGTCTCAGCTACTCGGGAAGCTGAGGCAGGAGAATCACTTGAACCTGGGAAGCTGAGGTTGCAGTGAGCTGAGATCAGGCCCCTGCACTCCAGCCTGGGGGACAGAGCAAGACTCCATGTCAAAAAAACAAAAAACAAAAAACGTGTAAATATGTAAAAGTGCCTAAAAATTCTGGTACATAGTGGGCACTTACCAAATGCAAGCTTTTTCCTTGTTCCTTCTTATCATATAATCATAGAAAGTACTCCAAAATTGACTTAATACTATGTCAGAACAAAAATAAACTGTCTTTAAAAACTTCCATATTCTGGAAATGGGGAAAGAAAATCGAACCTATAAATAACACAGATAAATCTTTATCTGTTTCTATATCCATATATATGTTTATATCCATATCATATCCCTATCCACCTACAAATCCATAAATGTATCAGACAGAGGCAGGTTTTGGCTACCTAACCCAGGTATTAGCAAACTATGGCACTCTGTGTGTTTTTGTAAATAAATTTATCATACCACTCTCATCTTCCTTTGTGTAATTATTGTCTATGGTTGCTTTTGTGATGGAGCAGAAGACCTGGGTGGTTGCAGCAGAGATGGTCTGGCCTATAAAGCATATTTACTATCTTGCTCATTAAGAACAAGTTTGCCAGCTCCTCATCCAAACTATGAGCCAAGGGCAATTTAATTCAATCAGTACCACCTGAGGACATATTACATGTCTAATCTTGTACAGAAAAAAATATTTAAAACTTAAATATAGGAGACCTAATCTTAAAAGCATCCCTGTTGAGTTAGATAATGGAGCATTTAAAATGATTAGAGAAATAAAATGGGGGAATATACAGGTTTTATGGAGGTCTCTTTAAAGAAATTAATATAAATTATGAATAAGATTAGCTGAGGGCCTGCAGTGCAAGCTTCTTTGGTATTGTGATAAATCTGCCTCTGGAAACATCTATTTAAGTTTCATGATACGTTATCATGCATTTCTTCCTGACTGCCTTATCTTCTCCTTAGTGACTTTTAACTAAGTCAACAACCTTGTTTGAACTCACTGTTGCTGCTCCAGGTGAATATTTATGGATAGTGTGCCTTAATCCTCTTTCGGTCGCTATAACAGAATATCACAGATTCAGATATCTTATAAACAACAGAGGTGTATCTAAGAAACCCATGAGCATGGTGTGAGCATTTGGTGAGAGCCTACTTGTCATGTCATAACATGGCAGAAACCATCACAGGGCTAGAGAGCAGGTGAGCAAGAGAGGAAGAGGGGGCCAAACGCACTTCTATAGGAAACCCACTCTTGCAACAAAACGCACACTTCTAAGATAATGACATGAACATATTTATGAGGCCAGAGCCCCCGTGACCTCATCACCTCATAAAGGTCCCACATTTCTCAACACTGTTGCATTGGGGATTAAATTTCCAAACCATGAACTTTGGGGGACACATACACTTCACAGTGTGTCACCCTTTACTTGCCAAATGTATGTCCTTTTCCCATGCAAATTACAGTCTATCCCAATACCTCTCAAAGTCTTAACTCTTTCCAGTATTAACTCAAACTTCCAAAGTCTGGAGTCTCATTTGAATCAGACATGAGTGAGACTCATGGCACAGCTCATCCTGAGGCAAATTCCTCTCCAGTTTTGAGCCTGTGGAATCAAGCCAGTTATCTGCTTCCAAACTACGATGGGACAGGTACAAGATACATACTCCCATTCCAAAAAGAAGAAATAGGCAAGAAGAAAAAATTTCAAGGCCTCAAACAAGTCCAAACCTCAACAGCACAGACGTTAAACATTAAGATAAGCCTCCAGAATAATCTTTCCCTCCATATGCCACCTTCTGGCCACATCGGAATAGAGAATGGACCCTCAAGACCATGGCCCCTATGTCTTTGCTGGGCTCAGTCCATCCAGCAGCTCTCACAGATTAGAGCCTCATGCCTGCCAGAGTTGCATAAGGGTGGTCCTACAGTTACGGGGTCTCAGGGGCTATTTTCATTACTTCACTGGCATTGCTCTAATGAGGTCGCTCTGTGTTGACTCTGCAGCTGTGACAAGTCTCTGCCTGGGCCCCCAGGCTATTTGCAATATCCTTTGAAATCTAGGTGGAGGTCCCTATGCACCCATAGCTCTTGCATTCTTTATGTCTGCAGAATTAGCACCATGTTTAAGTTTCATGGTACGTTATCATGCATTTCTTTGTGAATACTGCCAAGGTTCACGGCTTGCACATTCTGGAGCAGTGGGTTGAGCCACAACTTGTTGACCCAACTGGGTCATGGCTGGGTGGCTGAGGGGTGCTGTGCTGAAATTTGGGGATCAGAGACCTGAGGAACGGGATAGTAAATGCTGAGGTCCCTCAGGCACCTCTCTGGAAACTCTGCCCTTAAGGTCCTAGATTTTGGAGATCTGAAATGCCTTTGAGTTCATTCTCCCATGGTTTTGATGACTACAGTCAGGCTTTCTTCTATCTATATTAACATCTTTAGCAAATTGTGGCTTGATCACACCCTTAATATTCTCTCCTGAACATGTTCTTTTATTCTTTACATGGCCAGACTGGGAGGAGCTTCCCACATCTTTCAATTCTACTTCTCTTTTAATTATAAATTCCACTTTTAAAGCATTTCTTTTTTCTCTCATTTTATTGCAAGAAGGCCAGAAGAAGCCATACAGCACTGTGCATGCTTTGCTGCTGAGCTGTTTCTTCCACCAGGTTCATGGCCCTTAGATTCTGCCTTCCCAGAAGTCCTAGGACTTGGACACAATTTAGCCAAGTTCTTTGTCATTTTATAGCAAGGTACTCTAGTTGTTCCTCATTTTCATGAAAGACCTCATCCAAATGGCTTTTACCATGTGTATTACTACACACATTCTGTACATGACTCTGTACATAATCTCTAAGAATATTCAGTCTTTTCCTACAGCTCTTGTCTTCTTCTGAGCCCTGGCCAGAATCACCCTTAATGCTCCTGCCAGAATCACCCTTATGGTGATACAGGATTTTCTTTCTTTCCTTCCTTCTTTCCTTCCCTCCCTTCCTTCCTTCCATCCTTCCTTCCCTCCCTCCTTCCTTCCTTCCATCCTTCCTTCCCTCCCTCCCTCCTTCCTTCCTTCCCTCCTTCCTTCCTTCCCTCCCTCCTTTCTTCCTTCCCTCCCTTCCTTCTTTCTTTCTTTTTTTTTTCTCTCTCTCTCTCTTTCCTTCTTTTCTTTCTATTTTATTTGGGACGGAGCCTCGCTCTGTCATCCAGGCTAGAGTGCAATGCCACGATCTTGGCTCACTGCAACCTCCACCTCCTGGGTTCAAGCAGTTCTCTAGATACAGCCTTTTTCTAGCCTGCTCTTTCAACTTCTTGAAGTCTCTGCCCATTACCTAGTTGCAAAGTTGCTTCACATTTTCAGGTATTTGCTATAGCAGCAGTCCCTCCTCTCAGTACTCATTTTCTGTCTGTTTTATTTTGTTATAATATAATATTACAGACCGGGTAATTGATTTAAAAGAGTATTTCTCAGAGTTCTGGAGGCTGGGAAGTCCAATACCAAGGTGCTGGTTCCTGTGAGGGTCTTTTTGCTGGATCATCCCATCCCAACGTAAGAGGGAGAGAGAGAACAAGAGAGGGCCAAACTCAGTGTTATAACAAACTCGCTCTCATGAGAACAACCCCTCCTGAGATAAGAGCATTAAACCATTTTTGAGGCTCTGCCTCATAAAGGTGCCACCTGTCAACACTGTTGCACTGGCGAAAAAGTTTCCATCACATGCACTTTAGGGGGCAGAGTGGAACCACAGCATGATACTGTGTGTTACTTTAGGCTTTGAGGCAAACTTCTCTATGACCTGACCAAGCTCCATGGGGAGCTCCTGTCAGGGAAAACCCTGGGTCCCTGAACTGGACACAAGGTCTCAAACCCAGCCTCAGCATGAGAACTCTGGTTCCTCATCTCTAAAGTGAGAATAAAGTGTCTACCTCATAAGAGGATTCAACAAAATAATGGATATAAAATCTTTACTGGCAGGCAGTAGTGACTCAGCAAGTGGTACTTTCTCTCCAGTTTGCTGACAAAGGCATGCTCCCTTGCAAATTATTTATCATTTGAAATATAAATTTGGTAGTCAGACCGAGAATGAGTTTAAATTTTGACTGCATTATTTATTGCTGTGTGACTTTGAGTAAGTAACTTAACCTCTCTGGTTCTCCAATCCCTTGTGTTTATTATGGGGATAATTATTCAAACTCAAAGAGTTGCTGTGAGAACTAAATTATGCTGTGAGAACTAAGCATGTATAATAGAGATAATGAAATGCTTAGTCTCGTGCTTGATAGATTTCAGGGATTATTATTATTATTGATTGTTATTTTTATTATCACATTACATGGTGCCTGGGGAACTTGTAAATTCTTAATAACTGAAAGCAATTATCACTATTACAATACATTTGGATTTCATCAAACATGTATCTTTGGGGACTTCTACCAAGAGACACTATATTTCATTGTCTTTCAGATACCATCAATTGTAAGACACACCGTAATTGTACAAACTACTAAGAAAAGAAGACTGACAATTAGCTAATGACAGCCATTGATTGTGTCTCTCATCCTCATTTTAGAGATGTCAGAGTGGGAAAACTATGCATGTTAGAACTGATGAAACAGATGTAGGTAAAGGTTCTTTATAATTAAGTTCTTAAAGGCAAATCCTTTGAATAGGACAGTGTTAAGAAGTGACTCTGGATATGTCTGAGCCGAGCTGGAGGCAGATTCTACATCTCCAACACCAGCACGGCAAGTGCATGGAGGCAGGATTTATTTAGCCTAAGTCTTTCTAGTTTTTCATATTCTCCTTCCCACTTCACAGCTGTGCACTATCCTTGCCTAGCCCCTGGCACACCTGATCCACTAGCAAATGGTGTCCATTTTTCCTTTGAAATAACTTCTCACATATGGTCTACCTCTCTCTGCCTCTATGACAAAGGCTGGGAAAGACTCATCTTTCCCCAGCCTCATTCTGGTCACCCATCCTCTGCCTAAGTCCTGGCCTTGATTGGGCATCAAGGCAAGTGTTCTGCTTCCTGTCTCCCCTCTCTTCTTCTAATCCGCTATTGCCCCGTCCTTCACCCTTCATACACTCGGCATTTGGGCAACTTGGTTTATTAGAAAGCAAAGGGCCTTCTTAGGAGTCAGGTAGATCTGGGTTTGAATTCTGAATCACATGTCTATCCATGTGCACTTGATCACACTGCCTCGCCTGGAAACTGCAGACTTTATTTATGAAATCAGGCTAATAAAATGACATTGTAGATATGCCCATACCACAGCACTGTGATTCCAGAGCAAATGAAGAGCCAGCATCTGTAAAAGTTGGCGAATTCAGACCCTTTCTCATCATCCTCAATGCCTGGAGTGCAGACCACACCTGCCCTCTGTTTTCTTTGTTAGTTTTCACTATGGTGATAAGATTACGTCCTCCTACAGAGCATGCCTACGTGCACAGCACAGCCCTTCTGTAAGGCCCAGGCAGCAAAGCTCATCTGGAAGCTTGGGCAATATACAAAAATGCCTGAGCTTCGTTTCCAGTTGGCCCACTCACATCAGGGTCATTTTTACTGACTTTTTCCTAATTTCTTCAAGACTTGTCATATGACACATTGTATCTGAGAGCTGGATGGGGTTGTGGGGTACTTACTCTCCAAAAAGATAAGAAGGAAAACTTCGAAAAATCAGAAGAGAGAAGCACCAAGAGAGAAGCGTACTTCTCTTCACTGTAGGAGTCTGCATGATCTTCTAAGGTGGGGGAAACAAAGGTGCTATCAAAAATCCGTAAATCTCTAATCAAAATCCAGTCAACTTTGTAAACAAAACATGATGTACCTGCACTATGGCTGGCATTTGTTGAGGTCTCAGTTCGTCCTTCCACAGACTCCCACTTTGCCATGAGAATTATGCCAAACCTCAGGAAGATGTTTCATTTAACAAACAATTATAGAGCACCTACTATGGGCATTTATAAAGCACTGTCTGTGTACAAGGCACTAACCTAAAACCAGTACAGACTTGGGGAAAGAGCATGACCTCCAGAATCAGATACTATCTTTGATCCCAGCCTCTTCTTTTCAAGTTTTTGTGACTCAGGCTATGGTATTTAATTGTTTTTTCTTTTTTTTTTTTTAAATTGTACTTTAGGTTCTGGGGTACAGATCATGCAGGACTGTTGCATAGGTACACATATGGCAATGTGGTTTGCTGCCTCCATCCCCAGTCACATACATCTGGCATTTCCCCCCATGTTATACCTCCCTGACCTCCGTACCCCACCCCCACTCTCCCTCCCTTGGCACCCCACAATAGACCCCAGTATATGATGCTCCCCTCCCTGTGTCCATGTGTTCTCATTGTTCATCACCCACCTATGAGTGAGAACATTCAGTGTTTGATTTTCTGTTCTTATGTCAGTTTGCTGAGGATTATGGTTTCCAGATTCATCTATGTCCCTACAAAGGACACAAACTCGTCATTTTTTATGGCTGCAGAGTATTCTGTGGTGTATATGTGCTACATATTCCTTGTCCAGTCTATAGTCGATGGGCATTTGGGTTGGTTCCAGGTCTTTGCTATTGTAAACAGTGCCACTATGAACATATGTGTACCTGTGTCTTTATAACAGAACGATTTATAGTCCTTTGGGTATATACCCAGTAATGGGATTTCTGGGTCAAATGGAATTTCTATTTCTAGGTCCTTGAGGTATCACCACACTGTCTTCCACAATGGTTGAACTAGTTTACAAACTAGTTTACACTCTCCCCAACAGTGTAAAAATGTTCCTATTTCTCCACATCCTCTCCAGAATCTGTTGTTTCCAGATTTGTTAATGATCGCCATTCTAACTGGCATGAGATGGTATCTCAATGTGGTTTTGATTTGCATTTCTCTAATAATCAGTGATGATGAGCATTTTTTCATATGTTTGTTGGTCTCATATATGTCTTCTTTTGAAAAGTGTCTGTTCAAACCCTTTGCCCACTTTTGGATGGGTTCATTTTTTTCTTGTAAATCTGTTTTAGTTCTTTGTAGATTCTGGATATTAGCCCTTTGTCAGATGGGTAGATAGCAAAAATTTTTCCCATTCTGTTGGTTGCTGGCTCACTCTAATGATTGTTTCTTTTGCTGTACAGAAGCTCTGGAGTTTAATTAGATCCCATTTGTCTATTTTGGCTTTTGTTGCCATTGCTTTTGGTGTTTTAGTCATGAAGTCCTTTTCTATGCCT
The DNA here is from genome assembly GCA_004027715.1 of Plecturocebus donacophilus. NCBI lineage: Eukaryota > Metazoa > Chordata > Mammalia > Primates > Pitheciidae > Plecturocebus > Plecturocebus donacophilus. The sequence continues at coordinate 18,598 of PVKP010000452.1, forward strand.
ATGTCCTGAATGGTTTTGCCTAGGTTTTCTTCTAGGGTTCTTATGGAGTTAGGTCTTATGTTTAAGTCTTTAATTCATCTGGAGTCAATTTTAGTGTAAGGTGTCAGGAAGCGGTGCAGTTTCTGCTTTCTGCACACAGCTAGCCAGTTTTCCCAACACCATTTATTAAACAGGGAATCCTTTCCCCATTGCTTGTTTTTGTCAGGTTTGTCTAAGATCAGATGGTTGCAGATGTGTGGTGTTGCCTCCAAGGCCTCTGTTCTGTTCCATTGGTCTATATTTCTGTTTTGGTACCAGTACCATGCTGTTTTGATTACTGTAGCCTTGTAGTATAGTTTGAAATCAGGTAGCATGATGCCTCAGGCTTTGTCGTTTTTGCTTAGAATTGTCTTGGCTACACAGGCTCTCTTTTGGTTCCATATGAAGTTTAAGGTAGTTTTTTCCAGTTGTGTGAAGAAGGTCATTGTTAGCTTGATGGTGATAGTGTTGAATCTATAAATTACTTTGGGCAATACTGCCATTTTCATTATATTGATTCTTCCTAACCATGAGCATGGAACGTTTTTCCATCAGTTTGTGTCCTCTCTTATTTACTTGAGCAGTGGTTTGTAGTTCTCCTTGAAGAGCTCCTTTACATCCTTTGTTAGTTGTATTCCTAGGTATTTTATTCTCTTTGTAGCAATTGTGAATTGGAGTTCACTCATGATTTGGCTCTCTGTTAGTCTGTTATTTGTGCATAGAAATGCTTGTGATTTCTGCACATTTACTTAGTATCCTGAGACTTTGCTGAAGTTGCTTATCAGTTTCAGGAGATTTTGGGCTGAGATGATAGGGTCTTTTAAATATATAATCAAGTCCTCTGCAAATAGAGACAATTTGACTTCCTCTTTTCCTAATTGAATACTCTTTATTTATTTATTTTTTGCCTAATTGCTCTGGCTAGAACTTCCAGTACTATATTGAGTAGGAGTGGTGAGAGAGAGCATCCTTGTCTAGTGCCGGATTTCAAAGGGAATGCTTCCAGTTTTTGCCCATTCAGTATGATATTAGCTGTAGGTTTGTCATAAATAGGTTTTATTAATTTGTGATATGTTCCATCAATACCTAGTTTATTGAGGGTTTTTAATATAAAGGGCTGTTGAGTTTTGTTGAAGGCCTTCTCATCATCTATTGAGATAATCATGTGGTTTTTGTCTTTGGTTCTGTTTATGTGGTGGATTACATTTATAGACTTGTGTATGTGGAACTAGCCTTGCATCCCCAGGATGAAGCCCACTTGATCGTGATGGATAAGCTTTTTGATGTGCTGTTGCAATCGGTTTGCCAGTATTTTATTAAAGATTTTTGCATGGATGTTCATCATGGATATTGGCCTGAAGTTTTCTTTTTTAGTTGAGTCTCTTCTGGGTTTTGGTATCAGGATGATGTTGGTCTCATAAAATGATTTGGGAAGGATTCCCTCTTGTTGTATTGTTTGGAATAGTTTCAGAAGGAATGGTACCAGCTCCTCTTTGTACCTCTGGTAGAATTCAGCTGTGAACCCATCTGCACCTGGATTTTTTTTGGTTGGTAGGCTATTAATTGCTGCCTGAACTTCAGCCCTTGTTATTGGTCTGTTCAAGGTTTCAACTTCTTCCTGGTTTAGGCTTGGGAGGGTGAAAGTGTCCAGGAATTTATCCATTTCTTTCAGGTTTGCTGGTTTATTTGCATAGAGTTGTTTGTAGTAATCTCTGCTGATAGTTTGTATTTCTGTGGAATCAGTGGTGATATCCCCTTTTTGTTTTTTATTGCATCTATTTGATCCTTTTCTCTTTTTTATTAATTTGGCTAGCAGTTTGTCTATTTTGTTGATCTTTTCAAAAAAACAGCTCCTGGATTTGTTGATTTTTTGGAGGGTTTTTTTGTGTCTCTCCTTCAGTTCTGCTCTAATCTTAGTTATTTCTTGTCTTCTGCTAGCTTTTGAGTTCTTTTGATCTTGCTCCTCTAGCTCTTTCAATTTTGACAACAGGGTGTCAATTTTAGATCTTTCCTCACTTCTCATGTGAGCACTTATTGCTATAAATTTCCCTCTAGACACTGCTTTAAATGAGTCCAGAGATTCCGGTATGTTGTGTCTTCATTCTCATTGGTTTCAAAGAACATCTTTATTTCTGCCTTCATTTCGTTGTTTATCCAGTTGACATTCAGTAGAAGGTTGTTCAGTTTCCATTAAGTTGTGCAGTTCTGAGTTAGTTTCTTATTTCTGAGTTCTTGATTGCCCTGTGGTCTGAGAGACTGTTTGTTATGATTTCCATTCTTTTGCATTTGCTGAGGAGTGATTTACTTCTGATTATGTGGTCAATTTTAGAGTAGGTGCAATGCAATGCTGAGATGAATGTATATTCTGTGGATTTGGGTGGAGATTTCTGTAGATGTCTATTAGGTCCGCTTGGTCTAGATCTGAGTTCAAGTCCTGGATATCCTTGTTAATTTTCTGTCTCATTGATCTGTCTCATATTGACAGTGGAGTGTTAAAATCTCCCACTATTACTGTGTGGGAGTCTAAGTCTCTTTGTAGGTCGTTAATAATTTGCTTTATGTATCTGGGTGCTCCTGTATTGGGTGCATATATATTTAGGATCATTAGCTTTTCTTGATGCATTGATCCTTTTACCATTATGTAATGCCCTTCTTTGTCTCTTTTGATCTCTGTTGGTTTAAAGTCCATTTTATCAGAGACTAGGATCGCAACTCCTGCTTTTTTTTGCTCTCCATTTGCTTGATAAATCTTCCTCTATCCCTTTATTTTGAGTCTATGTGTGTCCTTGCACATGAGATGGGTTTCCTGAATACAGCACACTGATGAGTCTTGACTTTTTATCCAATTTGCCAGTTTGTGTCTTTTGATTGGGGTATTTAGCCCATTTACATTTAAGGTTAATATTGTTATGAGTGAATTTGATTCTGCCATTTTGATGCTAGCTGGATGTTTTGCCTGTTAGTTGACACTTTTTCTTCATTGTGTCACTGGTGTTTACCATTTGGTACGTTTTTGGAGTGGCTGGTACTGGTTATTCCTTTCTATGTTTAGTGCTTCTTTCAGGAGCTCTTGTAAGGCAGGTCTGGTGGTGATGAAATCTCTCAGCAATTGCTTGTCCATAAAGGATTTTATTTCCCCTTTGCCTATGAAGCTCAGTTTGGCTAGATATGAAATTCTAGGTTGAAAGTTCTTTTCTGTAAGGATGTTGAATATTGGCCCCCACTCTTCTGGCTTGTAGGGTTTCTGCCAAGAGATTCGCTGTGAGTCTGATGGGCTTCACTTTGTGGGTAATCCGACCTTTCTCTCTGGCTGTCCTTAGCATTTTTTCCTTCATTTCAACCCTGGTGAATCTGACAATTATGTGTCTTGGGGTTGCTTTCCTTGAGGAATATCTTTGTGGTGCTCTCTGTATTTCCTGGACTTGAATGGTGGCCTGCCTTGCTCAGCTGGGGAAGTTCTCCTGGATAATATCCTGAAGAGTGTTTTCCAGCTTGAATTCATTCTCTCCATCACACTCAGGTACACCTATCAAACATAGAGTAGGTCTTTTCACATAATCCCATATTTCTTGGAGGCTTTATTCATTTCTTTTCACTCTTTTTCCTCTGTGCTTGCCTTCTCATTTTATTTCATTGAGTTGATCTTCATTCTCTGATATCCTTTCTCCTGCTTGGTTGATTTGCCTAACGAAACTTGTGTGTGCTTCACAAAATTCTTGTGCTGTGTCTTTCAGTTCTATCAAGTCATTTATATTTCTATCTAAGCTGTTTATTCTAGTTAGCATCTTATATAATCTTTTTTCTAGGTTCTTAGTTTCTTCGCATTGGGTTAGCACATGTTCCTTTAGCTCCGAGAAGTTTGTTATTACCTAATTTCTGAAGCCTGTTTCTGTCAATTCATCAGATTCATTCTCCATCCATCTTTGATCCCTAGCTGGTGAGGAGTTGTGATTCCTTGGAGGAGGAGAGGCATTATGATTTTTGGGGTTTTCATCCTTTTTTCACTGGTTTCTTCCCCTCTCTGTGTCTTTATCTACCTGTGGTCTTTGTAGTTGGTGACTTTTGGATGGGGTCTCTGAGTGGATGTCCTTTTAGTTGATGTTGAAGTTATTTCTTTCTGTTTCTTAGTTTTCTTTCTAACAAACAGTCAGGCCCCGCTGCTGCAGGACTGCTGGAGGTCCACTCCAGACCCTGCTTGCCTCGGGATCACTGGCAGGGGCTGCAGAACAATAAGGGTTGCTGCCAGTTTCTTCTGTTATCTTCGTCCCAGAAGGGTACCAGCTAGATGTCGGCCTGAGCTCTCCTTTATGAGGTGTCTCTTTGGGTATACGGGGGATGGGGAGCTGCTTGAGGAGACAGATTGTCCATTATAGGAGCTCAAGTACTGTGCTGGGAGCTCCATTGTTCTATGAAGAGCTGCTGGGCAGGTACGTTTAAGTCTGCTGCAGCAGAACTCATAACCGCCTCTTTTCCCAGGTGCTCTGTCCTAGGAAGGTCAGCTTTATTTATAAGTTCTTGATGTGCTGCTGCCTTTTTTCAGAGATGCGCTGCCCAGCACGGAGTAGTCTAGTCACAGTCTGCCAGCAGAGTTGTTGTTGAGCTGCTGCAGGCTCTGCCCAGCTGCTGTGTGAACTGCCTCAGTATTGGTGGACTGCCTCGGTAGTGGAGGATGCCCTTCCCCCAACTGAGCTGGACTGTCCCAGGTCCAGCTGAACTTGCTGGGAAACTCTCAATCCAGAGCATTTCAGATTGCTTGTTTTGTAGGGGTGGTATGCGCTGAGCAGATCACCTGGTTCCCTGTCTCAACCCCCTCCCTTTCAGTTGAATGGGTGTCTCTGTCTCCCAGGCATTCCAGGCACCAGTTGAAATGGCCACCCAGATTTGTGTGAGTTTCTGTGTGCTTACCCATGGCACAATAGGCACCAGCTGTGCTGAAAACTCCTGGCGCTTTTTGGCCTGGGAATCTCTTGGTCCGTGGGCAGTGAAAACTTGTTGGGAAATGCGGTAAGCACTCATCCTCTGCATTCTTCTTGCTGGGAACTGCACTCTGGAGCTATTCTGATTTGGCCATCTTGCATCACCACTATATTCTTCAGTATTTAATTTAATAGGGTAATTGATCTTAGCCCTAGCCTCCTTATTTGTAAGTTGGTGACAGCAATGTCCACTTTGTGAGACTATAGTAGAAACTGGTAATGAAGGATGCAAAGTCCCTGGAAGACCCTCTGGAAGGTGAAGGCATTCAATAGGTTGGTTCAATGATAGTCTTTCTGTAAGTACAGGTATTGGGCACAGCACCCTGCTTCTAGCAAGGCCAGGGCAGGAAATATCTAGAGCAGCTGTATTAATAGATATGCAAGGTGAAGCATCCCCTCTCTCTCTAGAAGAAGTCCCTCGGCTCCTCCTCTCTGGGCCTGGGGAAAGAAGACTTTGGTATGTGAGGGTGAAGGTGAGAAGGTGGTATGAGGAATGGTGAACAGGCTGCATGGCTCCCTGCTACCTCTCACACTTTCCAGAAGAAGAGGGCATATCTAGAGTAGGCTCACATTAGATGCCAGTATTTTCTCAACAGTCCTGCCCCATGTCTTTCTAGCCATAAGGATCACTCAAAAGGGCTTGGGGCTTATCGTCCACAGCCTAGGATCTAGAGCACCTGCTCTGGGTCATCCCTGTTCTTCCACCCTATGTCACCTGGGTTTCCACGGCCTCCCAGCTCTCTACATTTGCCCTGCCAGCCTTTTCTTTTGCATTTCCCAGGGCAAGTCCAAACTGTTCCAATTTCTTTTTTATTTTGATATTTTAGTGTCTTTTTTATTTTATATTAATAATTGATTCTTGGTTGCTTTGCATGTCTACTGACTGACACCTTTTCCCCTATGCATTTCTAGTCCTCTGGGTTTAAAAGACTCCATTAACAAAAGATATTCTAAAGCAAACAGTGGAAATCAAAATTTTAAAAAAATTGTTATAATTAAACTCAAAACCTAATAAATAAACTATTTTCATCTGCCTCTGTCCCCTTTCCAGACCAAGGACACAGTCATAAAATGTTTACAAAACACTATCACAGTGCTGTAGTCCACATTTTATGTTATTAACGCATAGCTAGAAGTTTTTCCCATGTCTTCTAGATTTTAAATTTACTGTCATACAGTTGCTCATAGTAACCAATAATGATCCTTTGAATTTCTGCAGTATCAGTTGTTATGTCTCTTTTTCCTTTCTGATTTTATTTATTTGGATATTCTCTCTCTTTTTCCTAGTCTGGTAAAGGTTTTTCAATTTTGTTTAACTTTTCAAAAAAACAGCTTTTTCTTTCACTGATCTTTTGTTTTACTTTTTCATTTCAATTTCACTTATTTCTGCTCTGGTTCTTATTTATTTTCTTCTACTAATTTTGGGCTTCCTTTTCTCTTGCTTTTCTAGCTTTTCAAGATGCATTCTTAGATTGCTTTATTATTAAAGCATAAACAGTCTTCCACTTAGCTATAAAATATTCAAAACAATCATGTTTAATGAAAGAGCAAACTTCTCTGACATCAGTGCTCTAAAATATGTACAGCCATTGACTTACTGCTAGATACCTGTGTTTAGAGTCTTCCAATTCTATGTTATTATAAATAAACCTGTGATGAATACCTTTGTACAGGTAGTTTTTCTTTGCTTCAGACCAACTCCTTATAATACATCTCTGGAATTTCTGAGCTTTGAATATCTGTAGGGATTTTTGCTCCATGCTGCCAGACATCTTGTCTAAAGGGTCACATGATTTTACACTATCTCTAGGGTAATGTAGAATAACCTATTTTCATGCCAATTTCACCAGCATGGGTGATTACTATTTGCTAATTGTATTGCTAGTTTAATAGCTATAAAATGGCACCTGGAATTTGCATTTTAATAGGGAATAAAGCCTTGTTCCAAAGGACTCAGCCACTTCTTATGAGACCCCCCAGCAGAGGAAGAGAGGTTTTAAGAAAAATGGAAACTAGAATTATCAGCAGCTCCCAAATTACCTCAAATAGGCATTTACCTTCTCCACCTACCCAGCAGCCAAATCAGACTCCAGCCTTTTCAACCACTTCCAGGCTGAAGGCAGTGGGGAAAATGCCAATGAGTAATTGGCATATTATTTACATTTCTTACCATGCGCTGGAGACTTTTCTCACTTACATATAAAAACTGATCCTCTCAGACTCAGACTGCAAGGTGTAAACATCTGATACTTTTTTTTAATCTCATTAGCACCTTTCTACAAATGTCCCCACTGTTTCTTTTGAGAGCCAAACACATAGACACAAAGTCAGATCTGAGTCCTGTGCTGTTTCCCACCAGCGTGACAAAAACATGGATTATTCTAGACTTTTTTTTCTTTTCCTTTTGGAAATCTCATTAGAATGGAAACATTTAGTGGCTTCAAGTTTCCAAAATGAGAGCAATTAAAAAAAAAATAATGTGCACCACATCGGCATTAGCATGGCAGAGATAGCTTCCGCTCACCCAGCTGTGCTTCTCGAGACAATAGCCATGATGGCTGATTGTTGCAGCAATTTCCTTCTCTCCCTGGGCTCCGTGTTCATCTCTAAATGCTCCTGGATTTTATATTTACTTACTCAGTCCTTTGTTCAATACACGTTTACTGAGCAATTACTCTGTATCAAATCCTCTGTACCTGTGTCAAGATACAGAGGTGACCCAAGAATCAGTTCTGCCCTGAAGATATGTATGGCTTTGTAAGGAAACCAATTACACCAACGGAGAGTGCTCAGCCTTAAAGTAGGCACGGCACATGCTACTCTGCGGGACAAGGGACGGCCAACAGTAGCCAACTAAGCTCTTGATGGTGACCAGCTATTGGCTGCAATTAAAAAAAAAATGTACAGCATTCTAGGGCTTTGAGACCCCTAAGTTAAGGCTAGTCACTTAACTCAGGGAAAAAAAAATGCAAAAAGGTTTTTTTCACTAGCTGCTGCTGTTGTTGTGAGCCACATCTGCTTCAGTTCTGTTGGCCCTACTATTCCCAACTCCTGGGACCAGTATCACACTTTGTGTAATGAGGCACAATATGAATCTAGGAGAGCCCAGAGAAAGTAAGAACAGCTCCATATGTTTTGATAAGTAAAGGGGTAGCAAGGGAAAGGAATATCAGCATCAGGAAACGTGATTTTAAATCTTTGCCACCAAATTCCTGGGCAATACTGGACTAGGCTGACTCTGAGCCTGAATTTCCTCCCTTGCAAAACGGGTCTAATCAATACAGTTCTTAGAGCAATTGTAAGAGGTTGGATGGGATAATCAAATGAGAGCATACACAGAAAATTCTAGTACCATGCCTGGCCCATAGGAGGCCTTCAGCTCAGGTTCATTCCACACCTCTCCCTCCTAGGACACCTCCTAGATCTAGAGGTTTGTAATTTGTATTTGCATCAGGGTCTAGGAGGCAGCAGCAGGGAGCATTTTGGGCTTCAGGCTATTGCAAAGGAAGCAGACAAGCTAGTGTGGCTTAGCACAGGCCCCAGGGGTTTCATTATCTGGGAGTAGTGATGAACAGGAAACAGACAGGCCCTTTCTCATGGACCATTTATCTGCGTGGGAAGAGAGACAGGTCACCTGTGGGTATTTCGGCTTCTAGACAAACTGGGAGCATGTCTAGCAGGGCCCATCTTCTCTGAGATAATGGGCAGTCAGGCCTCCCATTCACTGGCCTCTGCCTGTCTCATCCATCAGTAAGCTTCTGCCCTCCCTGGAAGATCCCCTCCCCATTCTCTAACCCTGTGTTCCTCCTCTGTGCCTTTCCTTTGCTTCTGCCTAGCAGACTTGTCAGAGCACTTGGGGAAGATGATTGGTGCCAGCCAAACACAGACTGGGTGGTGTCTTGCCCTTCTTAGGCAAAAAGAGCTGGGTGTGGAAAAAAATGTTTACATTTCAATGGAAAATTGTGCCTGCTCTGATTTATCTGGTTCTAGGCCTATTCATTGTCATTGAGCCATTTTTTGTACAATATAGGTAATATATACACACACACGCACACATACACACACACACACGTATTGATGGTCCCATACTTACAATAATTTGAAATTGTTTACTTTATAATTATGTGAAAGCAATATGCATTCAGTAGAAGCCATAATTCATTACAGTATTTAATAAATTACATGAAATATTCAACATTTTATTACAAAGTAGGCTGTGTGTTAGATGATTTTACCCATCTGTAGGCTGATGGAAGTGTTCTGAGCATGTTTAACATAGGCTAGGCTAAGCTATGATGTTCAGTAATTCGGGTGCATTAAATACACTCACAACGTACGTTATTTTCAATTTATGATGGATTTACTGGGACATAACCCTGTGTATGTATATGTGTGTACATATATATACATGTGTATTTGTATAAAACTGTCTTATAACTGTATAAGAGTCATGACTTTATCTTTTCTAGAAAATTTTCTTTTAATAAGGATATTCTTCCAGGATGTAATGATGACCTGGATTTCCTGGGCATCACAGTTTCCTGGAATCCTGGTTTGCAAAGCTAGCTGTGAATTAAAATCACCTGTGTACTGTAAGAAACCAAATAGCAACATCTGTCTTTAAACCCATGTGTATTCTAATATACTTGCCCTGGGTGGGGCACATGCTGGTTTGGTTTTTAAGGTTCCCCATGTGATAGTCACGTGCAGTCAGCATTAGAAACCACTCTCCAGAAGGAAGAAGTCACCAGCTTACATGGTGGGCTCTGGAGTCTGACTGTGTGGATGTGAGTACTGGCTCTAGCTGGTCACCTGTGAAAGAAACACATGAACCTGCAGCAAGTGCCTGCCATGGGCAAGGCTGTGTTCCTGGAGTCAGAAAGAATGGGGTTTGAATCATGGCTCTGATAGTTCAGTGAGGGGCAGTGTGCAAGTTACTTGACAGTTATATCCTGGCTATTTTCTTGACATTTTATATCATGTAACAAGTTATCACAAACATGGCAGTTGAAACAACACAGAATTATCATCTCGCAGTATCTATGGGTCAACTGACTGGCACAGCTTATCTAGGTCTCCTGTTCTAAGGCCACAGAGTGTTGGCCAGGACTGGATTCTCATCAGAGGTTCAACTGGGGAAGAACCTACTTCCAAGTTCTCTCAGGTTGTTGACAGATTTCATTTCATTTTCTATGACTGTAGAGGTGCATGCCAGCTTGCTTCTTCAAAGCCAAAAAAGGAGAGAGAAAAACTCTAGCAAGGCAGTGCTATACTTTGATGTTATATCAAGAGACAAGATCATGGAAGCCACTTTAAAGTCTGTCCACCACAGTATTCTCATCTGGAAAGTGGGAAGTTAATATCTACACCATGGGGTGGTTGCAAAAATTAAACAAGAAGGTTTATGAAAATGGGTTGGCACTTAATCACTCAATGGATGTTATTAATAAAGTCCTGCACAGAAGCCACTTTTGCATGCTTTCCCATAGCAGAGAGCACTGGGTCTCCCTCTGGGCCTGCACAGCACTCTGCACAGACCTACCTTGTTTCCTATCACAGTGTATTTTCCACGTATTCCTCAAACCTACTGGGCCCTCACTGAAGTCTTAACACATGACCAGATTTGATCAAAGATTTGATAAACATGCAAGTCATTCATCACTTTTTGTAATCCTCACAGCAAACTATTGATATACAATTATTGCTATTTTCAAGATAGACAAAAATACTCCAACAGATGTGAGAAAAAATTGTGCTTCAGTAGAAAACTACACATTGGACAGATTACACCCTTCCAGGCTTGACCTGACTCAAGTCTTTGACTGTCTTTGAGCTATTTTACAACTCTGTAAATTATAAACAACTGATAGCAATGCAAAAATAATTCTTGCCTCTAGATATGTGAATTCTGTCCTGTCTAGTAAAATTTCAATTGACTTTTCCCCCTCCTCCTGTGAAGAATCAGAATTGCCTCCATTTGCCTGTTTAGTTCAATACTCTGATCTATAAATGTGTCAGTTTTTCAGATAGCCTTTTGAGTCCTTTATAAGATCTGCCTGGTTCCCTCACTGACCGATGAGTTAAATAAAATCTTTAATATGGATTCATTTTATATATGAATGAGGGTCATAAGTTTGTCTTTTTTTATTAAAAAGTATCTTTTAACAAGGTTATATATATTTTCCAAGCCACAGCTAATAAGTGGTAGAGCTAGCCTTCAATTCTCACCTCTCACCCCTGACCCCCTAGGCTTAGCTACATCAGGACTCACATTCTGGACTGTATGCTATAGCACTAAACACAGGCAGGTGCCCACTGATACACTATTAGCATCTCTGCTCAGCTGACCCTGATTATGTTGGACTCATCACACACAAAGCACAGGCTCACACACTCACTTTTCCAGCTCAAGAGTTTATTTAATTCCTGCAATTCCTATAAGCTTCAGACAAAAGGCTCTCATCACTGGCTTCAGCACCAAAAACCTCTACAAATCCTTCCCTTAAAGGAATAGGCACCTGTCTTCCCATAAATTCACTCAGTTTTCCTTTTCTCTCCTCTAGAAACTTATGCAATACCACCTTTCTTTCCTGAAATGGCTCTTCAAGCACTGGGAGGCAGCTCTTACATTTTTCTCTTTTTCAGAATGATGTTCTTTAAACTGGTCTTCTAGGACTGACTTTCAAGCATCTTGACTATCCCGATCATTCTCTTTAGGACATGTCCCACTCTCCATGTGTATTGCGTAAGTGATCTTTAAACCTATACAAAGGCTGGTCTGGTTCATGTCAAGTAGAAAGCCTTCCCCTTCTGTGTGTTCAGCCAGGTCCATTTAAGAAGGGGAATCCTGGCCAGGCACACTGACTAATGCCTGTAATCCCAGCACTTTGGGAGGTTGAGGTGGAAGAATCATGAGGTCAAGAGATTGAGACCATCCTGGCCAATATGGTGAAATCTCCATCTCTACTAAAAATGTAAAAATTAGCTGGGCATGATGGTGCACGCTTGTAGTCCCAAAATGAACTTATGGAAACTGAAACCAAGACTTCTGTTTTTTTAACACTATGATGAAACTATGGATCATTTCTCAATGGTGTCTAATGGATTTCTTCCTGGACCTAAGCACAGGCCTTCACATTTATCTTCATTCAATTTCTTCTTCTTAGACCCAGCTGAAAACACCAGCCACTGCACCTATTTTGGAAACTCAGTTTTGCCACCAGAGCTTAACTGTCCCTTCCAGCTTTGTCAACTGACAGTTTGACAGTCCTACCAGTGGAACCAGGGACTCCATTTCACTGACCAAGCTACCACTCTCCTTCTGTAACTTCCAAGTGCTTCCCCTTTCTTCACTTCCCAAATCCCTTGGGGGGAAAAAGGATTCTGGTTTGGGCTTCCCACTCCCTCTGTCCTCAGTGTTGATATCCTTGAAAGAGCTTTCCCAGTTGGGCAGGACAGGTCATTTCATTTTTCTGTGTCTGAGGATAGTTACTGACAATTTCCCAGGGTCAGGACCAAAGACCCAACTCAATGCCAGTTACCCTCAGCTCCTGCAGAGTACATGCCCTCCCCTCTCATGCTGAGCTGGTGGCAGAGCTCACCCTTGGTCTGTTCCTCTCTTGCTCAAAGGCTGCAGGTTAAGAGAATATGGAGAGAGAGAGAGAGAGCTTTCTGAGTGGGCCCATCTAAAGGCCAGCCACCACTTTAGTAAGCTATTGCAAGCTCCAGTTTGAAAACCATCCTAGCCACAGTAACAAAGACCCCAGATCCACTTATCAAAGTCTCCTTGACCTCCTGGGGCTCTAATGGGGACTGAGCAAATCAATGCTTTTCAAGGCTAAGTTATAAAACTGGGTGAGAAATTTGTCATGAGTGCAGCATTTCAGATGGGATTTTTTTTTCTGTCTCTCTATAGAGATGAGGACACTAAGTTTTCTCCTTGAAATGAGGACAAGAAAATACCATGGAAAATATACAGAATGACTCAGAATGTAACTAGCCAAGGCATTGTAGGTACCTATGTTCATCTTCGCCATAAAGTTCTAGAGCAAGGAGGCAGTAAAAAGACCTGACACTGGGGTCAGAAGACCTGGGTTCTAGTCCTGGCTGTGCTCCCAAGTCACCTGGGTGCCCTAGGACAAGTCACTTTACTTCTCTGAACTACATTTCCCTCCTAGTAACTGGATAATTTCCATAGGTCTTTTATAGTTCTTTTTTTTTTAGAGAAAGAAAGAAGAAGAATAAAAGAGAGAAAGAAAGAGAAAGAGAAAGGGAGAGTTTTTTTAAGAGAAAGAAAGAAGAAGAATAAAAGAAAGAAAGAAAGAGAAAGAGAAAGGGGGAGAGAGAATGAGAATTTTGCTCTATTGCTTAGGATTTCATTTAAATCTGTGACATGCTATGCAATTACTAAGAAGTGATTTATTTCCTATTATGTGGTCACTTTTAGAATAGGTGTGATATAATATTTAAAAAAGTATATGTTTTGTGGATATGGGGTGGTGAGTTCTGCAAATATTTATTAAATTTGCTTGTTCCAGGTCTGAGTTCAAATCGTGGATGTCCTTGTTAATTTTCTGTCTCGTTAATCTAATAATATAGTGTTAAAATCTCCCGCAATTATTGTGCGGGAGTCTACGTCTCTATATAAGTCGTTAAAAACTTGGCTTATGTATCTGGGTGCTCCTGTTTTGGGTGCATACGTATTTAGAATCGTTAGCTCTTATTGTTACTTTGATCCTTTTACCATTATGTAATGTCTTTCTTTGTTTCTTTTAGTCTTTGTTGCTAATATAGTCTATTTTATCAAGGATGAAAATTGCGACTCCTGTTTTGTTTTTTGTTTTGTTTGTTTGTTTTGCTCTCCATTAGATTGATGAATCTTCCTCCATCCCTTTATGTTGAGTCTTTGTACGTCCTTGCCTATAAGAAAGGTCTGAATACAGCGTACCAAGGGGTTTTAGGTCTTTTATAGTTCTAATATTGAGATACAGACCACAATTTATGCAATAGATGTCCTCCTGTAAACAAGCAGGTAAACTTCTTCCTCCTGCAACTGAAGATGATTTTTAAATGAACCAAGCCAATATTTCTCACTCTCTCTCTCCTTTCTTTCCTTCCTTCTTAACTTGCTTCCCTTCTTTCCTTCCTTCTGTTAAAAGCAGAATTCTTTACTCACAATAAATCTTAGGTATAGGTCCAATAACTATCGTCTAATAGAAAAAAGGTTGCTGGCGTTATGGGGTTGGGTGTTGAGTGGAAAGCCTGCCTGTTTGCACCCTTGACATCCTCTCCTCCCTCCTCTCCCCGTCCTCTCCCTACTCCATATGCTCACATACAATTGGTACCATTTGCAAAGCACAGAATTAGGAGAATTCCGTTTTCAGAGAGTCCTCATCTTGATGAATACACTACCTGAGAAAGCAAAAATGACATTGCCACATGGCAAAGCACGTTCACGCCATTCCTTCATTAACTCTCCTCCACAAATCTGCCAGGCTGGGTAACTGATCCCATACCACAGGTGAGGAGACTTAGACAGATTAGAGGTGGGATGTGTCTGTTTTGATCACTGCTGCACTTGGCACCTGGGGCATTGCCTGGGATTCAGCAGTTGCTCTAGGAATAGTTGTTGAATGAATGGTAGGACTTTCGGACCCTCCTCAATCAACTCCTGCCAGGGTTGGGGCTAGAAATCATCTGACTTCTGCTCATCCACAGATGCTGGAACTGCTTACTGGGACATGTGATCACTTCCAAATGTGATTTGGATTATCAGTGGGTGTCTATGAAGTGAAGTGGACTTGTCCTTCCCCCTGGCTGGAGAAGGCAGATGGAGCCATGCACTCGGGCAGCTTGTCACTGCAGCCCCATCACTCACACCTGAGTCTCCGTTCAGCCAACCTACAGCTGTGGGACCAGTCACTTAATCTTTCTGAACCTTAATTCTGTCACCTGAAAAATGGGATTCATAACAATATTTATCTCACACAATTTTTATGTGGATGCCCTGAGATCATGTATGGGAAAGAAATATGGACGTAATTCTAAGTGTGTGGAAGAGAGAAAAATATTTAAAATAAAATTAACTATAGCTATTTATGCTGCAGTTAACAATCACAGGAACAACAACAATGTAATATATAAGGGCATTGCCATAATTCACAGTAGAAGAAGATACATCTCTGTTCTGTTTTCTTCTCTCCATAAAGATCAAGGAGAAAAAGAGAAAGAAAGTTGTTTTAAAGCCTTGAGCAGTTCTGTTTTGCCCTTAAAGACTGTAGCAGGTGCTGTCCATGCTCTGCCCCATTTCTCTCCTCAAGGATCTTTTACTTTTTCCCAGGCTTCTGCCTCTGAGGAGCCTGTATGTTGCTCTGCTGCTGTTCCTTGAAAGAAGTAGTCCCTGAGTTACTGCCTTCTCTGTGGTCACCAGCAGAGAGCAGACAGGCCTGCCAGACAGGGGCTGGGCTTAGCCCATGACAGATGGGTGGGGGTGAAGGCCAGCTTCCCTGACTGGAAGGGTCACTCACATTCCAGAGCTCCCTGTGGGAGGAGGCTGAAGCTCCCTTCCACGGGGTGAGACTTTTCTGAGGCTGCCCCTTTGTGCATCTCTCCTTCTCTGCTCCCTCTTGCTCAGATCACCTCATCTTACAGTCCAGTTTTGGGGAACTCAACATAAGATAAAGGGGAGACTTGGACCTGAGTGTCTATGATTATCAGTAATAGCAACAAGTCTAAGAGTATACAGAAAAGCAAAAAGAGCCACATTTCTCTGCATAATAATCTCCTCTCATAATATATCGAGAGTTGTATTACGTAGTTCTTGGAAGAGCTGCAGAACAGGGGTCTAGAGAAAGGAAAGATGGAAGGCTTCACAGAGAAAAAAGGGTCAAACCATAGGGGAATGTAAAACAGCAATGAAGACAACAGCAACTACGGCAACAACAGCAACCAAACACAACTCCAAAGTAGCCCAAACCTCAGTGAAATGTGCAACATGCGTGTTTTGAGCGTGTGATATCCTGAGGGACATCAGAGGGAATGTGCTGTGCACCAGGACTGGGATGCCGCAGGCACTCACAAGGACATAACGATGACTCCTTTGCGGGATAGGAAGGCGTCATCTGCAGGGTTGCACAGTCAGAGGACAGCAGGCAAACATGATCTCTCCCCAGCCCTGTCTTTGGGCCGACTGGATGGGAGGGACGCAGCCTCCCACCAATGGCTCAATGCATTGGATCCAATTCCACTCGGATCCCAAGACAGAGAACTTCAACTGACATCTGGGTTTAGAAATGTTGATTGCATAGACCCCAGTGGAAGGGACAGGTACACAAATCATTCTTAACACACATAGGACAAAGTGAAAAATGTCACATAAAGGGGTGCAGAGAGTTGGAGGGGCTCCACAGAAGGAGAATGCACACACCATCATTTGGTTTGCATGTTAGGAAGCACTTATTAGTTCATAGTCCTCTCTGACAACACAGAGAGGACAGAGCGAGTATTTGTTAGTCTTGTTACTCAGAGCTTCCATATGTTCAATGGGCAAGAAGAAGTGGTGTGCCAGAGCCAATTCCTAAGGACTCCTGTGAGCCAACTCTTAAGAGTCTCTGGAATTTTGCAAGGCTGGTAAACTGTTATTAAAGTACAAATTATATATATATATACACACACACACACACACACACACACACACACACACAAAATGAATAAATTATATTAAAAAACAAGGGCAATAAATGCTCAATACTCATCAGCTCCAAATGATTTTTCCTTTGATTATTATCTATGACCTTAAAATTAATCTTTTCCATCTGTATCTTGGAATTATTATGTAATGCAGCACCTCTCTGCCCAACTCTATGCTAAGTGATGTCAGATTGGTAGCCTGAAATTTGCCATGGTGGGAGTATTTACACTAGAGAAATTGGTAAACATGACAGGTGACTGTTAAACATTCATCAGCATACCACTGGAGAAGAGTCCAGAGAGACGGCAGAGGAAGAAAATCAAACACTTCATTCATTCATCCAACATTTTATTGATTGCTGACGATGTGCAATTTACGTTTAGTCACCATTTCTTCACGGCTAGCCTGTAAAGCTGATTCACGGAATCTCTACTTCATTGGGGTAGAGGTCCATATAAAACACTGGAAGTCTGAACTATTGAGTATCTTTCAATAAGTGCATTTGGATGATTTTCCAGCTCATGTGCAGCGGCTCCAACTAATAGCTAACAAAGAGCTCCCAAGGAGGGGTCTGGCCAGGCCTGCTTCAGTAAATAGATAAGGATCATTTAAAAGCAGCCCATTAAGTGTTTGCATGCAAATGGCCCTGCCAGCTCCTTGAAAAACAGTTTGTTCTCCTAAAGAGGTTAAATATTTTCAGTCTTGTTTATGTTATTAATTTGCCTAGCCAAGTGTGTGGTTGTGGGTGTATTTTTAATAGACAATGTAAAAACCTTGCAAATGAGCCTTATCCCAAATGAAGGAGGCTTTATGAATTCTATACAAATGACCATGGACCTTGCCTGCACCCCATGGAGAAAAAAAATTCTCTGCTCCATTCATGCCAGGTATCCCTGGCATAGGTGCAACCCACAGGGGAGAGCATGAAATAGAAAAATAATAAACCCCAGATGTACTGCATCCCTAGCACCCAGGACAGTGCCCAGCACAGGTGTAGCCCACAGGACGGATGGGGCATCAAACGAACCATTAACTGACAGAGTCATGCCATATCCCAAGCACCCAGAATGACATCTGGTACATGTGGGCACGCAATACATTTTGGTTGAATGAATGAATGAATGAATGAATGCTCCTATGCCATAATTCTAACCACAGTTCTGACCAAAAAGGATCTTCTAATAACAATAGACAGAAAACAATCACAGAATAAAAGATGGGAGGGATGGAGATTTATAAAGAGAATAAGGATTTAAAAAAAAATCACCTCTAATTTAACCCTCACAAATATCTGGAAGGTTTTAGTATCCCCATTTTATAAGTGAGAAAAACTAGAAGTAAGCAGTCTGTTCAGCATTTGCACAGGTAGGAAGTGCAGAGGGAAGTCAAAATCTGTTATGCTTGAATTCAAAATCTATGCTCATACCTTGTACTATGAAATGGTGGCAAATATTCTTGGAAATAGTCCATTTAAAAGGAGAAATCTTTTATCTGTATCCAAAAAACCTATGATGAATTTCCCTTACTGGGGAACATAGAAAATTGAAAACTAAAACTTCATAGCAGAAACACATGGAGGCCCAGCCTCCCTTCCTCACTTCCCTTCTCTTCTTGACCACAGAGGAATGGAGGGATGACTGTGCAGCTTTATTACTGTTTTTCACTAGTGTCTGAAACATTGACCTTTAGGCTCAGAGCTAAACTCTACTCGCAGCATCTCTGTCCCAAAAAATTCTCTGTAAGGTGAACACTATGGCCTCTGTGGTGTGGATGAGAAAATTCAGAAAAGAAAAGTGATTTGGCCAAGGTCAATACCAGCAAATGGAGCATCTCTGAATCTGGTGCAGGTTTTTCTGTTTCTAAAGTGTTTTTCCACTAACAGGTTTCTGGAACGCCAATGTCGTAGGAATCCTTGGGGACCCTGATGAGTGCAGATTTTGATTCAGCAGGTCTCAGGTGGGGCCTGGAAAGCTCCTGGGTGATACCAAAGCTGTGGGTTTCAGACCACCGTTGATGAGCAAATCCCAGCACACGCTGCCTTATTCATGCCCAGTGATTTATGAGCAACTCTTAGCTCATCTCCTTGTGTGGAATCAGTTCTCAGTTCTTCTTGCTTTGATGAAGGTCCAGCTAACCAACTACACCGATGACTTGGTAGGCCAAGGTAGGCCCTCGTTATCCCCACTGAACTCTGTCTGGCTACCTTTCTCTACCCCATCTCTGTCCCTGTGACATCATACTGTTTACCCTGGAGCCCCCACAATTTCTCTGCTGTTCTCTCTCAGTACGGTTTAAACAATAACCACTCAAAATGGTCTTTGTGCCTGCAAGCCTGCCCCCTTGAATCTGTTTTTTTTCACCAAATAATCATTATAAGCTATTTAAATATAAATGTAATGATGTCACTCTAATTCTTACACTCCTTCAAGACGGGACAAGCCACTAGCCCCCTTGAATCTGTTTTTTTTTCACCAAATAATCATTATAAGCTATTTAAATATAAATGTAATGATGTCACTCTAATTCTTACACTCCTTCAAGACGGGACAAGCCACTAACCCTCTTGCCTGTCCCAAATCCTCTTTAATCAGAGCTTCTTTGTTTTTATCTGCTATCAATATTGTAGTGCAACACAAACTTTAAAGGAAAATAAAAGATTTTGCTACTAAAGTAAGAGTCATCTGATTAATATACTCTATTTCTTCCATTTTACAGATGAGGAAATTGAGTCCCAGAGAGGTCATACCTCATTCCTGAGTACCTCCAGAAAGATAACTGTGGAGTGAACATGAATCCCAAAAACTCTGATAATATTTTTTTGGTTTCGATTCTCTCTCCATTGCACCATGTTTCTCATAAACAACATTCTTTATATAGATTTTTTTCATTTATGTCTTTTCTAAGTTCCATTCAGTGGGTTCATTTATTGGTTGAGAGCAAAGTACTCAGGTAGGTATGCCCCCTCCAAATCTGCCCCCTGCAATTCCAAGAATAAAGAAAGGCATGCAGACTGGGTGAGTTCTTATAAGCAGTCTGCCACAGACTAGACTCACTTCTTGGCCACGAGATTCTAAGGGTGGGGGCTGTTGGGGGCCATTAGGGATAAATAAGAAACATGAACCACAGTCACTGCTGTTCCTCTCAAAAATGGATGAATACTCTTTAAGTCATCATGGCCAAATTAAGCTGGTTCTCCAGACATGATAAAGTGAATGCAGAAGCTGATAAAAATTAGCATATTGGGCCTTGAGCTGATGAACTTTTTCCCAAATAATTATTCTTTTTAAAAATATGGCCAGGCATGGTGGCTCACGTTTATAATCCCAGTACTTTGGGAGGCTGAAGTGGGCAGATCGCCAGAGGTCAGGAGTTCGAGACCAGCCTGGCCAACATGGTGAAACTCTGTCTCTACTAAAAATACAAAAATTAGCTGGGCATGGTGGTTGGCACCTGTAATTCCAGCTACTCAGGAGGCTGAGGCAGGAGAATTGCTTGAACCCAGGAGGCAGAGGTTTCAGTGAGCCAAGGTGGTACCACTGCACTCCAGCCTGAGCGACACAGCAAGACTCCATCTCATAAAATACATAAATAAATAATAAAATTAAAAATTAAAAATAAATAAAAATATCAATGGCATTAAAACTCATCATTTTATGATGAGGTGACTCTGTCCCTAAATCAGAAAATCAACTGAAAAAAAGCTTCTCTTTTTCAAGTTCATGTGAGCAAACAATAACACCTAAAATTGGTATCCCACATCCACCCATTGATCTGAAAACCATTCAGGACAGTGGTTAGAAAATATTCATGGTAGGTTAACAAATATTTCTTGAGTGAGTGCATATATAGTAAGAAGCCTACTGTTCTTGGAGAAAAGAAAGGATACTTGGCATATAATTCCTTGCTAAGTATTAGATTCTGAGAAGAGTGAGTTTAGGGTAGGCTTAGGCAAGGGAAGATATTCTAAGTGGACTTTGAGTTGGTAGAAAAGGTAACATTACAGGAAGATTCCAAGAGGAGCCGATTCCAGAGGCAAAGAGATGTGTCTATTTGTGCTGGGTACACTAAAGAGGACATCAGGCCGGAAGAGAAAGCCAAGAACCACATGTAGAAGAGCATAAATCAAAACTAAACATTCCAATATCTAGTGCAGTCAGTAACGGGTAGATGAAGGACAGTCAGTTTCATAATGGGACACACATGTGGTTGGGATGCAAGTGCACACTTAGTAGTGCTTACATAGTTATGTGCTTCATGTGAATTTGAAGAAAACATAATTTCATACATCAGATACATGACTTCACAGATAGGATTGCTTAGGATAGGGCTGGCAGTGAGAAACAGTTACTTAAAGAAAAAAATATTAAATCAATACCAGCTTGGATGTGACAAAATCCAGGGGAGCAAGAATAACTGGAAATTAATAAACAATTTGGCTAAAGCTATAATGTATCCATGATCATTACAGGTTGTCTCAGAAAAGGCTACACTGTGGGTGGAAGTGCTTTTCTATTCATTTATCCATTTGCAAATGTGTAAGTTCATACATTCAGCAAAACTAAAGTGAGATAATACAGAGAATAATGACTAATTTATCCTTCTGAAAGGAAGGAAAGAGGAAAGCAGGGAGGGAGAGAAGGAGAGAGGGAGGGAGAGAGGGAGGGAGGGAAGGAAGGAAGGAAGCAAGGAAGGAAGGAAGGGAAGGAAGAGAAGAGGGAGGGTGAGAGGGAGGATTTTAAAGGATCTACTAAGAATCTAATAATGTGCTAGGTCTGGGGACTCAGATAGGAATGAAGCACAGCCCTCCTCCTCAAGGGGCTTGTTGTCCAGCAGGGAGTCAGACAGCTGACCAAATTACTGTAATCCCCCATGAGAGGAACCACAGCTACAAAAACATGCACACAAAGTACAAAAACTTGGAGCCAGTCAGAACGGGGTAGCTTGGGAGAGGTGCTGGTATTTGAGTTTAGCACATTTTGCCAGGTGGGGCTATCAATTTGTATTAGTTACAATTAAGATTTTTAAGGAGTTACAATGCATGGATCCTAAAACATGGCAATATTAGAAAAGCACAAACACAAGCTGTTATGTAATAGTAAACTATTGTTTACTGCAATGAATGGTATTAAGCTGCATGAGATGACCAGTGGAACTTACTTTAAAACATGCATTTGGGGACTCTCCCTTACAGGGTCATATAGTATGCATGGAGTATGGTTGGATTACTCTGAAATTTTTACAAACTCTGGTGTTTTAGACAGGTACACATAGAGAGATTAAACTAGAGAGATTAGGGATCTTTCTGACTTTTCATTCCTTGGAGGGTGCACAATACCTGGCATATAGGAAGTATTGAAATAAATGTTTGGTAAACATGAACAAATAATAAATTATTAAAAATCCAATAACAAATCTAACACCAGAATCATAGTTTTGAGACAGAGTTTCGCTCTGTTGCCCAGGTTATAGTGTGATCATAGGTCACTGTAACATCAAATTCATGGCCTCAAGAGATCCAGAGATCCTCTTGCAAGTAGCTGAGGCTACAGACGCACACCATCATGCCAGGCATTTTTTTTTTTTTTTTGCTTCTGGAGAGATGGGGTGTTGCTATGTTGTCAGGGCTGCTCTTGAACTTCTGGCCTCAAGTTATTCTCCCACCTCAGCCTCTCAAAGTGTTGGGATTCTAGAGGTGAGCCTCTGAGCCTGGTCAATATTTTGTTTTCAAATGAATTTAATTTATCGATTTAAAGTTTACACTTTCATCCTTCCAGAAAGTAATGGCGCTAGCCATGTAATTAAAAATATAAATAGGATTGCTTTTTAAATTTTAATTTTATGTATTGATGAACTCAGGCTCATTCTGATGGGTACCTCCTGGTGGGGGAGGCACTGAGTGTCTATATGTACTTGACAGTAAGGAACTGTCCTTAAGAACATTCTTCTTTTTTATTCCCTAATTCTCACTGGTCAGTCTACTGATTGGTCTCTGCTGATGAGATCTGATGCACTAGCTTATCCATCAGCAGGAACATAATGTACTCTCAAGAACCAAACCCAAGGCATGCTTTCACATTTTGCAATACTCTCTATTCCTGAAAAGTGTTAAAATTAGATTTATTATGGCCCATTGAGTTAAAGGGAACAGGACAATTCTCTTTCTAAGCAGCTGAAAAATAAGCCAAATTATCTAGTCCATATTCCACTCAAATACCTTGATTTTGATACTTTTTTGAGCTGTCAGCAATGCTCTGTCCTAACTTTCCATTCTGCTCATTGGAATCCATTGTACTACCATCAGCTACATAATGGTTATCCAACTAATTGGAAGAAGAAGGGAAAATGGGAGAGAAGAGGGGGAAAAGGGTCTGGTCTTGTTACTGAGTGTATACCATCTTCCAAGCATTACACTAGGCATCAGTAAAATGATTAACAGAGCAGACATCCCTTCCTTCCCTGTGCTTACAATTTACAGAATGATGCTACATTAATCAAGCATTTGTAGTAAAGACTGAGACAGAATAGACTCAACAGTCTGACCCTGTTTGCAAATCAGGAAGAGATTTGGAAATGATTTCCAGCAGGACTTGTCCCCATAGGAAAAATTGCACTCTGTTGACAGATGCAATGGTGAAGAATATTGTAATCAAATGAAAAGGATTTTTAAAATGTCTTCACTGATCTAAAGGGATGTAATGAGACTAACACAAAAGTAGCTAGGGTTGAGTTCCTGCTCAAAGGTAGAGGGCATTGAGTTCTTAGCCAGAGTTGAAAGTATTCACGGGAAAATTAGGCAGTCCACCTGGAAAGATCACTGGAATCATTTATAGGGAGTGAGGAGATTGTGGCTGGGAAGCAGTACAGAGCTTTAAGTTCTTCTAAAAACTCATCAAAAGCAACTGAGATCAAACGCAAATTCAGATACATCAGAAGACAGGATGGGTAAATATATGTGATTCTGGACCAAGTACTGGAATAATATGAAAGATCTTTATCCCATTTACATATGATACCAAGAGGGTGACAGTGATGTGCTGCAGCCTGCCAACGCCATCTTGCAAAAGCCAATTATGGGCACCTCTTCCAAATCCAATTTCAGTCACTTCACATGGGTGGCTTGAAACTGGTTATCATGGGAGTATTTACACCCCAGAAAGTGGCAAATGCTATGAATCAGGACTTTGCTTTAAGAGAAGTGATGTCATATTTACCAGCATGTCACTACTTACAGAGGCCAGGCTAACAGCCTCCAGGACCTGCATGCAACCAGAAATTTAGAACTGGATTTGTACCCAGGTAGCATTGGCTACCTTGGAAATAATGCATTTCTCCTCAACTGATAGAAACAAGAAGATTCAACAGTCATGGAGGGGCATGGAACAAATGGGCTCGAAGCCTACTCCATACTCTGAGATTCTGCATTCTTATTCTAAAAATATTTATGAGGAATTTTAAGATGATCTCATGGTGATAACATACACATGAGAATTAAATGCCGCACTGTATAATGTTTCTATCTGCTGCTGGAGGGGAAAAGGTATATATGTATGCGTATACATATGTGTGTGTGTGTGTGTGTGTGTATGTGTGTGTGCACGCACGTGTGTGGAAGCAGGTAAAGGGATTCAGGATTTTGTGGTATAACTAAAATAAACTGAGCAACTGACAAGTAGCCAAAGCCTAAATTGTAGTAATTTCTAAGATATACAGAGCCAGAATGACATAATAGTACACACCAGGCATGGTGTTCTTAAAAATAAACCTGAATTGTAGCTATTAAGGACCATGCTATTTTGCAGAAGTGTAAAGAAAGGCAGATTGAGGCTAGCATGTGGTCACCGCAGGAAGACAGCAGGGTATCAAGTGTCAGTGAGCTCCTGGAGCTGAAGTCTGTGACTGAGCAGAAGAAATGGGTCTTCTTGTGCATCCCGCCAAAACAAGATCAATGAACATGGCCTGGCTGGGGAGGATATCACTGTGTCCACATTTTGGCAATATTCTCTGAGGGATAAAAATAAGAAATGACACTATATAAGGGTTTAGAAATTTCACATCCATTATCCTGTTGAATCCAGCATTTTTGTGGAAAAATATAAGTGACTTTATTTTTCAGAAGACAAAACTGGATCTCAGAAAGCTTAAGTCACTTGTCATAGGCACAGAGAAGGAAGTGGCACATATAAGGCAATATATAATTAAGTACTTAAAATATATGTCACTCCTACCAAATCCATACAGTGGTCCCATTTCCTCCACTGAGACAGATCCATATTCCTCATACCTTGACTCAGAACCAAGGACATACAAGGCCCTTTACAACCTGGCCTCAAGGTACCCTGGTCCTATTCCACTGAGACTTCCCATGTACCAGTAACTCTGGTCACTCCGGACTTTCATTTCTAAGATATTTTAAAGTGCTGTGGCTTTGGACTGCTATTCTGTGTTCCATATCTCCCTTTTCCCATTCTGCTTATCAAATACTTAATCATAATTCAAAATTTAGCACAACTCTCATCTCTTCTGTGAAGTCTTTCTGGGATTCCAAAGAGAATGTTATTCTTTTCTTCCCCTCTGTCTTCACTGTACTTTGAGCTCATTTTTTACTACTGGAGACAGAGCTGTTTGAGAGCTGTTACTGGCTGAAGTATGTTCCCCCCGGCAGCCCTGATAGCTCAGAATGTGACTGGATTTAGAGACAGGACCTTTAAAGCAGTGATTAAGTCTAACCAGGCCATTAGGGTGAGCCCTAATCTAATAAGATTGATGTCTTTATAAGAGGAAATTTGGAGACACAAAGAGGCACTGGGGTGTGTGTGCAGAGAGGAAAGGTGTGAAAACACAATGAGAAGGTGGATGTCTGCAAGTCTAAAAGGCAAGCCTCAGGGAACCCAACACCTGCTGACACACTGATCATGGACTTCCAGCCCCCAGAATTGTGGAAAAATAAGTTTATGTAGTGTAGGACACCCAGTTTGTGTTATTTGTTATGACAGCCCTAGCAAAGTAATACAGCGGGCCTCTTTGGCACTTTGTGGAAAGCTGATGGCAGGTGACAACACTGGCTCTACCAGGGGCAAATGGCACTCTCCCGGGGCTCCAAGAAGAAAGGCATAGTCCCTCTCGGATTCCTCATTGGTTCTGTCCTTGCACTTCCAGTGGTCATAGCAGTTATAGGAGTTCAGTGCGACAGCAGAGAAGGAATCAAACAGCAACTGGAACAACGATGAATGGGAAGCGGCAGTCTTTCACACAGAGCACCTACTATGTGCTAGAGTGTCTCCATACCTGAGTTCTGTGAAGTTGGCGCTATTATACCAATATTTCAGATAATGCTCAGGCTCAAAGAAGTGAAGAAACACACTCAAGTTCAAACAGAAGTTTTTTGTTTTTTTTTTAAACAATAAATCCAACATAATTGTGTTTAGTTCCTTCAACAGTAAATAACTTTCTTTTGATTAAAAGTCCCTTGCTCATGCAAAATTATGTTGATAAAACCAAAACTGCTGTAATTAGTCAGATGGTGCCATATTAACTTGTCATATATTTAAGTCCCAAATAGTTTTGCCTCTGGGTAAACCTTCTTGATTTACAGAAGTAAGTCCATATGATTTCTCAAAGAGTGGGCTTTTTTTTTTTTTCAAGAATCCAAAATATTCAGGCATCAAAGTGACAAATGAATAATTTTATTGAGCAATATGGACAGAAAGGCACCATATTACATTGAATAACTCACTGACTCATCCATCCATCTATCCATTTACTGAGTTATTGTGTGTGAGTGAGAGAGAGAGAGACAGAGAGAGAGAGAGAGAGAGAGAGAGACAGAGAGAGAGAGAGAGAGAGAGACCGTGTATCCCTTCTATGTGTCTAGTTTAGAATTGGGCACTGGCAATATGTAATTGCAAAAGAAACAATCCACAGTACTTGCTTTCAAGGAGCTCGAAATTTGGTACCTAATTCAGAGAATTTTGTTGAGAGTTGTGGATTAATTACTACATAGAAATTCTTAGAAAAATGCCCAGAACATAGTGAACACTCAAAAATATAGTTTTAATTTTTATTGCTATCTGATATAGAGTGAGAGAAGAAGTCATGTTTTTAGTCTCCCATAAGTAAAGGTTCAGTATGTTCTTGGGGGAGGGTACTGGGAAGAAGTTTCTATCCCAGTCTGGGGGTGCCTGAAACTCTTCCTCCAGCAGTAGCCTCTCGGCTGACTCTTGAAAAAGAAAAGAGGCAGGCAAAGAAAAGGAGAAAGGAGTTCTATGAGATAAAGTCAGGAAGGTGAAGGCCAGATCTTAAAGAGCTTCATGCCTTGTGTTAAGGAGCTGAACATTTATCTTACAGATAAGAGGAACCAACCATTGAAAGGTTTGACATAGGGAGAGAGGGAACAATCATGGTCACATTTGTGCATCATAAAAATCTTTCTGGATATGCGGTAAAGAAAATCATGAAAGGTGCTACTGGTGCTGTTTTTCCCAAGAGGATATTGATGACTCAACCAAGCCAGTGGCAATGGACAGCAAGAGGAGGTGGGCGACTCAAAATATACTGAGGACTTCACGTCAACTTGCCTTCGCAACTCCAGTAAGGAGAAGGGAGAGTTGGAGGATGGCATGGCTAGCAGGTGCCCTTCTCTGAGTTTTGGCATATGAACAGGTTTGGAAGAAGGTTGATGAAATTCATTTTAGAGGTTGTGTTCAAGGTGTCTGTTGGGAGGCTTCTATGTGGTGATGTCAGGCTGGAACTCCTAAGAGCGTATTACCTGGAGCTGGAAATTTGGAGTCATAAGCCAAAAGCAGGACAGTTAAACCACAGGCATCGATCAGGGCACTGGAGACAAGCAGAGGGTGGCGGTGGGACACCCCAGGGCTTTCCAAGAGGCATGTTCTTGTCAATAAATACACTAAGCAAGGGAGCAGCTAGGCATCTTCCCTCAGGGTGAAATACGGCAGGTGGAGAGAAGCGCTAGGCTGAATGCATTAGGTTTCTAATGATATGCCACAGTTTCCTATCAGGAGACTTGGTGGAAGGGAGCTGACAAATATATCAACTCACATAATTGGCATCTTTTACAGCACATGTCTGGTGCAGAAGAGCTGCTGGCTCTCAGAAAGAAGGGCAGGATGGGGTCTGATCACTCCCCTTTTTAAGGCTACTCTTAGCAGCTTCTGTCTGGGAAGGCAGCTTTGTCAATAACTGTTCGTTTCTCTGCCTCAGGATCATGTTGGATCTACCTCAACAGTTTTCAGATGACAGCACCAAACAGTCCCTCCCAGCTTCTCCCCAAGGCTGCCCCCAATTTGGATGCAATCAGCATCCAAACGGGCTCCTTTCCGTATCTATCTCCTAGTAGGAAGTGACCCTGGAAGCTGCAAAGTCCTCATTTGCAAACTGACAGTCACTTTTTCAGTTTTTCAGGCCAAGATGAAAAAGGCTCTTTACCTTCCAAGATAAAGCCCCCTTGCCTGCTAGAGCAAAGAGAAATCACACCCACACCCAGCCGACATTCGTTCTCCATTTTCTCAGCCTGTCACTTCTGAGAAAGAGACAGCTGTTGCTACCACAGGCAGAGAGAGAGAGAGATATCCCTTCAACCTCTTACTATATTAAGTCACAGAGATTTTCTTGCAATGTGTCTCCCTGTCACTTACTCAGGAAGGTCCCTATGACATAATTTTGAAAGTTTTTACAGACAGCAGGAAAACAAGAGTGTTAACCCAAACCTCAATCAACTAAACAATATAAGGACATAATTCCCGAAACTCTTGCCCACACTAGTTTTTGGAAAGAAAGCGCTGTATTTCACTGGTTGTTTCCAAACTGGTTTTGTGTATATGTATAACATTTGCTGTGGCCATCTATAGAACATTAGATTGACTCCCATAGTGTCAATCCCTTCTCCTCTCCAGAATTACATCCAATTCTTACCAAGAACATTTACGCATTGTGTCCCCTTCAAAAAATATATGTTGAAGTCTTCATCCACAGTACCTCAGAATGTGACCTTGTCTGGAAACAGGGTCCTACCAGAAGTAATTGAGTTAAAATGAGGTTATGATGGGCCCTAATCTGATATGACTGGTATCCTTATAAAAAGGGAACATTTAGACACAGAGACCGACATGCACAGAGGGAAGATGATGTGAAGACTCAGAGAAGACGGTCATGTGACCAGAATGATGCATCCACAAGCCATGAAATGCGGAGGATTGCCAGAAAACAGCAGAAGCTAGGAAAGACCAAGGGAGGATTCTCTCTGAGCACAGTCAGAGAAAGTGTGGCCCTATCAATACCTTGATTTCAGACTTCTAGCTTCCCTGGGCTGTGATACAGTAACGTTCTGCTATTAGCAAGCCACAAAATTTGTGTTAGGTAGTTATAGCCACCCTGAGAAACGAACACACTCATACAGATAGGTTGCTTCACAGGTGCCTTTCTAGTCTTTCCTTTGATTTGTGATGTTCTCTCTGTTAAGGACTGAATTGTGTTTGCCCCAAAATTTATATATTGAAGGTTGAATCCTCAATGTGACTGTATTTGAATATAGGATTTGGGGGCAGTTATTAGGGTTAAATTAAGACACAAAGGTGATCCTCTAATCAGATAAGATTAGTGTTCTCATACAAAGAGAAAGAAACACCAGAGACTGCTTTTCTCTACACACAGAAGGGCATATGAGAACACGGCAAGAAGGTGGCCATTACAAACTAGGAAGAGAGTCCTCATTAGAAACCAATGTGTACTTTGATTTCCAGACTATGAAAAAATAAACTTCTGTTGTTTAAGCCATCCAGCCTATGATATTTTGTTATAGCAGCCAAAACTAGCTGATACACATGCAAATCCTCTGTCATCTTCCAAGTTACATTCATGCTTTGCATGATGGCTCCAAGTCACTGTGCTCATTAGGTCTTTCCCTGAGGCCTTGACAAGAGTGACTTTAGACTCCAATAGTAGTACAACAGTTCTAATATTGAGTATTCTTAGAAATTTGCATTGATTGAGCCCCCAAAACATTGCAGGCATTGTGCTTAACACTTTAGATATCCTGTTCCTTACACCTCCCTCCTGGGATAGCGACCAGCATCCCAGTAATCTCCAGGAGAGTTAACAGAGCATCAAAAACTAAGTAACTAGTCACCCAACAGGGGAATGGAGAGACTTGGATTTAAGTCCTAGACAAATGGCTCCTTTGAATATGCTCATTCGCCTGTATCACAGGAGCATCTGCTCTTTATGTTGTCTGAGTTTATAGTCTTGGTTCTACAAATATGACCAAGGTACTTCAAGCATTACTGTAGCACCAGAGCTTCTTCATCTTTAATGTGCACATAGATCACAAAGGGATCTTGTTAAACAGCAGACTCTGATTAAGTAGGTCTAGGGGGTGGCGCCTGACAAGCTCTCAAGGGTGCTGATACTTTAGGTCATTCCTTGAGTGATGAGGATTTACACATCAACACAATGGTTGATAAATTCATGCTTTCTTTTCTAATGGTCATGTAGATGAATTCTTTATCATACACATTCAGAATCTACTATGCTCCTAGCTCTGTGCTAAGTAATGTGGACACAAAGAAGAATTAAGAACTTAATTTTAAATTCCTTAAGAGCATGGGCTGTTATTTTGACTATTTTTCTCTAAACAATGAACACAGTGGGCACATAGTAATCACCTGGTCAACATGATTGTACATCTCTGAAGTCTAAAACAAAGCATTCAAATAAAATCAAATTGAGATGTATCCTGTGACAGATATTCTTAATCAACTACTATGATTCATTCTCCCTTTTCTTCCTTACTGATGGAGACCAATTTCATTAAAAACAGCCCCAAATACTCACTCCCCCACTTCCCTTGTGAATTGAGGTGGTTGGTCGTGTGACTTTGTTTTTGTCAGTGAAATGTGCTAGGAAGTCTTTTGTCTTTTTCTCATAAAAAGGTCCCTATGTCTTCCTTCTCTCTTGTATGTGGATGGATTTCATGCACACAGATGCATTGCTTTTGTGACGATGAGGCAACCAAGGTGAGAGAAAAGCTAAGATGATCATTTAGAAATTGTCATTGGCATTGCTAAGCTGCTGAACAAATATCGGCAGCTTCCTGCTTCAAATATCTTGCTACATGAGAAAAATAAAATTCTTTGCTTTAGCCAGTCTTATTGGTGACCTTTACATGCAGTTCAAAGTGACTTTAACCAATAGTAACCTTTCCTAGTTAGGACATTTCCATCATGACAACAGCTGAGGTAAGAGTAGTCTAGTCAAAACTTGGAAGCAAAACTATGTTAGGCATGAAAAACATATTTTCAAAATTAATTCCAGCCAAACATCAATGAGAAGCACATTCTATGACTTGATCCAGATTCTGTTAGGGGCAAATCTTCTTTTCTATTTTTATTTTCCCTTGCTTTCTAATCCAAATTCTGTGGATTCATTCCATAAAATTATTTCAACTCAGGTGCTGGTATGAAAAATGCAAAATCCCAAGTTGACCTAATAGTTTCCAGCTTAATCTTGATATTCTGCCACGATGTGTGGGAAGCCTAGTGCTTTTGGATGCATTTTGGGTTATCTTTGAGCAGCAACCTCAACATTACCGTTAACTCACAGCTAATACGTCACAGGGACAGCCTACTCTAAAAGCATCAGTAGAAGTTTAGTTTCCTCCTTAGACTTCCAATGCTGATTAGAAGAAAAAGCAGAGCCCTACATCCTGCTTTCTTCCATTCATCTTACACACAAACACATCACTTTTCTTTACTGCTTAAGACAGACATCAGTCTAAATGGGCCTCTCATTTCACTTTGCTTTAGTTAGAGGACACACAGAAAAGAGTTTGTTTTCATTAATATTTTACAGAAAGTCTAATATAAATCAGATACTTATATAATGGAATCAATCACATCTTAATGCTGACTTTAAATTCTGAAGGTGGAGAAGCAGGCAAATAAAAAAAAAAAAAAAAAAAAAAAAAAGCTCTTTGGATATTTCTGCTGAAGCAATAAAGGAAAAGGTCTCATTTGACCTGTGGGGAAACGAACAAAGTAAATAAATAAAGTGAACACATAATTTATTGTCCAAACCAGACTACTTTGAACAGTGAAAGGAGGAGTTAATAATTATGCTGGGGCAGTAGGCATAAACCAGAACATACTGGGACAAACTGGGACGTGTAGCCATGCTGTAAATAAAGGTTATGTCTTCAGTTTTTTTCTAACCTAAGCCTACATCACTCAATAATGCACAGAAGAAATGACTCTGCTCTGTACTTGCAGATAGGGAATCACACAAACACCTCATCTGCCTTTGTATAGCCCCTTGTGTTTCTTACGGAATCTCATATCAGGTCTTACTTAGTCTTTGCTCTGTAAGGTAGGTGTTCACATCTTCTTTTGATAAGCAAGAAATCTGAGTCTCAGAAAAGTTGTGATTTGCACAAGACTGTACAGCTTGGGGTCAGTGGAGCAAAAATTGTGCATAATTTTCTCCGTAAAAAGTGTTTTTTATTTATGGCAGGTGAAAGGCCAAGCAGTTCTTCCAAAGGATTTTTTCCAAATTTGGGGAATTGGCTGCACAGAGTTCTGGAAACTCAATCCCATGATAGGCTACCTTCTGTGGGTGGGTGGAGGCAGGGGGCAGAGAGAAAAGAAGATTCAACCTGAGAAACTTCAAAACAGAAGAAAGACGAAGCTCCTGATGTACACATTATAACCTGGGCACTGTGGTAGACATCTATGTATTCTATCTTACTTGATTTTTACAACAAACACGAGGTAAGTATTCATGGTCCCATTTTTCAGAATGAGAAACTAAGGCTCAGACCAATTACATGATTTGCCTCTGGCTAGGCAGCTGGTAGATGGACATAAAAGAAAGTTGTCCAGCCCCATCGCTTGTGCTCGTCGCCACATTGTGTTGCCTGACTTGGATAACTGTGAGTTTCTGAAATATGCACTCCTCTCCAACGCCACAGCTGCCCTGGCCCAGCCCCCGTCCAATCTTCCCTGCGCTGCTGCAGGGGCTTCACAGCCTTGCCCCAGACAGTCCAGAATGTAAATCACATTCAGTCGCCCGACCTTGTGAATATACTCAAAATCATTGATTTACATATATTAAATGGTGAATTTTGTGGTATGTGAACTATGTGCAAAAAATAAAAAGATGCTTGGCAGCCAACAAAATAGCAAATCATAAAAGTTTGTAAAATGTGAGTCAGGTTCCAGCATTCTCCTTCATCCTCTCTGGTAGCTTTGCATCACAGTGCATCCAGAAAAACACATAGCCTTCTAGATGTCCTAGGAAGCCCTAAATGATTTAAGAAAATTCCTTTTCATACATTAGCTGACCACCAAGCTAACTGGAGAGAGACTTAGGTGGCCACACATGAAAAACTATACAGACATTACAGAATTAATTCAGGAAATTTACTAAAGCCAGTCACTTGCATTCTTGACTAGCCTTCTCTCCTTCTCTCGGTCTTTGCCAGTCATTCCCTGAACACACCACATAAACTCCCAGGTCAGGACATCTGCCTTTACTCTACACTGTGTCTGAAATACTCTGTTCCCTTCTGGAGGGCTGGCACATTTTCATCATTTAGATCTCAGCCAAAATATCATTTTCTTAGAAAGGCCTTCTCTTATCAATTAGAGTAAGTCAGCACCTTTCTAAGCAGCTTTCAATACCGTCACCAAGTCCATTTCTTGATAGCACTTAACTCTGTCTGAAATCATCTGACACATGACTTGGCATGTGCTCTTGGTGTGAATGGGCTCCGGGTGGGCTTCTTCACAGATCCAGCACATGGCCTGGCAGGAAACAGTTGATGAACGGACTTCTTTTCTGGATAAACCCACCATAAAAACCTGTTCCTCCTCCACACGGCCACCTATACCAGCATGGAAAGTGGGACTAGACAAAACTCAGAAAGAGTGGAGAATTATCTATTCCACTCTTGCTAACTCCAACATTCCTGGAGTTTCCTGAGCCCGGTTATGGGATACAAATTGCGAAAGGCAAACCTTTTTCATTTGGAAAATATTTAAATCTTCCAGAGAGTGAATATTTTAAAAACCCTTTCCCAGGGATAATTGTTTTCCAACAACTGCAGCAAGCATAACCTCTATCAGGTTATTCCAACCAAACACACAAAGCAAACAAGTCTGAAGCTTGCAGGGATTCAATTGTCTTCTCTTGTAAGTTAAAATAAAGGAAAGTTATTTTCAAATGTCTTCTCTTGTAAGTTAAAATAAAGTAGTATTGACAATGAAAAGACAGAGGCCTAATTGAGAATGACTGAGATTAATGCTAATAATTAAAACAACAATATACATAAGGACACTGTCAATGAACATCTGCCATGTACTAGTCTCATGCTGGGAAGTTCACCTACATTATCTCTTTATAAACCCAAGGTGGCAGGCAGAATTCTAAGGTGGGCCCCAAATTCCCTGTTCCTGCGTAATTCCAAGGATGGTGATTATGAAGGATTTCACTCCGTGATTGTATTTCCTTAGATGGCACAGCTGACTTTGAATAAGAAGATTATCTAAGTGGGTCTGACATTATCACAAGAGCCCTTTAAATCTGAGTCTAGAGATCAGAGACAGAGGAGTAGGAAATTTAAAATAAAAGATTTGACACAAGTGAAGCTGTTAATTGCTAGCTCTGAAGATGAAGGGGACCATCCATCAGGGCATGTGGGTGGCCTCTAACAATTGAGAATGGCCCCTACCTGACAGCCAGCAAGGAAACAGAGACCTCAGTCCTACAACCACAAGGAATTGAATTCTGCCAACAACCTGAATGAACTTGGAAGAGGATCCCAAGATCCAAATTAGAATGTAGCCTAGCCAACCCCTTGATTGCAGAATTGTGGGACCCTGCACAGAGAATCTAGCCATGTTATCCCCATATTTTTGACCTATAGAGCATGAGCTAACAAATGGGTTTTTTTAAGCCACTAAGTTTATGGTAATTAGTTCTAGTAATGGAAAACTAATTCAACCACAATAACAAAGTAAATTAAGTCTGATGACACATGGAGCCTGGATAAGGGTAACGATGGTAATGATGGTAGAGATGATGATGATGATGGTACAGTTGACATCTCTCTGTGTTCCAGGCATTGTGTTCAGTGCTGTGCATGTATTACATCAGTTGATTCTCAAACCAACATTTATAAGACAAGAACTAGTATTTTCATCTTTATTTGCAGCTGAAGACATTTAGGAACAGACACCTTAATTATGTCACTGGTCCAAGGTTATAGCATAGCCAAGATTCTAACTCAGAGTCCATCCAGCCCTAGTTTTGTGCACTTAGCCAGTACACAGCACCAACCAAGTGCTGGCCCACGGTTGGCAACAGGAAAGGGCTTCACAGGAAATGAAGAGAATTAGGCTGGTGGTACCCAGGAGGGCAGTCCAGGATAGGGGGGACAGTGTACATACAGGCCAGGAAGCTTAAGGCTGGATGAAAGGTGTGGGAAATTGAAAGTTGGGTGGTTTGTTGAAAGTTGTGCTTTAATAGTATTTCTTGATTGCAAATTATAGAAACTCAAAATAAAACCACCTAAGATATAAAAGAAATTTGTCACTAAAATAAAAACAAGAACAAAACAAAACTAGAGCATCTCATGGTATTACAGAGCTGAGTCTAAGGTATTACTAGAACCAGGTTCAAACTGAAAGAGCAGGAGCATAGTCATCTTGGACAAACACCACCACTTTAAGTTCCAGCTCTCTTTCTAACCTCATGCATTCCAAGGAAATCCCTTCTCTTCTAACAACAAGCAGCCAGAAAGAGAAGCTGTCTTATTACAAATAAGACAGCTCAGGCACAGAAGGAGGGGGAAAGTATCTTGGGTAACCAGCAAACTTCACACTTATACAATGGGCCCCAGTAAAACAGTGGGCCCCAATAAGCACATTCCTTTCCCTTTCAGTGCACTAAGATAGGGAAGCTAAAAGCAGACTCATGTGCGGGGTGGGGTATGCCTGCAGCTGCAGGAAGATGTATGGGAACAGACACAAAAACTCTCCCTCCCAGATAAGCAAGATAAAGAGATACAGACTAAAAGCTGGCCTATGTGGTCTGAAGTGGGGTGAGAGCTGATAAAAACTCTGTTCTATATAGATAGCATACCTGGTCCTAACTGCACCTTCAGGCCCCAGGAGGGTAAGGCATCCCCTCATCATGCGCCCCTGAACCCTTAAATACTCTTAGTCTATAAAAGAGAAGGCTCCTGACCTAACTTGGCCAGAAGCCCCTCTCAGGTTTATTCTTTAAAATAAACCTCTTTGACTATTGAGCAGCTCTGTGTTTCTTCCTCCTTCTTTAACTCTTACACAAACACTATCTCTCTCCTTTTTGCTCCTTCTTGTGCAATATAGTCATTCTTCTCTAATTTCTATTTTTGTCTCTTCCTGTCCTACTCTTCTGCTCCCTTTTCCCTGGCTTCTTTGGATAACATTATTGCCAGTAACTTCCCAAATATGTTATACTCTAAGCATGATGAATAATGGTGTCTCTGAGGCTCAAGAGCAAATTCTCAGGGAAAGAATGTGTTGACCCAGCTTAGATTAGGGGCGCACCCCAAACCATTGCTGTTTCTGTGAAGTCATATGGTCCTAACCTAGACACTCAGACTGCAACCATATTAATGGGGGAAGGAAGAAAAAAAGTTGTTAATAGAAGTATAATGGGAAAGCTACCCTGTAAGTGTCAACAACTGTGACACAGAGTAAGAGGTTATGGTGGTAAAGACAAGGGCAAGGTCATGAAATAATTTATTGGCCAGCTTACTTAATAACAAACTAATTGATGGACCCAAAGTCTTGGCAGAATCTTATTTGAACATTGACATATTACCAACAAAGTTCTGGGCCCCTTAATTCATACAAGGATCAGATGCTCCTCCATAATTAAGTCTAACCTTGAAATGAAGATAGGCTTTGGAAATGCTGGAAAAACCAAAGCTGCAAATTCCAACACATGCCCTACTCCAGCCCTTCCTCCTGTTTAATTTGACTCCATTGGCTGATAGTGCCTGCAAATACATCCTGCTCCTCTTTGGCAAATTGCTAAATCCAAGAAGATGTAATCAACTACGTTCTAACACATGAATAAATAAAAGCTGAGTGAGAGATTGAGGAAATTTAACACCTCTGTAAGTACCACTAAGGTTATTGCTTGGAGAATTAAAGTGCATTTCATGAGAGCCACTGATTTAGGAAGTTGGTGATGTAGGGGAAGACAAAATGAAATTCAAAGTAATTTGAGAAGGGAGGAGACTGGAAGAAGATTGCTAGTACTCCAGGAAGCCTTGTATATTAATGTTGAAACCAACACACTGCAAAATGTGGAAGATCATGCCCATGCTGCAATTTGCTAATGCTATGTGTAATCCTTGCAATGATTTCCAGTGAAATGTGACATTTAAGAAACACTTGCATGATTGAACCAGATCCCATATATGACCGATTTTAGATAGATTGTAGAAAACCTTCAGTTAAAGATAACATAGCAATTCCCAGATTTGATTTTTAGCTCTACCCCTTGATAGTTGAGTGATCTTGCACAAGTCATTTAGCTCTATGAGCCCCAGTTTCTATGTTGGGAGAAAAATTATTGAGTTGTTGAGAATATTTAAAGGTCTGATGACAATCTTTGACACAAAGTAGATAATCAAACATACATCAGCTTTGCTATCTTCCATTTCACTTTCAATCATGGCCTTTGAGGCACTCATACAGTATTTAAATCTTGATTCTGCTACCTATTTTATTACCCTGGAAATGCTCTAGGTCTAAAGGAATCTTTGCAGCTTGTGTCTAATGCATCATTTCCAGATGGGTGGGGAAACACTGCAGGAACACTGTATTTGCTACTAACTCCTCATGACACTAAATGTTGACACACAGGTTGGGCGGATGGCACATCCATAGCCCCATGCCATGATTTCAGCTATCTCTATCCTTTGCCATGCTCATCTCCCCTGTGTACTTATCCTGAAAAATAAAGCAGAATTTCCTCCTGGCAGGCAACCAATACTTATCTTGATGCCAGAGACATCATGGTAAGCCAATGGGGCTTTGGTAAGTCAGAGTGAGCCTGAAACCACCTCCCTATGAGGGCAGAGCTATTTGTCACTTTTGTTAACTGTTATATCCCAAGCACCTAGCTTTGTGGCTGGCAGCTAGTTGGTTCTCAGTAAATATTTATTGAATAAATGAAAGAATATGTGAACTAGTCAATGAGAGTCTATTACGAACCTGGCATTGTATTAGGGATTTTATATATGCTAACTCCTTTAATCTCAGAATAATCCAATGAGCTATCTTTTTTTTTTTTTTTTTTTTTTTGAGACAAAGTCTGGTTCTGTCACTCAGGCTGGAGTATAGTGGCTTGATCTCGTCTTATTGCAGCCTTTGTCTCTCAACTTCCAGTGATTCTTCTGCCTCAGCCTCCCAGGTATCTGGGATTACAGGCACAAGCCACCACACCTGGCTAATTGTGTACTGTTAGTAGAGACTGGGTTTCACCATGTTGATCAGGCTGGTCTCAAACTCCTCACCTCAGGTGGTCTCCCGCCTCGCCCTCCCAAAGTGCTGGGATTACAGGCGTGAGCCACTGTGTCCAGCCTACCTAGCTACAATTCTTATAACCATTTTAGAGATGAGAAAACAGCCTTAGAGATGTGAAATAAGTTGCCCAAGGTCACATAGCTGGAAAACTGTCAGCACTTCTACCATTATATTCATGTTTTTGAGTACGATGTAAAATTCTTGATACCTTTTAAAGGTGTTATGCCATGGAATTATTTAAAATAATTTTGCTATACTTATCTTTATCTATTGTCTCCTTTGTCCTTAGAAAAACACTGAGTGGTAGAAGGGCAAAGAATTATTCTTTTTTTTTGCAGAAGTGAAACTGAAAGTGAAATTGGACTAACTTACTGAAGACTGTATCAAACATTATACAGTAAAAAGCATCTGGGTAGATCAAGGACGTTTTAATTTGCTTAGAAACTTACTCTTCTCTGCACAACCACTTAACAGCAATGACATTTCCATCTCAGACAGGAAGTAAATTCAGCTCATTCTTTTGGGTTGCATTAGCGGGAAAGTAGTATCTATTTGAGTCAAGTAGAATGAATGGCAAGTACCTCAGATGTGGGTAAGTGAGAGTTGCTGACCTTTGAGGTGGTTAATGCATCTGCTTGCTGCTATCCAATAGGTTTTTACTAGTCAATCAACAGACACTTGTTGAACACCTACTGTCCATAGGACATTGTGCAGGGATTCATGGAGGTGGGGTGGGGAGAAGATAACCCTGTGTAGGAATTTGAGGGGTGCTCATCTGTGGACCACCTGTGTTATGCTAGCAACTTTCACATCATGCATCATCTGATCATTAAACAGCTTCAGAAGATTGACACTATTTATGCTTAGAGATATCAAAGGACCTTCCCAGAGTCACACAGTATTACCAGCAGAGTTGAGATTTGAACCTAGGCTTCTCTGATTCCAGAGCTTAAGTTCGATATCTGTACTACACCATCTCTATCATTTAGTTTTATAATAATCTGTTTCCTCTTTCCAGACATAAGTTATAGAAAGCTAAATTCATAGATACACTAAAAATATAAATTCCATTACTATTTCCTTCACTGTTGTATCTCTAATACCTAGGACAATGCCAGGCACATAGTAGGTACCAAATGAACATTCATTGAATGAATGAATAATTGCATTATTTTTTTAATCTGAATCCCCAGGGCTTATCATGATACCTGACATTGCATTTTTTAAGGAACAGAACAACGTCTATGTTCATTTACAGGCACTTTGCCTAAATCCTGTGGCAGAGACTTCATATTCCTAGTTTTATAGATAAGCACATAAATCTCCTAGAGAATAAGGAGGTTGCTCAGGGTTAAATGAATTTTAGACAAAGAGGCTACCTCTGTTCACTTCTGTTCTACCATGATATTTTACCCAAAGAAACAGGGGCAATCTTCAAATGTTTTGGAGGAGGAATAAGATGATAAAATCTCATTGCAGAAGGATCCCTAGCAGCAGTGGACAAAAGGCTTCATGACGGAAAGACAGTAGACAGGAGAAAGAGAACCAACTGATTAACATGCCAGCTCAATTCTGATAAATGTCTATCAGATTTAGCTCTAATAACGTTGAGGCAATTCTACAGATGAGCAACTGGAGGCAACAAAGATTCAATAATTTGCCCAAACTTACAAAACTAGAAAGTGGCAGAGTCAGGATTTGGATTCTCACACATCAGATCTGACAAGTCTCCAGTCTCACTACTGAAACTCTCAAAAAGGGAAAGAAAATGTGAGTTGGAATTATGCCCAGTGCTTCCTGGAGGAGGTGACAGGTGACTCTCGTTTGGAAAGCAGAGCAGGTGGCAAGAGAGTAGGGAGGAAATTCTAAACAGAGAAACTGCCAAGGTTTGTGGTCAAAAAAGGAAGCACATGTAGGGCCCTGAGGGGCTTCAGTCTGATGGGAGCAGAGGAAAAAATAGAAAATTAAAAGTTAATCCTTTTTTACCCCCTGTAAAAAGATTATATTGGAATCCTCACCGCGTAAGACGAGTGCCTCATGGAAAGAGCAATGGCTTGGCGTCAGGAGACTTGACTTCAGATCCTGATTCCCAACTTAACAGCTATGTGTCTTTGGATAAATGACTTAATCTCCTCAACCTCAATTTTGTAGCAAGGTAAAGTATCTAATGGTTTGGTATACACAGTAACTACTACTCAACAATTGTTCATTTCTCTTTATCTCTTCCTTTCACTGATGGACATGAGGGTAGAAATGCCTAGCAATTACCCTTTCATCCAGATTCTAAGCTTTCAGGATAATATATTGACTTAATGCTCTAGGTATTATCATTCTTGGACTGTGCGTGTGTATCCATCCTTTACTGAAAATCGGAGGAAGATTGATGGCAACAAGCATTTACTGAGCCTTCAGATGCCAGGTGCTCAGGAAAGCCACTGCTTAGCAGAGAAGGTGGGTGTCCTAGATGTCACTGTGCAGATTCAACCACTGATGAGGGACAGAGGCTCCTTGTCCTCCAACACCCCCTGGAATCTCAGAACTGGTCAGGGTAAGAGATACCAGATAGTTCAGAGTTCTGAAACTTTATGATGATTTCTCCTCCATATTTGTTCACCACCTGAGACAACAATGACTTGTGTTTCATGAACTTGAATTATAATTTGACATAAGACATTTTAATATTTATTTTTGAAAGAAAAATTTATATCACTTGGTATAAATAGAAGAAAATTATAAAACTTAGTACAATAAAAAAAGAGAATAAAAAGAGCTTAGGTTTTGTTCTTTTTAAGAAATAGACAGAGAA
The DNA here is from genome assembly GCA_004027715.1 of Plecturocebus donacophilus. Classification (NCBI taxonomy): domain Eukaryota; kingdom Metazoa; phylum Chordata; class Mammalia; order Primates; family Pitheciidae; genus Plecturocebus; species Plecturocebus donacophilus. The sequence continues at coordinate 59,680 of PVKP010000452.1, forward strand.
AGAAAGGAAGGGAGGGAGAGAAGGAAGGAGAAAAGAAGGAAGGAAGGAAAATGGAAAGGAGGGGGAGTAAAGGCAACTAGTAGATGATAGAGAGGTGTTAAAAATATCCTTTCCCTAAAATGAGATTTTTACTTTTTAACCAGAAAGATTAAAAGAATGAAAAAGGCAAACACTCTCATACTGTGTTATTCAGTGTTTTACAGTGCCCTGTTTCTCCATTTACTTTCTAAAAAACATCTCATGAACAAAATCTATGTTTGGGAAAATGCAGACCCAGAAAATGCAGACATTTTTCACATGGGAGACTGAGGTCGGGTCAGAAGGTCTCCAAGTCTAGCTGCACAGAAATGAGCTAATGTCCTCTCTGCTCCCTTTCCAAGTAAGCACAGAAGCCTAAGGGATACCTCTCTCATTTCTGCCTGTGTCATCCCATAATTATTTATTGGCAACTCTGGAGCCTTGAGGTAAAAGTCTTTTCATTATTTATAGAAGCACAGTTTTCATTATAAAAGTAACATAACCACAGCACCTCACTTGACCAACAACAACAACAAAAGATGAAAAAACTACCCACAATTCCACTACTCTGGCACATTGGTATATTTTCAGTCAGTATTTCTTTTATGCATTTATTTACATAAGTACAATCATAATATACATACCTTTTCTTTTAGTATCTTGAATGGTCTTGTCAAATCTCCTGAAATAATTTGTGCCTGTTCACAGCAAAAGGCTTGGGAAAAAACTGAATTTCCTCTGTGACTACTTTCATGTTTTTCCCTTAGTTCATTCATTTGCAAAATGTGAGAAAAACTGCCATAGTTGCTCCCAGGGCAGTATGGAGATTCTACGTGAAATGCTTGGGAGGATCTGACTTGTACCCACCTTTCACACATCATGCCCTGCAGTTTCTTCCTATTTGTAAGTCTGTCGCTCAGGGTCATCATTCTGCAAAACTCCTACCTACTTCTCAAAGCCCTACTCAGATGTGCTCTCTTACAGGAAATCTTCCCTTCTTCCTAAAATGCTTTCCTTCTATATTATGCCTACAGCCTATCAATGCATCTAATGTCTTTAGTAAATGGACTCTAAATACACAAGTGTGATACAAATATATTTATTGGTTAAAAAATTACAGATGAAGTTAAAACGTCTGAAAGTTTTAACCACCGTTCTCCATGCCCACCAAGAAAATCACTTAGTTGCTTCCACGACTCATATTCCAAGTTAACTGCCAAGTTGACATAGATTTATAATGTCTCTCAAGTAATAATGTATCTTGTCCCATTCAGTGTATGTCTTAGAAACTTAAGCATATTAGAACATAGATTATCTCATTTTTTTTCTAACTACTGCTTGTCACAATTTATTTAGCTATTCATCAACATATATGTTGCTATATCCTTGTACATGCCTGCCTGGTCAATTTCCATTTGTTTGCTTATCTACTAGTTAGACCATGAGTTCCTTGGGGATAGGGTCTACATCTTATTTATCTCAGTACTCCTTTAATTTAGCAGAGTGTCTGTTACATAAAAAATGCCCAATAAGTAGTTGGTGAATAAATATTCACCAATGTATTAAATGAATAAAAATAATGAGGAGAAAATCAAGCGACCCCTCCAGAATCTAGACATGGAAACGAGAAGGCTTTCCTGATCTTTCTTCCCAATACATTGACCTTGAAGATTCAGAGCATGGTAAGTTTTCCACATGGGGCATGGCCAGGGGCCCTCAGTTATTTTAGAGGAGCACAGCTGCTTACAGTAAACAGACTGCCTGTCCCACTTACCAATTCTTGTGCAAGTGCCCAGAGCCCTTTGGGCACAGGGGATTTAAATAAACCTAGGAAATAAATAAATAATTGCTTCAAAATAGCCAAATGGGATATTTCCAATAAACCATTTCTCTACAGGAGAGAAGGAACACTAGGGGAAAAATGCCCAAAGCAGCAAATTTATGAAGAAGTTATAAAGTTAACAGAAATAGGAGGTTTGCAGAGAGATATGCTGCTTTAGCATCCCATCTTCAGGGTATTGCTGGAGTTTTCATTTCTTTTATGAGGCAGTCATGAAGTTAGAAATATAAACAACGCTTTAAATCATTATTTAGCAAGAGGGGAGCAATTTCTCTGCTAAGCCAAGCCTGATTGCTGCCATGATAATGTCCCTTGTTCATTTGTTCTCTCTCCAAGAAGCTGAAAATACTTGATAGATTATTACAGTCTGTGCATTTACCATGGCACACCATTACATCAGATTATTTAATGGAGTGTTCAATTTCAGGGTTGAGACAGCACTTTCTGCCTTTATTTGTGCTGTCCCTTCAACTCTGTCTTTCCTAACTAACTCCACTGATTTCTCAGCTTTCAGCCCAGCATTATGTCCTCCAGAAAGTCCTCAGCACCGCAGAGAGGTATATTGCAGGGGCTATTAGCACCATGCACTGCCTGTGTGAGACTGTCAGCTGCACAATACTCTGAGTCTCACTCTTGGAATTTATAAAATACAGAGAACATTGGCAGCTACATCATAAAGTTCACATAAAGATTAGATGTTTATAAAGTACTTGCCAATTATTTGCCATAGTAATAATAATTATAGTCATAGTAATAATAATTGTCATTATACTTTTCATTACCTGACATTCGCTCTGTCAAAGACAAGCTAGGGTCTCTTGTCTCTATTCATACAGCATACTGTGACTGCCTCATTGTGACTTTTATTATATTGTCTTCTTGCCATCTATGGACCTGCAATTTCCCCTAGCTGTGCTCTTCTGGAGGGCCTACTTTCTTCATGAACTAAAACAAAATTCTGACCTTTATTAATGCCTATGCATTTTCTCTTCTCTATTTTATTTTATCTGCACAATGAAGCTACAGATTAAGCTGGGTAACTTTTCAACTTTCTTTGGATGCCAGAGAAAATGAAATTCAAAGAGGCAGGGTGACTTCATCAAAGTCCCACAGGTTTGATGAAGTCAAAGTCCTGACCAAATCTCTCTACACCACAAAATAACCTTGTTATCATCCCTTAGCACACTGGCCATCTTAACTCCTTGTTGGCTAAAAGGGCAAGAGAAAACCCTATTAGAGACTAAGAAGATGACCAGGCGAGGTGGCTCACACCTGTAATCCCAACACTTTGGGAGGCTGAGGCAGGCGGATTACCTGAGGTTAGGAGTTCAAGACCAGCCAGGCCAGCTGGCCAAGATGGTGAAACCCTGTATCTACTAAAAGTATTTTAAAAATTAGCCAGGCATGGCGGCGAGTGCCTGTAATCCCAGCTACCCAGGAGATTGAGGGGGAGAATCCCTTGAACCCAGGAGGTGGTTGCAGTGAGCCAAGATCGCACCACTGTACTCCAGCCTGGGCAACAAGAGTGAAAAGAGTGAAACTCCATTTCAAAAAAAAAAAAAGACAGAATATTTCATTCAGTCTGATTATTTGGAAGAAAAAGGGAGAAATGAGGTTAACAGTAACAAACACTTACATATCACTTACCAGGTGCCAAGCACTGTTTTAAGCACTTCATAAATGTTAGCTCATTTAATCCTAATCAAAGCCCCAGGAGTGAGCACTATTATTATCCCTATAGTACAGAAGTGGAAACAGAGACACAACACTTTACCAGAGTTTACGCTGCCAGTAAGTGGCAGAGCTGGGATTCAAACCCAGGTGTCTGGCTCCACAGCCTGTTCTATTAACTTCCATTAATATTACAAGTCCATGAAATGTACATATCAAAAATATATATCTGCACTGCATGTAAGAGAAACACTTCCTAGCTCTCTCTTGGGTTTCTGAGAATTACAGTTACTATTGTGGGAAAGGGTATTGATGACATTTTAGTTGTTAGATACTTTTCTTCTTTTCTGATGCGAGACTCCATATTATGGCTCCCAAAAGCTGATCCATGGACCTTTTATGGACTATAAGTTTCCATATATCTATATCTATATATCTATCTGTCTGTATCTATATATATCTATATCTATATAGATAGACTTACTTGGAAAGAGAATACTATCTCATATCTATCTATCTATAGCTATATCAGAGAATACTATCTCTTATCTATCTATATCTAGATATATCTAGATATATAAGTATAGGAATAAGCATATAAATATCCTCTTAAAATTAATTAGTTAGTTCACCACCACTGCAGCTCCAAGTGAAAGCAAAAAGTGACTAGAGCTCTGCTTCCTTTGTGTTAACTTCTAGGGAAAGCCCAAGACCCTCTCTGGCCCACTCTGAATTTCCCAATTTAACACAATGAGCAAAACAAAGTGAGAGCTCTAATTCTAACAAGATTTGTTGAGCTATTTCATTGGATAGCAGCACTCCAAAATCCTTTACTTGTCTTTCCACTCCCATATGCTCAGTCCATGTGAGTCACTTGGGGCTTTACCTCCTCCATTGCCCCCAGAATTGGGCCCAGGCCCCTGCCCCAGCCAATCAGCAGATTGCTTTTACTCTCTGCCATGGTGACTGGCTGAAGAAAAAGACCCAGCTGAATTAGTTTGTTTACAGGCAATAAAAAGACAGATATTTGCTGGGACTGCTGGGAAAGGGAGTCTGTCTTCACCAGGATGGCTTAGGGCTAGGCCAGAATCCCGAGTGTGCTGGTGGCAGTCTTGCCTCCAGGAGAAGAGAGTCTGACAGAGAATGGAGCCTACATGGAGAAAAGAAGAGCCAAGGGTCAAGGAGGCAAATAGATTCTTGACATCACTTGAGCCTCTGGACTCAACCTGGCTGGAAGGATCTTTAGCAATTCTTTAATGAAGAAACATAGAAAGGCTTACCCCATGGAATCTCTTCTATAAATTGGACTTGTATTTAACCCTAAGTTAATGAACCAATAAACAGTGTGTGGTTATCATTTTATACTGTGAGGGCATAACGTATTTTAAATATTTCATAATGTCTTAAGTTTCTGGGTCAGGCTAAAATAAGTCTACACCTACCTTAAAATATAGAGTCAAATTTTGGGGGGCTCAGTGGCCTAGTTGTACAGCACATGAACAGATTATAAAAGCAATCCCTCAGGAGCCTTTTGGCTCATTTGTGGACCATTTCTCCATTCCAATGTGGATTGGGTGGACCTCAGGTTGAGACACTGATGTCTCACAGGATGTATGGGCTCCTTCTCCAACTCACTGGGCACTCTGTCATGGGCTGGCTCCAACCTGGCAAAATGTAATGGCTGCCCTTAAGGTTCTCAAAGAGGGTGATCTCAAGCTCTGCTCTACCCACTATATATCAAAATTTTGACAGAAGAAAACTTTATTGAGGAAGGATTTTGTGAAGTGCAAGCAGTTCATCAACTCTCCCAGATAGTCTAAGATGGACCCCTAGAGCAGGTAAGATCATTAGAAAGACATGCATTTGTGGCTAGGTACTGTGGCTCATGCCTGTAATACCAGTACTTTGGGAGGCCAAGGAGGGCAGATCATTTGAGCTCAGGAGTTTGATACTAGCCTGGGCAACATGGTGAAACCTTGTCTCTACCAAAAATACAAAATTAACCAGTGTGGTGGTGTGCATATGTGGTCCCAGCTACTCAGGAGGCTGAGATGGCAGGATCGCTTGAGACTGGGAGGTGAAGGTGGCAGTGAGCTGTGGTTATGCCACTGCACTTCAACCTGGATGACAGAGTATACTCCATCTCAAAAAAAAAAAAAAAAAAAAAAAAAGACAAGACTTTGTATTGCCCTCCAAAATTCTGCCTTCATTGAACTGCACGGAGGAGAGCAGCTCCACTGAAGGTCTGGATCAGGAAAAGCTGCAAAAAGATCCATTCACTGTGAGGATGACCCCTTTGAAGATGCTGTGGAAGGTACTACTCTACCTTGTATCATTTCAAAAGAGAACTTCTGGGAAAACTTCTGAATGGTGATGGTTTTACTGAGCAATGGGATGCTTTGTTCTTGTGGTCTCTTCCGAGTAAGATACTTTGTGTTTCTGATGTGTTCCGGTTGTTGTGTTGCCAGCTCAGCAGGCAGAGAGATTGGCTGAGCCACCTGCAGAGAAAGTGTGTTGGTTGTGGGAGGCTCACTCATTTAGGTTTCCATTTCAGTTTTCCTTTCAGGATTGGCTCTCACCATTAATGTTATTATCACTATAGGCTACTCACATCCTTTTTGGAACAGGGCCTCCTATAAAACAACTCAGTAAGAGAATGTTCAAAAACATAGTCATGGAGAGACAGCTGGAGCCTGTGGGCCAGTGAGATTCTGCCATAACCAAGCAAACAGCCCTCTTGCAGAATCTTATTTCTATCTGGACCTTTAGATGCCCCATTATGATCTGAAGGGTTATCATCACTACATCTAAATAAAAGTGGGAAGGACAGATGAAAGTATTCTTCTACTAATACGTCCATCAGTCCTTTCTCATCTCCGGGATCCTTCTGCGACAATTCTGTAGAATCTTTGTGTTGGTGTGGAGATCTCAGAGTGAGTTATGTCCTTTGTTTTTCTCCTGATGGGGAGGATCATGGCCACTGTGTGCCATCTCAGTTGACATCATTTGCTGTTTCCATCATGAAGCCTCTGGGGATGCCCTTTAGCACATTCTTATTGGACAGGCCCACTGGTCCTCTATCCATTGTAGCTCATAGGCATTCAGAGAGTGAAACTACTCTGGGTAAAACACTGCCCTCCTTCTCACTTTTGCCTTCATCCCTGGCTGTTAAAATGTCGGCCAATGCATTTCAACACCCTCATCAGTAGAACATTTCCACCATTTCTGGAAAAGCACCTTTCTACTTCTTCAGAGAGGGAATTTACAAAGGCACTTCTGGATCCCTTTTCAAAATTTACCTCCCTACCCATTCAAACACGGGCATATATTTATGGTATTTATGGAAGGTTTTCTATGTGTCAGCAAATGTGCGAGGGAGATTAAAAACCCTGCTTACTACCCAGGAGTTTGACTTACAGTCAAAAATGAGATCCATTTCCAAAAGGTAAGGACAGAAAGCCTTGGAAATTAGATGTGGGCACTACTCCTAGTTCTACGTCTAGCTATCAACTGTAGACAGGTCACACTTTCTTGGCTTCAGGGACTGAGTCTACAAAATGAAGGTAATAATGATTATTTCACTGAGCTAGGATAAACTACCATTACTAATCACCTACTATGAAGCAAGTATTGGCAAATAGGTGCTGATGTTTTCCCCATATTACAAAAGAAGAAACTGAGGCACAGAGAAGACAGGCCCAAAATCATGACACCAATAAATGGGAGCTCCAGGATTTGTACCTGGGCTATGTGACTCCAGAAACAATCCGCTCTCCTGCAGCTCCTGGAACACGGTGACCCTCACACACATGTGTTTGCGTTTTCCCTCTGCTTCATATATTTCTTCTCTTCCCCCCTCCTTTCCTCAGTGTGCTTAGAGAAAAGGTCTATGAAAGACAAATTGCATGCTTCTAACCATTCAGTTTTCTCTTGAATTCCTCTTCCCCAGTACTAATAACATATAGCACTCAGAGAACCCAACCATGATCGATTTTACAGTGACCTGGAAATTTCCTCCATCTATTCCTGGCCTCGGGGCAGAACCTCACAAAAATTTACTGTAGAAGATAAACTTCTCCTCTACTCTGAAAGCCCCTGGAAAATCCCATAAGCTTCATCTGTGACCTACATTCTTAAGTTCAAGTGCATAAATAACTCAGGTGGAGAAAGCATATAGGAGCTATTATCTAATAAGACAATGTAGGAGGTGGGCTTTGAAAGGCCAAAGCACCTGAATCTTTAGGACGTTGCTACTAAGTGTGGCTCAGTGATCAGCGTCACCTGGGAGCTTGTTAGAACTTCAGACTCTCAGCACTCACCCTAGACCAACTGACTGGTCAGCTGCACTTAAAACTAACTCATGTGCCCATGAAAGTGTGAGCACTGCTGCTCTAGGAAGAGGTAGTAGGAAGTGTGGAATGAGCAGGGAAGTGCATGTCTTTTTCACATGAAAAAGAATACAGACATTACAGTATTAATTCAGAAATTTCATTTAAAAATTACATCAACAACAATGAAACCTGGGGTATCTAATTTCTAAAGTTGACACATTTTATTTAAAATGTCCAGTTTCAAAAACAATGAGCTATGCACAGAACAAAATGCATTACCTATATCTAAGAAAACAAACCAAAAGACCAGTCAATAAAAAATTGTCAAAATAAAAAAAGAAAGTTGTCTGTGAGGAAGCCCAGATGCAGAACTTACTAGACAAAGATATTATGCCTACTACCTTATATATACAAAACATAAATTGAAACCACATACAAAAACTAAAGAAAATATTAAAACAATGTCTTACCAAATAGGTTATATTGACAAAGATGTAATCTATATGTAAAAAATAAATAAGTGAAATAAAAAATTTATGAGAAGTCAACTTTATGCTTGAATTGGAAGAAGAAAAATAAGCCAACTTGAAGATAAGTCAAATGAGATTTTTCAAATTGAGGAACAAAAAGAATAAAGAAAAGTAAATAGAGCTCTAGAGACCTGAAAGACACCATCAAGTGTAGCAACATATGTATATGGAAGTTCCAGAGGGAGTGGAGTGAGAGAAAGGGTCAAAAGCATTTGAAGAAATATGGCTGAAAACTTCCAAAATCTGATGAAAAATATTAATCTAAACACCCAAGAAGGTCAATGAAGTCCAAGTAGATAAAGTCAGTGAATCAGAGCTAGATACCACATAATAAAACTCTTAATAGGCAGAAACAGAGAATTTTGAAAGCAGCAAAAGAGATACAACTCATCATATATAAGATTGGTCCTCAATAAGATTAGCAGTTTATTACTTATCAGAAACCAAGGAGGCCAGAAGAGCATGGGATGACATATTTAAAGTGCTGAAAGAAAAATACTGTAAACCAAGAATTCTACATTTAGCAAAACTATCCTTTAAAAATGAAGGAAAAATTATGGCATTTCTAGATTTAAAACAAAACAAGCACAAACAAAAGGCAGAGAATTTGTTGCTTGCAGACCTTCACTATAAGAAATATTGAAAGGAGTCTTTTAGAATGAAAGAAAAGGACATTAGTAACTCAAATCCACATAAAGAAAGAATGAAGGTAGCTACATAGTTTACATATACAAGACATTAGAAATGTATTTTTTGTTTGCAGTGTTTTTTCTCTATCTGACTTAAAAGACAACCCATGAAGAAATAATTATAAATGCTTGTTTGTGAGCAAGCAATGTATAAAAGATATACTTTTTATGACAATGCTAGCACAAAGAAGCAAAGAGTGAATGGAGCTATATAGAAGCAAAAATTTTTTGTAAACTATCAAAATGATATTGGTATTAATTGGAACTAGATTATGATAAATTTAAAAAAATTAATCCTCAGAAAATAACTTTAAAAAGTAGTTAAAGAAAAAGGAGAAATAAAGCAGTGTACCAGACAATCTATTTAATACAAAAATAGACAGTAATGAAAGAATGGAAGACCAACAAAGACATTAGACATATAGAAAACAAATAGCAAAAAGGCAGATGTAAGTTTTAGAGTATCAGTTATTACATTAAATATGAACAGATTAAATGCTCCAAACAGAAGAATTTAGAAAAATGGACACAAATCATGATAAAACTATACGCCGTCCATAAGAGATGGCTCAGGCTGGACATGGTGGCTCACACCTGTAATCCCAGCACTTTGGGAGGCTGAGGTGGGTGGATCTCGAGGTCAGGAGATGGAGACCATCTTGGTCAACATGGTGAAACACTGTCTCCATTAAATATATATATATATATATATATATATATATATATATATATATATATATATATATATAAATTAGCTGGGTATAAGGGCACATTGCCTGTACTCCCAGCTATGCAGGAGACTGAGGCAGGAAAATCGCTTGAACCCAAGAGGCAGAGGTTGCAGTGAGCTGAGATCATGCTACTGCACTTCAGCCTGGTGACAGAGTGAGACTCCATCCCCCCCCCCAAAAAAAAAAAAGAGACACAGTTTAGATTTAAAAACAAAAAGATTAAATATAAACTTTAGAAAAAGATGTACTATCCATATAGTAACCAATAGAGAGTGGAATGGCCATAATAATATCAAACAAAATAGACTCAAATACAAAAACTGTTACACCATAGAGCATTTTATAATAAGAGTTAATCCATTAGAAGACATAACAATTACAAACATGTATGCAAGTAATAACAGAGCCCCAAAATACATAAAGTAAAAAGAATCAAATTCAAGAGAGAGATAAACACTTTAACAAGAATCACTGGAGATTTCAATACCCCATACTTAATTAATGAATACAATTTCTAGGCAGAGTTCAACAATGAAACAGAAGACTTATACAATGGTATATTTAGACTAGACATAACAGTCAACCACAGAACAATCCACCCAACAACAGCAGAATGCACATTCTTCTCAAGCACACATGAAACATTTCCCAGAATATACCATATGTTGGACCATAAAACAGATTTCAAAAAGTTAAAAGAATTGAAATCATACAATATATGTTCTCTAATCATAATGTAATAAAATTAGTAATCAAAATTTAAAATTTGAGAAATTCATTAATATATACAAATAATAATAATACACTCCTAAATAATCAAGGGGTTGGAAATAAAAGTCACAAGGGAAATTAGAAAACACTTTGAAATGAATGAAAATGAAAATACAACATTATGAGATAGAGCAGAACAAGTGCTTAGAGAAAAATTTACAGTTGTAAATGTCTATATTCAAAAAGAAGAAATATCTCAAATAAATTACCTAAACTTCCACCTTAAGAAACTGGAAAAAGAATAGCAAATAAACCCTAAAGTAGGCAGAAGAAAGAGAATAATAATGACTAGGGCAAATAAATGAAATAGAGAATAGAAAAACAACAGAGAAATCAATAAAACCATAAATTTATTCTTTGAAAAGGTCAACAAAATTCAAAAGCCCTTAGTTACAGTGACAAAGAAAAAAGATCAGGTGACTCAAGTTACTAAAATTTGGAATGAAATAGAAAACATTTCTAGTGATCTTAAAGAAATAAAGAGAATTATAAGAAGATGCTGTATGTCAAAAAGTTAGATAACCTAGACAAAATGAACAGGTTCCTAAGAAGATACAAAGTATTAAAAATGAGTTAAAAAGAAATAGAAAATTTGAATAGGCTAGAGCAAATATAGCTATTAAATTAGTAACAGCAAAACATCCTTGCCCCATGAAAAAGAGTATGATCAAATGGCTTCACTGGTGATTTCTACCAAACATTAAAAGAAAAATCAATAGTAATATTTCAAAAATTCTTTTCTCCATACCAGGAAAAATAGAAAATATTTCCCAACTCATTTTATGAGGCCAGTATAATAACAAAACCAGACAAAAATGTCAAAAAAACCTACAGACCAATATCCATTATGAATATAGATACGAAATACCTCAATAAAATACCAGCAAACTCAATTTAGTAACAAATAAGAAAGTTTATACACCATGGCCAAGTGAGATTCATCCCAGTAATGCAAGGTTGATCCTGTAAAATCAGTCAATGGAATACATCACATGTTAATGGAATAAGAAACATCAAACCCCTACATGAGTATTTCAATAAATAGAGAAAGCACTGACAAAACATACCACTTTTCAAGGGAAAAATACTCAACAAATTATTCGTCCATCCAACCATCCATCCATTCAATCATATTTCATCCTCTTACTTATTCTTTTATTATTGAGATATAATTCACATAAAATAAAATTCACTCCTTTAAAGTGTAAAATACAGTGGCTCACAAAGTTGAGCAACCATCACCGCTATGTATTTTCAAAACATTTTCATCACTCCAGAAAAAAAAAATCCACACCAATTCACTATGTTTAACAGCCCTAATATTTAAGTAGCCACTAAGGCCAGATAAAGAAAAGAAACTGGGACTAGGAATATGCAGGCAATTCAGCTCTGTATCTGGCATTGAGAAAAGTAGGCCTCTGGATGGGATACCCCGAAACCAGGATCTGTTTGGATGTATTGGTTTCCTCTATGAAGACTGAGTTGCCTTCTTTTCTTTTTATTTATTTGCCATGCTTCCTGGTGCAGCTGCCTTCACATATGCCTGCCTCTCTATCCCAGTCAAGGCTGCGGGCCTCACCCAGTGGGGCTCTGCACTGCTAAATGGACCTGCAGGATTCCACTCAGCTGCTCCCCTTTCTCATTGTGCCAATGTGGCCTGAGTCTCTCATGCATCTTTTGTTCTCTGACTGGCTCACTTCCTCATCCTCAGCTCTGGGGAGCTTCCCAAATGGTGGGGAATGTTTCGAAGCTTGGAATAGAAAGGCAGTATGCAGTTTTCCCTTGGCTGGCTGCAGGAAAGAGGCAGGTGGCAGAATGTGTGGGTGACAGAGGGGACCAAGCTGGCAGGAGCAGATGTGACTGGGAGGACAAGGAAGTGCAATAGCAGAGATGGTCTGTGAGAGGGGGCTTTGACTTTTCTCCCCCCCCACTGTGGATCTCCATGTTTCCAGCCTTCACCTGCATGAACCCTGGATGCTGATACCAACACCCTGCTTGGGAATGAGGCTGCTCTGCAAGTTGGCATCTAGGCTATAGAATAAAATTCTTCTGTGTAGTAACAGGGATGGAACTAAAGTGAAGTAAGTGAGAAATTCACTTTGGGCACAAAATTTAAGAGGGTATTTGTGCACAAATGCTCATAGCAGCATTAGTCCTAATAGCCTCAAAGTGGGCAAAACCCAAACACCCATCAACAGATGAATGGATAAACAAAACATGGTATGTCCATATGATGAATTCTTATTTGGCAATTAAAAAGAATAAAGTACTGACACATGCTACAATGTGGATGAACTTTGAAAGCATTATGGTAAGTGAAAGAGGTGGAACATGTGTACAATTCATCATATTGTATGATACGATATGATAACATCTATACAAATATCCATAATAGGCAAATCTACAGAGACCAAAAGTAGATTAGTGGTTGCTTTTGGCTGCCACTAATTCAGGGGATGGGGGAGCGATACCCAAAGGATATGGAGTTTCTTTCTGGGATAGTAAAATGTCTAAATTTGACTCTAGTTATGGTTAAACAACTCTGTGAAGATAATTTTTTAAAAACACTAAATTATACACTTTAAATGGGTGAACTGTATGGTATATGAATAATATCTCAATAAAGATGTTGAAAAACAAATTTAAAGGGGTGCCAAAGATCTCAGCAATCAAGGTAAATAATATTTGAATGCAATAAAGTCTCGATGAAGGTGTCAGGGAGGGCTTTAATAAGCAAGAAATCTCTGAGCCAAGCAGTTCAGGATGGCAAGAGTAGGATAAAGGCATCATAGGTAGTGGAATAATGTGTATAAAGGTAAAGAGACAGGAAGGGGTAGACCACAGTGAAGGGGTGGAATTTCTAGCAGCAGTTTTTTATGTTGATATGCTCTTGAGGATGGAGACATGAGGTAAGGAGGGTGGGAACAAAAAACAGAAGGCACTGACACCATGACACCATGACATGGTTACACCCATCTTGGACATATATAAAAGAAAAAGAAATGTCTGTCTGTCTTATTAGTTAGGTTTTCTGTTTTATATGTTGAAGAATAAGTCTAACTGAAACACCAGCATTCTCCAGTTACTGAGTTCCTACTATGTGACACTGATCTACTAAATCCTTTAGGTGAATTGGCTCATCAACAAGTTTGAGTGGTACAGCTATTGTCCTCATTTTAGTCAAGGGACCTGAAGCTCTGAGGAATTGAGCAACTGTCCCAGATTCCATGCTTACTAGGAGGTGGATCTGGAATTTAATCTCCGTCTATCTGATCCCAAAGCCAAAACTCCCACCACTGCTCTGTAACTGTCTCCCACTGAATGTAATTAAGCTGGTGTTATACACTCTTTCCTGTTGGCTGGTGCTGGCCTCACTGTAGTTTAGATGATGACCTTATGTCTGACTGCAGACCACTCCTCCCGGATGCTCCAGCTCTTACGGCTCAGTCCCTGGCATCTGCCTGGTAACCTATCCACTCCTAGGCCATGATCTCAGACTCTGTGTGTTTTCTCTGAGACCCCTCTTAAGGGCTGACTTCCTGGAGCCTGAATCCCATCTTGGGCCTGGGGTCCTGATTCCCCTCGACAGGCTTATCTGATGCTGATGGCTCCACCCTACGGCCCCATTACTGTCCAGTTCCCTGAAGTGTGGGCAAGTGCTGTCCCAAGGACACTGGTTCATCAGGCTACTGCTAAGGCTGCCTCCAGAGGCTGGGGCTGGATGAGTTTGTCCATTACTCAAAATGGCCAGAAGCAGATGAAGCCAGAGTCCATCTAAGCAGACTCTAAAATGTAATCCACCATACGGTCCAAAGAAAAACTTGTCGACAAGAGTCAAAAGAGGTAAGTGACTGTAGAAACAAAGAATGATGGGGAAGCAAAATCAGAAAGAAGAAAAACAACCCAGAGCTTTTGCAGTGGGGATGTAGAGGCTCCTTCTTCATTAGTGGTTCAGTTTAGAACAGCAGCCTGAGTGCTCGACCCGCCTGTGGGAATATCTGTGACCTCATCTTGGGCTCTCCATGTTGATCCCTTCCTCTGTCTCACTCCTTGGACATGGTGCATTCTTACTTGACTGAAGATCTCCAGCTCTTCGGGTCACCCTGAGCTACCTCTTGCCTCACCCTGTGACCCCAGCCTCTTTACTCCACCCAGTTTTCCTTATGAAACCTAAGAGCTTACTATGTGTTCAGCACAAAGTCCAGCACTTTCATAGTACCTAGCGTAGCCCTCACTAGGATCCAACATGGTAAATATCACCATCCCAGCATTGGACACTGAGGTACAGTTCAGCGACTTGCTCAAGTTGACCCAGCTAGCAAGTGGTGAAATTGGGATTCAAGCTTAGGGTTGTCTGCCTCTAAAACCTATGCTTTTGACCATTAAGGTGTACTTGCTATGTGATTTTTGTCTTCAAATCTCTCCCAAGCCAGCCACTGCATGACACACTTAGTTCCTGCCCATAGGTACTTGTCCACCGGTTGTTCAACAGTCTGGGCTGGAATGGCCCCAGGTAATTATTCACTATTGAGCTGTGCAAAATAGAGACAGAGCCCCAGTTCGCCAGCTCCCAGCTATCAGGAGGGGCCACATACTGGGGTCATCTCTCCAAACCTTCCTGGGCATTTTATGAAAATAGCGGGGGCTTGCCAAGGCTGCTGTGCAGTGAGTCCAGTGGGCAGGCATGAGATGGGCCTATTGGGAGAATCGATGGGAAGAAATGGAACTTTCAGACAGACAGTGGCCTCCAGGCAGGGGTTCCTACTTGAATTCCGTATCAGAATCTTCTGTAGGACTTCATAAAACCTGACATGTGCCAGGAGTCCCACCCTAGAAATTCAAATACCATGCAGGTCTGGGAAGGAGACCATTTAAGGGAATGGAAAGCAGATCCCATTTGTCTGGCTTTAAATTCGTGCTCTACCTCTGACTAGCTGAATGGTCTTGAGTAAGTTATCTCACTTCTCTGAGCTCAGGTTCTTCATCTATATATTTCAGGATAATAACTTACAGGGTTTTTATGAGTGTTAAAGAAACTTAGAATATAATGTGGCCCTAAGTAAGCATGTAAGGGTGAGTTGTTATTATTACCTGTTAGCTCTAGCTATAAAATTCTTCATAAATTAGTTGAGAACTATGGCAAAAGGAAAAAGCAGGCATAGTTGAAAAACCCAGACTTGGGCTCAGACACACCTGTGAGTTGTGTGACCTTGGGCAAGCCACTTTACCTCTCTGAGCTACAGCTGTCCCACTTGTAAAATGGGAATAGCTACCATGTAGGGCTGTCAAAAGGACTGATGGTAATAAAGGTACAGGTCCTGGCACAGCACCCAGCACATAGTATGTGCTCAACAAATCACAGGTAATATTGTTAAGGCATTCTAGAATAGGAGCTTAGCTAATTTCAACTGGGTCTGGTGCTTTTAAAATTTCAGTAACTATTTATCTTCTTTGCCTAGATGAAATAGGTCCTCTGCATTTCCAAACAGAAAATTCATATTTGCTTGTAGCAGCAAGGCCATCCACCATCAAACAGTATGCTTAGAAATTGAAGTGGAAGGTGTTAATGGTGCAACTTCAATTCCTTGGCAGAGTCTACCCATCACGTCCAGGTTTTCCTAGCATACTTAAACTGCACGAGAAGGAAAAAGCATGGCATTATTCACAGAATCCACTGCTTCTACAGGGTTCATGTCTCTGATGTTTCTTGCTGTTTCTCCTAAGCCCTAGACAATGTCTGGGACACAGAGACAGTTGCTATGGAGATGGGGGCTTTTCCCACAGGGGCAGCCAATAATAAACTCTTGTTCAGAGAGGCTTATGTGTCACCCACTCTGCATCAGTATGGCAGATTTTAGCAGTGAAACACGTAAACTGTTCAAATTGACGTCACGGCACATCACAGCTGGCCCCTGTGTCTACAGCTCATAAAGAACTTAGCTCATCCAGCTTTAAATGGCCTCATGTGTCAGCTTGTCTTAAACACACCCGTCCCTTTTTTCCTCCCTAGAACAAAGCGACGAATGAAACACCCATACGCACACTTTCTGTCAGTGTGTTTTTCTCTCTATCCTCTGTCCTCATCTAAATGGTAAGGTCCTTGAACTTGAAGAATTCACCTTTCACTTCCCTCACCTTCCTACAGTCCCCTGTTGTCAGACCAAAGTTAGGCAATCTCCTTCAGCCATCACATGCCAGCTGTGGACTGTTGCCAGGCAATTTATCTCTCAGAGCTGTGGATTTCTCCTGTAAAAGGGGAGTTAAATGTAGTACCTTCCGAAGTGTAGTTAGGAATGAATGATGCCATTTATGTAAAGTACCTTTCAGACAGTAAGACCTCATTCAATGCTGTCTCAAAATCATTATTTACAGTCAAAGCATTTGTTGATTGACTTGATCGGTGGACAGATTTCTCAGGATATGTTCTTTGCAGAGGCAGAACAGAAAAGTTATCAAGCACTGTAAATAACGGAAGACTAATAATCTCTTGGCCACCTCAGGGGACTGGGGGAGATGCGGGTAGGGGCCAAACACAAGCATCTCTTCTAAACTAGGAGCCAAGAGCACATCTTTTCAAGTAATACGTCACAAGTCACTCTGTAAATGAGGTATTACAGTCACTGTTTCGCAGATGGAAAAATGGGAAAAGGCTAGACTGCAAGCTCATCACAGCTTGTTTTCTATACTTTTTGGACACTCATACAGCCAATCCCAGCCTGCCCTGCAGTAGGTATGGCCAAAGGGATGAGAGGGAATGTGCTTTGTTTGGATCCAGTGCATCAGACCTGTTACACACACCTTCCCACACTCTTTTCCCTTCAGCAGAATTTAGAAGGCTCCAGAGGCCAAGAGTAGGGTTTCTCAAACTGGAGCTGCGTCAGAATCTCTGGAAGATATGTGAAAGCCCAGACTGCTGGAACCAACTCCGGACTTTCTGATTCAGCAGGTCTGGCATGAAGCTGAAGAATCTGCCTGTCTAGCAAGCTTCCCAGGTAATGCTGTTGGTCCAGGACCACAGTTGGAAAACCTCTGCTCTAGGGCATGGCAGAGCCACAACATGAAAAGTACCTGGGTCCCTGTATCACCATATGGTGTAAAGCATCCCACTTTATTTTTATTACATATAGAAAATTTCAGAATTTATTTTTTATAGCTGCCAGCAGGACTCTAGAAAAGGAAGGCTAAAGGAAATATTTTCTCCATGTAAAAATGGGTGGCTTTATAGGAAACAAAAGCCTCTGAAGGGAAGTAAGGAACTCTGGGTTTCATAACCAGACTGCATCACCTCGAGTCCTTCAGTAAGCACCAATACGATTTCCATTGACTACAGTCATAATACCAAGTGCCACCTTCAAATTCCCCTGAACATAAAAAATGGCTACAATTCACTATAAAAAAGACTGGCAAAAAACCAAAATTGCCCACTTAACCAAGGTCCCTAAATATGTTAAACCTTCAACACTGGAATGCAGCCATAATTCTTCCTCCTGATTCCCACTGCCATTATCTCGACTCTAGAGTAAACATTGTGACTGAGCGGTATTGCCCACTTCCCCTGTGCCAGGCACTATTTAAGGTCTTTGCATGTATCCTGGCACTTAGTCCTAACATATATTTCCTGGAGGTGTTATAATGGTTTCTGCTGACAGCTTGCAGATTAATCTTCTCAGCAACACTTTGAACATGTCACTCTCCTAATCAAAACCTCGGGGCCTTTTTATGGCCTACAGTGCAAAGTCTAAACTCCTCAGCATGCCCTTAAATTCTCTCCAAAATCTCATACATAACTACTTGTCGATCTTAAACTCTTATTACAATCTGCATCAGTAACTCACAGATATTAATGTATGTATCAGAACTCCTTTGAAGGCTACTGAAAGGCAGATGCCCAGGTACCACTGAAATCTTAAAGAAAATATTTGGTGATAGCTCAGGAATCTACATTTTTAATAGACTATATTCTAGAACATTTTAAGTTAACAAACAGCAAAAATAATCAGAAAATACAGAGATCTATATATCCCTGTCCCCAGACATGCATAGCTTCCCCAACTCTCAACACCCTCAACTAGCACGGCACACGTTACAACTGATGAACTGACAGTGACACATCACTATAACTCAGAATCTATAATTCACATTAGGGTTCACTCCTGCTGTTGTGCATTCCATGGACTTTGACAAATGTATAATGACATGGATCCACCATTATAGCACCATCCAGAGTACATATACTGATCTAAAAATCCTACGTCCCCTGCCTATTCATCAACCCCGCTCCCTCCCCGCCAGCAACCGATGTTCTTTTTAGTATCTCCGTAGTTCTGTCTCTTCTAGAATGTCATATAGTTGGAGTCATGTAGTATGTAGCTTTTTTTAGATTGGCTTCTTTCACCTAGTAATATGTATTTAAATTTCCTTCATGTCATTAAATGGCATGATAGCTCTTTTTATTTGTTTGAGACGGAGTCTCACTCAGCTGGTCACCCAGTGGCACAATCTTGGCTCACTGCAACCTCCGCCTCCAGGTTCAAGAGGTTCCCCTGCCTTAGCCTCTTGAGCAGCTGGGATTATAAGCATGCATCACCACACTCGGCTAATTTTTGTATTTTTAGTAGAGACAGGGTGTCACCATATTGGCCAGGCTGGTCTCAAACTCCTGACCTCAAGCAGTCCACCAGCCTTGGCCTCCCAAAGTGCTAGAATTACAGGCATGAGCCACTGCACCGGCCAGCTCATTTCTTTCTAGTGCTAATGAACAGTACATTGTCTAAATATGCCAGCGTTTATTTATCCACTCATCTACTGAAGAACATCTTGGTGGCTTCCAGTTTTTAACGATTATAAATAAAGCTGCTATAAACATCCATGTGCAGGTTTTTGTGTGAACATCAGTATTCAGCTTCCTTGGGTAAATACCAAGGAGCACAATTGCTGGATCATATGCTAAGAATATGTTGAATTTTGTAAGAAACTGTCAAACTGTCTTCCACAGTGGCTATGCCATTTTGCATTCCCACCAGTGATAAATGAGAGTTCTCATTGCTCCACATCTATGCTACATTTGACATTGTTGGTGTTCTGGATTTTGGCCATTCTAATAAGTGTGGAGTGGCATTTTATTTTTGTTTTAGTTTGGATTTCCCTGATGCAATATATGCATATATATCCTGAGGAACATCTTTTCATATACTTATTTGACATCTGTATATCATCTTTGGTGAGGCATCTACTAAGGTGTTTGGTCCATTTTTTAAATGGGTCATTTGTTTTCTTTGTATATTTGGACAACAGCTTTTTATCCAATATGTTCTTTTGCAAATCAGACAGTCTGTGCTTGTCTTTTCATTCTCTTGACTGTGTCCTTCTCAGAGAAGAAATTTTTCATTTTAATGAAGTCCAGTTTATCAATTCTTTTTCATAGGTCATGCCTCTGGTGTTGCATTAAAAAATCATGACCATACCCAAAGTCATCTAGATTTTCTCCTATGCTTCCTCCTATAGTTTTGCATTTTACATTTAGGTCTATAATCCATTTTTAGTTAATTTTTTGTACAGGATATAAAGTCTGTGTCTAGATTCCTTTTATTTTTTTTCCATTTTGTTCTTTTCTTTTTTTTTTTTTTTTTTTTTTTTTTTTTTTTTTTTTTTTTTTTTTTTTTTTTTTTTTTTTTGGCATGTGGATATTGGGTTGTTCAGCATCGTTTGTTGAAAAGACTATCTTATCTTCATTGTATTGCCTTTTCCAGAATCTGCATTTTTAACCAACTCTTTTTGATTTTGGTGTATTTAGTCTAAAGACCCACACATTGAAACACATGGTTTTTTACACATCAACTTATTGTTACTCATGAGCATTAAAACAACTGAGCCCCCCTATTGCCAATTAGACATCCTATCAGGGAGAAATGACCTCGTAGTTTAAACCCCTGCTATGACAACTAGCATTGTCTTAACTAAGAAAGAAATCTTGTCTTCCCCATTAGACCCTGGGCCTCTTAAGGCAAGGGCCCAGTCTCAGTAGCCGTTATATATTTCTCACCTCCTCCTGACCTACGCTCTCTCTATGACAGCCAGACTTAGTGCAAGAGCTGGTAGAGAGCAGGGGCTCAAGAGTATTTGTTGAAATAAAATTTCTGTCTTTTGCATTCAGTCGACAGCCAGATTGGGTGGGGGTAGGGCAAAAGGATGCAGCTGCCAATGCAGAAATATCTATATTACTAGAAAATTTACAGTTGGATCACCAGCTCCAAAGTGGTTAGTTGTTGAGTAGTTTTCAAGTGGTCCATTTTCTATGGGAACAGCTTTCTCTAACCTTCCCACTTTCTTATTAAACACCTGCAGCTTCTCTATGATTTCTAAGCTTTATGATTCTTCTGAAAAAAAAATTTAGCAGACTTTATTATTCAGCTTTGGCAAAGTAATCAAAGAAAGCTTTAACTTGATGCTTCCATTAAAGCTTTGGCGATGGGCGTTGACACTGCCAGACTGAAACTAGCAGTGGGGAAGTGGCTGCTTTTCTAAAAATACCAAGTTAAGAATTTTCCAGCTTCCAACTACATGAAAGAGAATCTCCATATGCAGGGAGTCCTAGTCACAGACATTTTATTGCAGAAACGGGTACATTTTGTTTTCCAAACATGCTTGTCTGAGGCTGTCCTTCTAAGAGCTGTGTGTAACAGAAGGCAAAACTTGCCCCACCTCCCTCCCTTTATCTCTAACTCTGGGCAGGACTTTGATCCTCTTTGTGCCTCAGTACCTTCATATGTAAAATAAGGAGTCTGGATTCAGGGACTGGTAACTATGGCCTATGGGTCAAATCTAGTGTGCTTCTTGCTTTTATAAATAAAGTTTTATTGGAAGACAACTGTACTCATTCCTTTAAGTATTGTCTATGGCTGCTTTTTTTCTTCTTTACCAAGTCAGAGTTGCGTAGTAGCAAAAGAGGCCTACCAAGTCTGAAATATCTACTATATGTATTTTTACAGAAATATTTGCCGGAATGTTTTTGTTACAGGAGATTATTTTTTTTTTTAAAGATGGGGTTTCACCGTGATGGCCAGGCTAGTCTTGAACTCCTGACCTCAGGTTGATCCACCCACCTCAGCCTCCCAAAGTGCTAGGATTACAGGCGTGAGCCACCGCGTCCGGCTCCAGGAGATTATTTTTACAGAATATTTCTTTACAGAACTAATTTGCCAACCCCTGGACTGCACCCTTTTGATTGTAAAAATTTAAAAGAAAGTTCATTCATTCATGTATTCGTTCATACTGAATTTGCATATTTGGGGTGGGGCCCAGGGATATTTATCTTAACAAATTCTACAGGAGATGTGTCTGCAGTCTGTGCATTAACATTTGAGAAGTGCCGGTCCAGGCAATTGTGTTGCAGTGATTTGTGAGCCTCTTAGTGACTAAGAAAAGATAAGGAGGAGTGAGGTGGTTACACATTTCAGCAAGCATGTATTGTGCCCTGATGATGTGGAAGGCTAACTCTTCTAGGCACTGCAGATACAGAAGGGACAACCAGGACAACCCCACTGCTATCATGAAGCTCATGTTATTTCCATGAACCCCTTGAGAGTCTGGGCATCCCAAGGCCTCAAGCAGGAGCCACTGCTCCAGGACTTGGGCCAGTGCCTGATACGGGTTAGGCAAGGGTCATACTTTGTCACTTACATTATCTAACTATACCTGAAACCCACATCATTGTGAAGTGGCTGATCAAAGGGCTAAATGGCCACGGTCCAAAATGAACACTGCTGTGTAGTACATTGGTCAGGGCCAAGAAAAAGATGGGCTTCTTCTATGACCTCCTTTGTCATATTTTATTTATTTATTTAATTTTCAAAAACACCTCTTGAACGCTGCAACCCAGCTTGTTTCTGCAGTAACTTTGGCTGCCATGCATTTCACTTCTAGTAACTTACCTTAACCTACACTGCCCACTGAGACCTCTCTGACCTTCACCTTCTTTTTATTATTGTACTAATTAATGTTGTTGTTTTACTGGTTTGTGGCCTTCTCAAATCTATTTGGGAAAGTAAAACTTGAAAAGGAATATAATAAATGTACTGTGGTGATGACAGAGAAAGTATTCTGCAAATATAAACACTACCATCATCTCTCCACCCTCTATAGCTCTCTACCACCAGGAAGCTGATTGCCTTTCCTTTTCTGGATATGGAAAGAAGGCTGAGTGATTCACTGCACCGAAGTGAGTCAAAGATGAAAACATGCAAATCCGTCACTGTGACGTCTGCTGTCAGCAGGCTGGAGATCGGAATGGGCATGGTCTTTGCTATCATCTTGACCTGGTTGATCCTTTCATGAACGCTGTTAGATGATAGTTCTTTTCATTTAGTATCTAAAAAAACTGACCTGACAGACGGCTCAGTTCCTGGCCTGAATGGAAACAGAGCTGAGACATTCTGCCTCTTCTGCCTAGACAGCAGCTACAGTTGTGCCTTGCACATAGACTTTGCTTCCTCTCTCACTACATCTGGGTAACTACCTTGGACCTCATGCTTAATCTCTCTGAGCCTCAGTTTTTAAATCTGTAAAATGGAGAGAATAACATATGCAAAATGCCCCGTGCAGTGTCTGGCATGAAGTAGATTCACCGTAACTTGATAGTTCTCAGTCCTTCCCTACCCTGCCAACAGCAGTGTTCAATGGGAGCTGCTGGGACTCCAAGGGGATGGCTATCTATGGAGGTGAGGCTGGAATATGAGCTGTGATCAATGGACTCATGACTGGTTCATGGGCCCACGTGACTGAAGCTACCATTTCTGTAGCCACTGTCTAGCTAGAAGAGTCAGAATGTCTGGACTTTGCTTCAGTTCATGCCAGGAACAGCCCTCTGGCAGGTCAGTTTCCGTATTAGTCCATTTTCATGCTGCTGATAAAGACATACCCAAGACTGGGAAGAAGAAGAGGTTTAATGGACTTACAGTTCCACATGGCTGAGGAGGCCTCACAATCATGGTAGAAGGCAAGGAGGAGCAAATCACATCTTACATGGATAAGGCAGGCAAAGAGAGAGACGTTGTGCAGGGAAACTCCTCTTTTGAAAGCCATCAGATCTCATGAGACTTATTCACTATCAAGGGAACAGAACAAAAATACCTACCCCCATAATTCAATTACCTTCCACTGGGTCCCTCCCATGATATGTGGGAATTGTGGGAGTTAAAATACAAGATGAGATTTTGGTGGGGAAACAGCCAAACCATATATTGCACCCCAGCCCCTGCCAAATCTCATGTCCTCACATTTCAAAATCAATCATGCCTTCCCAACAGTCCTACAAAGTCTTAACTCATTTTGGCATTAACTCAAAAGTCCACAGTCCAAAGCCTCATCTGAGGCAAGGCAAGTCCCTTCCACCTATGAGCCTGCAAAGTCAAATGCGATTTCCAGGCCCACAGTGCAAGCAATAGGTGGATCTATCATTCTGGGGTCTGGAGGATGGTGGACCTCTTCCCATAACTCCACTAGGTAGTGCCCCAGTAGGAACTCTGTCTGGGGGCTCTGACCTCATATTTTCCTGCTGCAGTTCCCAGGCAGAAGGTATCCATGAGAGCCCCATCCCTGCAGCAAACTTCTGCCTGAAAATCCAGGTGTTTCCATATATCCTCTGAAATCTAAGTGGAGGTTTACAAACCTCAATTCTTGACTTTTGTGCACCCACAGGCTCAACATCATGTGGAAGCTGCCAAAGCTTGGGGCTTGCATCCTCTGAAGCCATAGCCTGAGCTGCACCTTGGCCCCTTTTAGTCATGGCTGGAGTGGCTGGGACACAGGGCACTAAGTCCCTAGGCTGCACACAGCATGGGGAACCTGGGCACAGCCCATGAAGCCATTTTTTCCTCCTAGGCCTCTGGGCCTGTAATGAGAGGGGCTGCTGTGAAGACCTCTGACATGCCCTGGAGACATTTTCTCCATTGTTTTGGGGATTAACATTCTACTCCTTGTTGCTTATGCAAATTTCTGCAGTGGGCTTGAATTTCTCCTCAGAAAATGGGATTTTCTTTACTAATGTATTGTTGGGCTGCAAATTTTCCAAACTTTTATGCTCTGCTTCCCTTATAAAACTGAATGACTTTAACGGCGCCCAGTTCACCTCTTGAATGTTTTGGTGCTTGGCAATTTCATCTGCCAGATACCCTAAATTATCTCTCTCAAGTTCAAAGTTCCATAGGTCTCTAGGGCAGAAGCAAAATGCTGCCAGTCTCTGTTAAAGCATAACAAGAGTGACTTTTGCTCCAGTTCCCAACAAGTTCCTCATCGCCCTCTGAGACCACTTTGGCCTGGATTTCATTGTCCATATCATTATCAGCATTTTGGTCGAAGTCATTCAACAAACAAGTCTCTAGGGAGTTCCAAACTTTCCCACATTTTCCTCTCTTCTTCTGAGCCCTCTAAACTGTTCTAACCTCTGACTGTTACCCAGTTCCAAAGTTGCTTCCACATTTTTGGGTATCTTTTCAAATCTACCCTACTCTACTGGTACCAATTTACTGTATTAGTTTGTTTTCACATTGCTGCTAAAGACATACCTGAGACTGGGAAGAAAAAGAGGTTTAATGGACTAACAGTTCCACATAACTGGGCAGTGGGGGGAGCTTACAATCATGGTGGAAGGTAAGGAGAAGCCATGGATGGTGGCAGGCAAAGAGAGAGAGCCTGTGTAGGGGAACTCCTCTTTTTAAAACCATCAGATCTCATAAGACTTATTCACTATCAAAGAATAAGAAAGACCTGTCCTCATGATTCAATTACCTCCCACTGGGTCCCTCATACCACACATGGGAATTATGGGAGTTACAATTCAAGATGAGATTTGGATGGGGACACGACGAAACCATATCCATTTCTTTACATGCTAAATGAGAATATGTACTATCTAACAGGGTTCACAAAAGGATCAACTAGCCTGCCACCCCTTTATACAGAATATAGTGCTGTCCTCCTTGAGCCTCCACTGTATCTAAAGCTTATGTCTCTCTTGCTTATGTTACATTTCATTCATGCATCAAACACTGATTGCATCCAATGTGCTGCACACCAGGCTAGGCTCTAGACATACCTGTCTCAAGGAACATGACCTACAGTGGCAGAGATATGTCAACACATAAATAAGTGCAAACTGTGAAGTCCTCAGTGGGGTGCCTAGAAATGGGCAGCTGTTAATATTTCTCTAAGAGGTAACTTCAAGCTGGAATCTGAAGGATGAGAAGGAGTCAACCTTTTGGACTGTGGGGTGGCTGAGGAGTTTCCCACACAGGAGTCCTGAAACCCAGAACAGAGCACAGGACTGGTCAAAAAGAAAAGCAAAGAGGTCCAATCAGCTTGGGTGAAGGGTGAGAGGAAAGAGTAGGAGGTCAACTGCCCCATGCAGGAGGTCATCTCCCAAAGCAAGGTGGTAGGTTTCACTGGGAGTGAAAAAGTGGGAGGGGCATAGGGAGGTGTCACCAGAGGGTTGTAAGTAAAGTCAGGACATGATTTTCATTTTAATAGGACCCTTTAGGAATGGCGTTTGTTGAGGGTACCATAAGTGTCTAATTTTTATTTACCTCCCCAGAGAATGAACAATGGCCAACAGATAGTAGTCACTCAATAAATATCTAGGAAATGGGGGAACTGATAAAAAGAATATATAGAAAAATGTGGGAAAATGCTTTCTAAATTACAACACATTATAAATGTGAATCAGTAATTGCTATTATTTAAAGATTATTTACATGCCCTTTCAAATCAAATAGAAGCAAATTTGATGAATTTATTGCATGATCCCTTAGAGAGAAAAAGAAAAAGAAATGGAAGGGGGTTCCAAGCACAATCCAGTTATCATTAGCAATGGTGGAACTCCAGCCTTTGGAGGCTCCTAGGAGCTGTGAGGGTCATTTACCCCGTCCTAGAGGCCCAACACCTGCCTCACAGGATCTTTATGAGCATTAGTGCAATCTTCTATATGTGCACTGATTCTCATGGGTGACACCTGCAGCCTTCTGTGGAATAGCCTGCTGACCCCAAGTAATTGAACTAAAATACTCCTATTATGAACTACAATTTATTGAGTGCACTTACTAGGAGCCGCCACACATCAATCACTTGCACCCAGGACCTTGGGTCTTTGCATCTCATCTGATTTGCACAATTGCCTCAGTGACTGATAGGGACCACAGAATAGGCCTTTGATTCTAGGACTGTTATTTTGGCAAAGGAGCCAAACCATACAAGAACTCAATTTTTATTTTTATAAAAGTGAAAATAATTCTGACAGCTACATTTATTGTACCCCCGTCGCAGGTTAGAAATGGTTCTTGACACTTTATGTGGTTTATCTCAAGGCTTGTGCCCACTCCAGGAGGTGGGCACCCTTTGTGGGTTTTACAGAAGAGGAAATGGAGGCGCTGAAGTATAAGTAATGCCAGAGAACTGCAGAAAGAGGAGAGGCAGGGGAGCTGTCAGCAGAACCTCAGAAACATCCAGGGCAGCCTCTGTCCCTCACCAGGAAACTTGCTGTCACCTGGCTTCCCCTGCCCAGCCCCTGCAGCAGCCTCTGAGGCTTCCATCTTAGACATTCAATGGTGGGGAGCTCATTACCTGCCCCCACCCCCAACAAGGCAGCCCATTCTAATTCCAGGCAGTGATGGGTATTTAAAATTACTTCCTTATGTTGACTCACAATATGTCTCCTCTCACTTCCCTGATGTATTTTTATCCTACTCTGTTCTGGGGCTGCACCTGCATTGTTTTGAAATATCATCACAACCCTCCATGGTCAGTACCATCCACCCCAAGACTGAACGCTGAGGAGAGTATGTGCCTCAGGGAGAACCAGGCAGAAGCAGACTCAGTCCTCACTCCACTAACCAGGGCAGGGTGACTGTGGGAAATCACTCAACCTCTGAGAGTCCATGTCCTGGTCTGTACAATGGGATAATGCCAATAATAATAACACTTGTTTAGAGCAATGCTGTGAGGCCAAGATGTCATAATGTATATGGAATGCCGAAACAGATTAGTAAATACTCCTTGAACTTTCTCATCTTTTTAGCACAGAATGAGCCCACCACATCAAAGAGACAAATATTACAACTGAAGAAACATGCTCTAAAACTGGCTTATAGATGGCAAAAACAGAATAAACAATGATTTTTAAAAAATAAAGGAAAAAGAAACTTGATTAAAATTTATTATGTGCTAGACTATATACTTACCACTTTTGTGTCTTCTATTCTAATTTTCCAACCTACAAGGTAGACGCCATCAGCCTCATTTCACAAATTAAAAAACAAAAAATAAAAAACTGGGACTCATAGATGTTGAACAACCTGCTCAAAGTCACACAGCTTTTCAGCAGCACATTCAAACTCAGGACTCCTGACCCAAATCCAGTCCTCTCTCCACCCCCAGTCTTCTCTTTCCTCCAACATCTGGCCAAGCCAAGGTTGTTATCAGTGTTTTCTCAGCCCTGGAATAGGCACAGATCATGCTGAGCATCACAGATAATGCAGAGGAGCTACACATTCAAGTTTGCAAAGTAAATCCTAAAATGTCTTAGAGAAGGAACTGCGAGGATGCCAAATCAATCTGAAGGAGGCCTCAGTAGACAGGGAGGCATGGGGAAGACCGGCTGGGGAGACAGATTTTTGAGCGTCTTTTCACAAAATCTAAAAATTACTAACCTTCTACATGTCAAAAGATATTTTTTGTCAACACATGCAAGAACACCCTGCTAAGAAGAAGCCCAAATGAGCAGATGGATGAGTTCGCAGACTCGCAGATGCTGGAGTTGGAAAAGTCCCTGCTGGCAGTCCCCAAGGGACGGCCCCGAAACCCCACCCTGTCCTCGCCCCTCTCCGGGCTGAGTTCAACACCTTTCAGAGAGCCTGCAGGGTTCCGGCCTTGGACTGAATCTTCCTCTCTAGAAACCAGGTTGTTGGAAGGTTTTTTATTTTTCTTTTTATAATGATACCACTATCTCTGCTTCCTGCTCCTACCCCACTCTCCTCAGCTTATCTCTGCTTTCCATTTGGTATTCTACAAGCATCTTACCTTCACCTCCACAGGATGGAAGGGATCATCCCTCTGTGATAGGTAGGAATTCAAGGCTACAGAGCTGGGATTCAAACAAGTCAAAAAGACACAACTACACCAAAATCTATCTGTCCTCAAAGACCATGAGATTTCCACGGTATCACATTGCCTCTAACAAAATAGAGGATCCCCATTTTGTACTCTGGAAATTTACAACCGAGAGATGTCACATAGATTGCTTTCACATAGGATGGAAAGACCAAAGACAAAATTAGCATACAAAAGTAGAGGCATAAATCTCCAATATCCTTCCTATTTTGGGCTGCCATTTGGTACTGTGCTTCCTGTGGCCGAAGGAGAAAAAAACAGAAAGAAAGAAACAAGATTAATCACACAATCAGTATTGTCCTCAAGGAAACATCTACCAGTGCTGCGTTGACACAAGTTTCCTGGTACTCCTGTCTGAAACAGCAGCTTCCTATGGGCTAGCGAGTCTGGGGCAGTAAGAACAACTCTCAACTTTCCCATGATAGTTTCTTTTGATGAAAGTGAAAAGGGACCCCTGAGTCAGACCTTCTGATCACAGTTCGATGGGACTAAAAGTCCGTAAGTACAACTGTAGGGTGCTCCTGCCTAAGTTAGTGTTAAGAACAAGATCTGCCTCCTTACTTCTGCAAGTGTGGCCTGAAGACCGGCAGCATCAGCATCCCTGGAGGTGTGCCTATACACGCAGAATTGCAGGCCTCCTGAGCTAGGAATGAGAATCTGCATTTTAGTGAGACCAACAGAAGGTTTGTTTGCACAGTCAAGTTTAAGAAGTACTGTACTAGGGCTCTAATTAGCCCTTCCTTAAGAATTGCGGTATTCACTAAAAATATAAATTCCAGCCTCCCCAAAAGCTAGATCCCTGGTCCTTAACCTTGACTGCACATTAGTATCAAGGAAGGCATCAGTAGAGGGTGTTTATAAACAAATGCAGATCTGGGCCGGCCGCGGTGGCTCACACCTGTAATCCCAGCACTTTGGGAGGCCAAGGTGGGCGGATCATGAGATCAAGAGATCGAGACCATCCTGGCCAACATGGTGAAACCCCGTTTCTACTAAAAATACAAAAAAAATTAGCTGGGCGTGGTGGCGCATGCCTGTAGTCTCAGCTACTCGGGAGGTTGAGGCAGGAAAATTGCTTGAACCTGGGAGGCGGAGATTTCAGTGAGCCAAGGTTGTGCCACTGCACTCCAGCCTGGCACCTGGTGACTGAGTGAGAGACTCTGTCTAAAAAAAAAAAAAAAAAAAAAAAATTGCAGATCTGCCAGGCATGGTGGCTCATGCCTATAATCCCAGCATTTTCAGAGGCCAAGGCAGGCAGATCACTGGAGGTCAGGAGTTCAAGACCAGACTGGCCCACGTGGTGAAACCCCGTCTCTACTAGAAATAAAAAAAAAATCAGTTGGATATGATGATGGATGCCTGTAATCCCGGCTACTCAGGAGGCTGAGACAGGAGACTCGCTTGAACCCGGGAGGCACAGCTTGCAGTGATCCAAGAATGTGCCACTGCACTCCAGCCTGGGTGACAGAGTAAGACTCCATCTAAAATATAATATGTGGATGCTTAGATCCCAACCACCAGTGATTCTGATTTATTAAATATTTGGTCTGGGGTATGAGCTAAGCATCAGGATTCTAAAAATCTCCTAGGTGATTTTACCATGCAGCACAGTTGAGAAGCCTTGGACCAGAGGATCACCAGTATGTGTAGCCCTGCTAAACACCACATGGTAAGATGTCAGTGGACACTATTGTGCTGAGATTTAGCTTAAGATCAGTTAGATCTGGATTCCTACTCCATAAGAATTCAATGAGAATCTATGGATGTGAAGACCAAGATTTTGAATGTTTTTAAAGCTCTGAAGTGGACTCTTATTTGTTTGCAGGTTGAGGATCACTGGTTAAAGCATATTGCATAGCACCTGGCACATAGTAGGTGATTTATGAATGGTATATATTTTTCCTTAACAAAACATAATGACACGTAAAATCAACTTATTCACTCAGCTAGCATGCTCCTCACTCATTCACTGTATTAGCTGAAGCTGGTAGGAATTAACCACCAAGACTGGAATTCCATCTGAGAAGGGCTGGTGGGGCATAGTGAGGCTGGAGGTTCTTTCGGTGGCCCTCAGATCACAATCTGGCCCTAATTGTCAGCCAGGCCTGTTTTATGGTACAACCATGAGTTCCCAGAGTGTCCACAGGAAATTCACTTGACCTGTGGAAGTTTATTGCAGCCTCTTAAACTAGAACAACTTAGGAATAACCATCTACACACCAACAATGCAATATAATTTGGGAAATATGGAGTCCCAAGGGCCAACATTCTCGGACTTCAGACACCTGAACTGTAGTGACTTCTCTGACATTCAGTGGCTGTGAACCCTTAGAATCATTACACTCTTTCTCTAGGCTTAGAGTCCTTGAGATGGCTAATTTTCTGTATATATTTGGCTGGGCCATGGTGCCCAGATGTGTGGCCAAATGTTATTCTTGGTATTTCTGTGAAGGTATTTATGGATGAGATTCATATTTAAATCAATGGACTTTGAGCAAAGCAGATTTCTCCCCATAATGAGGGTGGGCGTCACCCAATCAGTTAAAGGTTTGAATAGCACAAAAAGCTGACCCCCCCGAACAAGACAGAATTTCACAGCAGACAGAGTTCAGATTTAAACTGCTATATCCCCTCTTTGAGTCTCCAGCCTTCTGGTCCACCCTACAGATTTTGGACTTGCCAGCCTCCATAACTGCACAGGCCAATTCCTTAAAATAAACAGATCTCAATATATTCATACAACACACACACACACACACACACACGGTGTTGGTTCTGTTTCTCTCGAGAACTCTAATAATGTCCTCAACTATAAAGTGTGTGTGTGTGTGTGTGTGTGTGTGTGTGTGTGTGTGTGTGTGTGAATGGGTCATTGGCTTGGATGAACATTTCCAAAGTGTGATTCATGGAATGATCTAGGAGATTTTAAAAAGAAAAAAATAACTGACCATGCATGAAAGAAAAGACCAGAATAAATAAAGTTAAGCAAAGTTCAATGCAGGACTTTTCAGAGCCCTTAAAGCTTTGTTCATATAAGCTGTGTCTCTGAATAGTATCAACAACACAACCTAAACTTACTTGATTTATACAATTCTTTTGTTGTATGAATATTTAAGACTTCCTAAACTGAGGTTCATAGATCCTCTTCCCCCAAGGAGTGTGTGGATAAAATTCAGGGGTGAATCAAAAAATTTTAGCAGAAAATTGTGTATTTTTGCTGTTCTCTAATTTAAGTACCAATAAACTACAGTCTATGGGTCAAATCCATCCCCAATACCTGCTTTTTAAAATAAAATTGTATGCTTTGTCCACTTTTTGATGGGGTTGTTTTTCACTTGTAAATTTGTTTAAGGAAAAGGATATGAACAGAAACTTTTCCAAAGAAGACATTTTATGCAGCCAACAAACATGAAAAAAAAGCTCATCATCACTGGTCATTAGAGAAATGCAAATCAAAACCACATTGAGATGATACCATCTCATACCAGTTAGAATGGTGATCATTAAAAAATCTGGAGACAGATGCTGGAGAGGATATGGAGAAATAGAAACGCTTCTACACTGTTGGTGGGAGTGTAAATCAGTTCAACCATTGTGGAAG
The DNA here is from genome assembly GCA_004027715.1 of Plecturocebus donacophilus. Lineage (NCBI taxonomy): Eukaryota > Metazoa > Chordata > Mammalia > Primates > Pitheciidae > Plecturocebus > Plecturocebus donacophilus. Next base: position 92,018 of record PVKP010000452.1, read on the forward strand.
ACAGTGTGGCGATTCCTCAAGGATCTAGAAATAGAAATACCATTTGACTCAGCCATCCCACTACTGGGTATATACCCAAAGGATTATAAACTGTTCTGTTATAAAGACACATTCACATCTATGTTCATTGTGGCACTGTTTACAATAGCAAAGATGTAAAACCAACCCAAATGCTCATCAATGATAGATTGGATAAAGAAAATGTGGCACATATACACCATGGAATACTATGCAGCCATGAAAAAAAGGATGAGTTCATGTCCTTTGCAAAGATATGGATGAAACTAGAAACCATCATTTTCAGCAAACTGACACAAGAGCAGAAAACCAAGCACCACATGTTCTTACTCATAATTGGGTGTTGAACAATGAGAACACATGTATACAGGGAGGGGAACATCACACACTGGGGTCTGGGGGGTGAGGGGAGCTAGGGGAGGAATAGCAAGGGGTGGGGAGATTGAGGAGGGATAGCATTAGGAGAAATACTGAATGTGGATGATGGATGCAGCAAACCACCACCATGGCATGTGTATACCTGTGTTACAAACCTGCATGATCTGCACGTGTACCCCAGAACTTAAAGTATAATAAATAAATTTTAAATAAGTAAATAAATCACAATGTTATTGTTAATTTGGAACACAGTCACACCCTTTCACTTACATTTTGTCTGTGGCTGTTTCTTGCTATGATTGCTGAATTGAGTAAGTGTGACAGAGACTTAGTTCTGCAAACATGGAAAGTCAAAGACATTTACCAACTGGCTGTATACAGTGTGATACTGTGATTTATACTAAGAAATATACAGTTTGTCTTTGTCCCTGGTTATTGGCACAGCATTCCTAAAACCCTGTGATTTTATGAATGATAGAGTTTATAGGAGCATCTTTTGCTTTAATATTTGGTCTTAAACCCCAGTTCCTGACACAGAAATCTCAGTCTCTTAGAATTTCCTGGGTGGTAGGAGCATCTTTTGTTCTAATGAGGTGACTCTTGGTGAGTTCCTGGATGGGAGCTGATCACCAGAAAGGAAACGCCAGGATTAGAGCTTGGAACTATTTGTTCCCTCTTGTCCCCATCCTCTGGGAAGGGGAAGTGGCTAGAGACTGACTTAGCAGTTATTTGTGCCTACACGATGAAACCTCCAGTAATCCAGGACCTACTGGGTTCAGAGAGCTTCTGGCTTGGTGAACACATCTATGTGCCAGGAGGATGGTATATCCCAACTCCACAGGAACAGAAGATGCCCTTGGAACCCCTCTAAACCCCATCCTATGTACTATGTATCTCTTCACCTGCTTACTTGTATCCTTTAAATATGTCCTTTGTAATAAATTGGCACTAGTAAGTGAACTGCTTTCCTGGGTTCTGTGAGTCACCCTAGAAATTATTGAAACAAGTAGGTTGTGGGAATCTCTGATTTATAGCCAAGTCAGACAGAACTTGTGGTTAACCTGGTGTCCGAAGTGTGAGGTGCTGATTGAAGGGGGTGGGCTACTTTAACTTGGGTGATTATATTAGGACATTCTTGCACTGCTATAAAAATTATCCAAGGCAGGGTAACTTTTAAAAAAAGATGTTTAATTAGCTGATGGTTCTGCAAGCTGTACAAGCATGGTGCTGGCATCTGCTCGGCTTCTAGGGTGGCCTTAGGGAGCTTTTACTCATGGCAGAGAGTGAAGCAGCAGCAGTAGGCATGTCACGTAGCAGGACTGAGAGAGAGAGAGTGTGTGTGTGGGTGTGGAGATGTGCCTCATTTTACAACAACTAGATCTCTTGAGAACTCACTCACTAGTGGGAACAGCAACACGCCATGACAGTTATGCCTCCACGACCCAAACACCTCCCATCAGGCCTCACCTCCAACAGTAGAGATTACATCTCAGCATGAGATTTAGAGGGGATATCCAAACTGTATCGGTGCTCACAGAAGAACCTCTGGTGGAGATGACATTTAAGCTGAGAGATGAAGGACAGAGAACCAAGCCATGAGAAGATCTGCAAGAAGCGTACTCCAAGCAAAGGGAGCAGCTGGTGCAAAAATCAGAAGGTGGAAACGAGTGAATCATGTTCCAGGACAAGTGTGATTTCATTCCTCTTTTTATTTGTGATGTAGTTGCATTTGTCATGAAGTTGGCAGAGAACATGGTAGGAACTGGGCATACAGAGCTATGCTGGGGCTTCTTCCAGGGTTAAGTGTCACACAGTTTTGAACATGGGATAAATAAGTGACACAATTCCTTTATTTTCTGAAAAAGTCTGGATTGTAGGAAGACCAGAACAAAGCAATCATCAGGGTGATTGTTTGGCTTGGGGTGGGAAGAGAAAGCTGAGGGTGAGGAGCTCTCATTTATTAGGCACCAGCTGTCTTCAGTGGCAGGCAATTGTGGCTTCATTTAATAGTCCACATCAGCCCTGCAGATAAGATGTCATTAACTTTCCTGGACAAATTTGGAAACAGAGATTGAGGCTGAGCAGCTTGTTGGGCATTATATGACTAATACCATGTGTCCTTCCTTTAGAAAAGCTATGTCTCCTGAAAACATAGTTAAGTGGGAACTTACTGGCAAACCTGAGGCATGTGCTAGCACTCCCCAGGAGGTGCTCTGGCACCTCAAAAGCACCTGTCCTGCCTTCTTTGCTGCCTTACTCCAAGAAGGCAACACTGAACTCCATAGAAAATTATGCACACACACACACACACATTATATATATAATTTATGTATATATAATATATATATTATATATATATATATACACACACACACTTGGGATACATTATACACATGGATATGTATATATGGAATGCATATCTATATATATACATGGAATACATAAATATGGAATATATATATACATATATATATGAAATGAATATTCACCTACTTAATTCCATCTCCATCTCCATCTTCATCTCCATCCTAGTACAAGATTTCACTTGGACAACTACAACAACCTCCAATCTAGCCCCTCCACATTCACTCAACTCCTGGCTGCATGCCACCTGCACCCCCACACCCTAGCCACTGCCATGTTTACTGTAGCTTGGGAGAACTTTACAAAGACAGGTTCATGCAGACCTTCACATGCTCAAAACCCTGAAGTGGCTTTCCACTGCCTACAGGGTAGAGCCACAGCTCCTGTCAAGGATCCATGTGCTCCCTGGGCTCTTCTCTTACCTCTCATCTCACTACTCTCCCTGATGGTCTTGCAACTCTGGAAACTTCAACTTGGTCTCTCTTCCCTAGGTCTTCACACACATTCTTCCCTCTGTATCAGTCATCTTCCTCACCATACTGGCCCATCACATATGCCCCCAAAGCACCCTGTAAGACTCAACAGGCATCCCTGCTCTATCAGCACCATGAGATTAAGAACTGGTTTTATCTTCCAGGCTCCAGCAGGGTTTAAAATCACTGTCTGCCTACGTGAATTACACTGTGACTTCCTGAATAGTATGGCATGAGACGATCCTCTGAGAGTTTCTCTTCCAACCTGGAAATTATTCTCAAGTAGCTTAAGAAGAGCCATGCATGTACCTATGCAACAATCCTGCATGTTCTTCACATGTACCCCAAAACCTAAAACGCAATATATATATATATATATATATATATATATATATATTTATTTTAAAAAAGGACCGTGTCCTTTTAACAGGTGAGAAACTTCAGTCCAACCTTCCTTTGCTCGGGTAAAGAATTATAGGGGGAGAGTAGGCCACCATATTGTTCTCAGTCCCATCTGTCCCCCTTGCTAAGTTTTGGGGGAATGAACACAATTTTGATTTTTGCACACTCTCCAGCATCTCCCAGGCACCCTCTTTGTCTCCTCTTCCTTCCCACAGCGCTTCTTGCTCTACTCCCACCCCCTGCAATACATCTTGTTCTGTTTGCATTTTCCCTTCTGCTCCTCCATGAGAAGGATCCCATTTCTAAGACTCATGCCCTGCCAGGGCTGCTTGGCATAGGGCTGCCTTCTCCCCAAGATGCCTGCCAGACCAGCGCAGGCACCAAGGCAGGTGCCACCAGCCCCCCCTTGCCCTCAGCATCAGTTGTCAACAGCTCTGCTTGCATGAAGCTTCTAAAATAGAATTGTGCCCTGACCTCCACTTAGCAGGGTTGCCCTCCTGATAGGCAAACCTGCATGTTACATGCCAGCAGCCTGGCCCACCACTAGGGTGCATGGAGGCCACAGGGTCCCAACAAAGTGTGGTGAGAAAAAAGCTGGCAGGAGGGAGCCAGGATATGAGAGAGTGAAGGAAGGAGCTCAGTGAGGGGGCAGAGAGAAGTCTGGGCAGAGAGAAAAAGGAAGATAGTGGCTGGGAGGGAGTCACAGATGGGAAACAGAACATACAGAGAGAATGAGGAAGAAAGGACATGAGGCTCTTCTCTGTGTGTGTGTGTGTGTGTGTGTGTGTGTGTGTGTGTGTGTGTGTGTGTATGTGTATGTGTGTGTGTGTATGTGTGTGTGTGTGTATGTGTGTGTGTTTGGTGGAAGACATCTATAGAAATTCTTATTGAGGGTCTGCTCCATTGCTCCTGAATATCTAGTCAGCATTTTCCTGAGCAGGCATTATTATTAATTACCATTTTCCAGAGGGGTAAATGGAGGCTCAGAGAGGCAAAAAAGACCAAGTATTTACTTTTGGTTCTCTAGCATGCAGTCCAGTATGAGGGCACAAAGTAGGCTCAATTCAGCAAAATTTTGCATGATAAATGAGTATATTAACAGACTCAGCATGTGTGATTACTAATCCTGTCCTTTTACCATTATATTTCTCTGCATTTCTCTCAACAGGAAACACACTCAAAGGAAAGATCAGCATACTCAAGTGAACAAATGTGATGTATTTGTTTCCATATGTTCTTCTTCATTTTGCTGGCAAAGAGTCCAGTGCTGGGTGGAAGGTCCTCTTTCTGGTCTCCTTTGCATCATCAGCAATGGAGGTCAGCATGGCCAGCAGGCTGATCCCCCTTGTCATCGGTACCCTATGCCAGTTTAGACCATGGGAAAAGGCATCAGTGACACACTATGTGGGGTTTGGACATGCTCTGAAAATACAGAGAAATATACACATATGGAAGGTAACTGTTTTTGCTGTTACACAATTAGTTCTATAAAATAGAAGTTGGGCATTTCTGACATCATCCTTCACAAACTGGTTCCTTGTAGCACTAGGAAAATATGGTCATAAGGATTATAAGCCTAGTAAGATCAGGATTGGAACCTCAATCTTTTGATTTCTATTCATTGAATTTAAACAATATTTGTCAGGCATCTACTTTTGTAATAGACTCTGTATTTGGCACTAGGTATATAGATAGGACTCCTTTCTTCAGGAGTCTAGAGTCAGGTAAGGAACTGTATATCAAACAACGGCAAACAAAGAAGTACAAATTAAGTTACAGGCCATGAAGGAAAGGAGTGAGAGGCTACAAGGAGACCCACTCTGCTGTTGATCACAGGGCTCAAGGGAGTCTTTCTGAGAAAGTGACCCTGGGGTATAAGGAGGCAGATTCCGGATGAAGAGGAGCAGATGGTCATTCCAGGTCCAGTCCAGTGACCAGGGGTAAATATACCATGCATTGTAAGTTAAATCTCAGAAACAAGAAACTCAAGAAAACACCAGATTAATTTTGATTCAATAACAACCATTTGTTAAAACCCACTGTGTGTCAGTATGTCTCAGGAAGCACAGCTAGGAAGTGCCAAGGTGGTATTTAAATTAAGTATGTCTGTTTGTAAAGCTCTATAGATTTTTTTTTTATATACTCTTTGGAGATGAGTGTCTCCTGGAGAGGAGGACAGGGGAACAACTGTCAGCCTGCAATTGCTTGAGTTACCAGCCCAAAGCAAGTCTGAAACATAGCAACCTACATATGGAGAATTTTCTAGAAAGATTTTAGAAATATCTTTCCAAGGAAAAGAAGTTCAGGTCATATTTACTACCCTTAGGATTAGGCACTTAAAATTAGACACCTAGAATGATTTAGATTTTTTCCTCACCAAAACTCATGTCAAAATTTAATTGCCAATGTGACAATGTTAGGAACTGGTGTTTTTGAGGGTAATTAGGTCATTAACATGGATTAATGTATTTCTCATAAGACTAGATTAGTTCTGGCAGGAATGAATTAATTCCCATGAGGGTAAGCATGCCTCTCCTATTTTGCTCTCTTTGCATGCACTTGCTTGCTCTTCAACTTTTCTATCATGCTCTTAAGTAGCATGAGTGCTTCACTAGTTGCAGCTGACTCATCTTAGACTTCCCAGTCTCTAGAACTATGGGTCAAAATAAATCTTATTTCTATATAAATTATTCAGTTACAGGTAGTTACAGGTATTTCTTCTTTTTTTTTTTTTTTTTGGTAGCAACATAAATTTTACTGAGACTGAAAAATGGTACTGAGGAGTGGAATGACACCTGAAAATGTGGAAGTGGATTTGGAATTGGGTAATGGGTCGGGGCTGAACAAATTTGGGAGTAGCAGGCAGGCTGGAAAAAAGTCTGTATTGCCATGAATGGAGCATTAAGGATGATTCTGATGAAAGCTCAGAAGATGAGAAGATTACAGAAAGTCTGGATCTTTTGGAGATTGGTAAAGTAGTCATGACCAGAAAGTTGATAGAAATATGGAGCGTAAAGGCCATTTTTATGAGATATCCAGTGGAAAATGAGGAATATCTCACTGGGAACTGGAGTTAAGGCCATCCTTGTTGTATGGCCACAGAGAACTTGGATGCACTGTGTCCATGCCCTAGGGCTTTGTAGAAGGTCAAACTTAGGAGCAATGGAATAGCATATCTGGCAGAAGAAATTTTAAAGTAGCAAGTGCTCAGGCTGATGTATGGTTACTTATAACTATTTACAGTGAGCTGCTAGAAAACAGAGAAGCAGAGTAAAAAGATTTGAAAAATCCATAGCCTGGCCATGTAGTAGAGAATGAAGAGCATCTTCAAGAGGAAATCAAGGGTATGGCCCAGAGACTGTTTGCCAAGAAGACTGACATGGTTAGAAGGGAGCTAGACAATACTCATCAAAACTGTGGGAGAAAGACCCCAAGGCATTTCAGAGATCAAGGATGTTCCTCCCATCACATGCCCAAAAGCCTAGGAGGGCAGAATAGTTTTCTGGGATTAACCCAGGGTGTCCCCAACAGGTTCACTGCCCAGGCTATTTCGGGACTCTGCTCCTCAAATTCCATCACAGTGCTCCTTGGTCACTCCAGTAACAGTGCCAGAGGCCTCAGGTGTGGCTCTTCTTATCACTCTGGAATGCAAATTGCAGACCTTGGTGGTATCCATATGGTGCTAATTCTGCAGGTGTGCAGAATGTAAGAGCTATGGAAGCACGGCTTTCTCTACCTAGATTTCAAGGGATGTTATAGAAAGTCTGTGAATTTGCTTAATGGATGGAGCCACAAAGAGCCCTCACTAGTTACACCCAGTGGAAATGTAAGGTTGGGGCCACTGTCAGAACCCCAGAATAGAGCCACCAGCAGCCGCAATGCCTGCCTAAAAACGTCACAGACACCAGGATGTAACTACCCAGAGAGAGCAGCCATGTGGACTGCACCCAGCAAAGTTGTAGGGGAGGAGCTACCTGAAGCCTTGGGAGCCCATACTTATTCCAGTATGCTCAGGAGGCAGCACATAGACTAAAAGATAATTTGAGGCCTTTGAGATTTAATGTCCTCCCTGCTGTGTTTCAGACCTGCTTTGGGCCAGTAATTCGTTTCTTCCTCCCTGTCTGTTCCTATGCAGTGAGAATGTTTACCCTATGCCTGTTCTGCCACTGTACTTTGGAAGTAGACAACTTGTTTTTAATTTTACAGGTTCATAGGTGGAAGGAGCTTGCCTTGAGTGTCAGATGGGACTTCAGGCTTTAGAATTCTGAGTTGGTGCTAAAATGAATTAAGACTTTTGAGGCCACTGGGGTGGATGACTTTGGCATGTGAGAATGACATAAATTTTGGGGGTCCAAGGGAGGATTGCTATGGTTTAGATGTAGTTTGTCCCTGTCAAAACTCATGTTGAAATTTAATTGCCACTGTGGCAACACTGGGAGGCAGTTCTTTTAAGAGGTGATTAGGTAATTAAGATGGATTGTCTTTCTCATAAGACTGGGTTAATTTTCACAGAAATGGATTAGTTCCCATCCCACCCATGAGAGTGGGTTGTTACAAAGAGAGGTTACCTCTCCCATTTTGCTCACTTTACATTAGCTTGCTCATCCTTCAACTTTTTCACCATTGAAGTAGCACTAGGCCCTTGTCAGAAATAGCCGTCAAACCTTAAACTTGCCAGCCTCTAGAATTATCAGCCAAAATAAACCTCTTTTCTTTGTAAATTATTCAGTCTCAAGTACTCTGTTTAGAAACATAAAACCAACTAAGCAGATGTTTTGATTAAAAAAAAATACTGTAGATGCAATAACCTGATCTTTCTCCTCTAACTTTATAATGGAACATTTCCCCATGTTATTAAAGATTTTATAGAATTATTTTACATTGCCATGCAACAGTTCAAAGACTGGTTGAAAGTGATCACATACCCAAATGTGATGCCTTCAAGAGACAGTGTAATTTAAAGGTAGGAATATAAAAGAGTTAGGTATAAAACCAGAGACAGTGGTTGAAACTGAAGCCAAGCTGAGTATGAAGCACAACTAAAGACATTCAAGTTCAATTCATTTTGAATTTGACAATCCAGAAATTTTGCTCATAGGTATGTACTTTCCAAATTGAAAACAGGTATTTAAACAAAGCTTGTAACAAATATTCACAAAAGCACTATTGACAATAGCCCAAAGGTGAAAGCAACCAAAATATCCATGAGTAGATGAATTGATATACAAAATGTGGTCTATCCAGATCATGGAATATTACTCAGCCATGAAAAGGAATGCACTACTGATATTTAATTCCTTACTACAATGTAGATGAACCTTGAAATCATTATGCTAAGTGAAAAAAGCAAGGCACAAAATATGTCCAGTTCATATCTATGATTTTATCTATATGAAATATCCAGAATAGATAAATCCATAAAGACAGAAAGTTGATTAGGGATTACCAGGGACTGGGAAAAAATGACATGAGGAATAACTGCTTAATAGGTACAGGTTTCTATTTGGGGTGTGACAAATATCTTGTAACTAGTTAGAGGTGATGATTGCACAACATTATGCATGTAGTGCCACTGAGATGTACACTTTAAAGTAGTTAATTTTATGTTATAAAAAATTTACCTCATTCAAAAAAAACTGACAAAAAGTAATATTTCTGGCTTTGGTCCTGGGCTGCTACCTTGTGAGTTCTAGAACCCATAATTTTGTTCACTATTTCCTTCTTCTTGTACATATAAGTTATTTTTTGCTTTCCACATCATAAACATGGCTGAGGTGAACATCTTTATGTACGACATCTTTCCATATTTTGTGTATTTCCTTTAGGGTAGATTCTTGAAGGCAGCATTCTCCATGTAAAATACATGGATATGTTTATGGTTTGTAATACATATTGCAAAGTCATTCCCTAATAAAACTGGATTAACTTAGCCTAAGACAACCACAAATGAGGTCTAATTAACTCATCCTCATCAGTATTCCCATGTTACTCTTTATAAATTGCTTGCATGGTACAGGACACGAGTCATCTCATAATTTTTCTTTTGATCTTGTAAAAGTCATTTCTCAACATCAACTTCCTTTAGGAACTTCTTCCATATAAACATGAACTTCTCTGTTGTTTTTGGACTACTGTTCTTCACTAACTCCATAAGTCACCCTCATCACCTTTGCCCATGCTGTGCTAGCTGTCTAAAATGCCTCTTCTTCTCCTCTGCTGAACTACAAATTCATCAAGGCTGAGACCGTCACATTTCTTTATAGCCTTCAGACTCTCTGGTATTGTATTGTTTCCACATCTCTACTCCCAAAGCCCTTTGTCCCTACCTCTTTCAAAGGGCAGCACATTGTATGGGTGTTTTTCTTTTCTTATGTGTATTTTGTTTTCTGGATTTTAAGATTGTTCAATACAGAACTAACATTTACAAAACTAAAAGCTGAACTGACCTTACTAGCATCATCCCTGACTCATTCTTCCACTGGACTCATCCATCTACCGATGTGTCCAGGATCTTTCAACGGCATGAAGATGTGGTCTGAATACTCAAGAGCCACTCACAGTGAAGGAAGAGTGGTATTATTTATATCATCAGATGGCAAGGCCTTGTCAATGTGACACGATTATACTACTTGTGATACAAGTGAAAAGGTAGGAGTTCCAAGTGGCAGAACTATGCTTGGTGTTCAAGAAATTGAAGTGGATTTCAAAGTGATTCTGAAAGCAAAAATGCCAACTGAGCTGCAAAGACATTGAATATAAGAGGTGGGTTAAAAAATACATCACTAAGACATGTTCTCAATTTAAGGTTACGTGGAGAGTACATAGCTGGGCCCTCATTCAACAAGAATACTCCTCAAAAAGGCTGAAGGGATAGAAAGAAGCTTTGAGCATCATTTTATGGCATGCCAATATAAAACGCATGGATTTTAATGGTGAGCACTTCTCATACATCATCTATATGATCCATCAATTGAGTGTAAAGTTTCCTATGGCTGCTGCAACAAATTACCCAAAGTTGGTGACCTAAAATCAGCATCCCTGAGCTGAAAAGAGTTGCCATCAGGACAAGTTCCCTCTGGAAGCTCTAGGGGAGAATCCTTCCTTGTCTATTCTAGGTTTTGGTACCTGCTGGTATTCTTTACTTTGTGGTTATATCATTCCAATCTCTGCATTGTTTTCTTATTGTGTTTTTTTCTTCTATGTCTGTGTTAAATTCCTTGATGTCTCTCACCTACAATGATACATATGATTATATTTAGAGCCCACCAGGAAAATCTGAGATAATCCTCCCATCTCAAGATCCTTAACTAAGGTAACATTCACAGGTTCCATGGGTAAAGACATAGATTTCTTTTTAGGGGTGGGGGGGAAGGAAGGGGATTATTCATTCTATTACAAATATATAAATGAAAATATTCTCAATTTCCTATAAAGCTCTAAGATAAGTAATGCATTTATATTGTTTCTCTGTCTCTTTTTATATATTACAGACTTCCCAAAGGCCAGAATGTGACCTTCTGAGTCTCTTATCCTATCTGTGACTGCATCCTTGGTAGCAAGCAGAAAAAATTCCCAACATCTCCAAATAAAGCTAAGTCCCAGTGATACAATTCTACTCTCTTTCTCTATTATAGACTCTTCCCTGCATGTTTAGCAGGAGTTGCAGTCTCCACATCTGTAGAAAAATGGTTTTGGATACAGCAGACTTTAATTCATTCAGCTAATATCAGCTAATGTAGAAGCCAACACAAAAGCTCATCCCTGGAAATTATCTCTTGCCCTTTCATATCAAATCTGAAATCCTAATAAAGAGCAGAAAATTCACAATTAATGCTTACTCCTGATATGGGAAGCCTGGCCGCTACTTTGATTAATCACTAAGTTAAAAGAATTAAATGAATATCTTCCATTGTGTCCTCCTTGAGGTCTAGCCAAGGACTAAAATCCAGTGAACAAAAGAGGAAATGATAGGGGATGAGACAAGACCGGAAGCTGGAGGTCATTCCAGGCAGAAGCTGCTTATATATATTGGTAAGGATGTTGTCCTTTATCTCAAGAACAATGAAAGACACCGAATGTTTGGTTTGGAGGGAAGATTAGGGAAAGGGGTGAGACAGAATCCTAACTGTATTTTCACATGGATTACTTTGGTTGCATTGTGGAGACTCAAATGAATGAAACAAGAATGGTCGGTAAGGGGATTGCACTAATCCTGAAACAAAATTATGTTGGCTTGAACTAAGGTGTGGCATTGGGGATAGAGAAGTAAAGACATCAGTAAATATTTGAAGATGAAGACAAGAGAGCTTGGTGGATGTGGAGGGTGAGAAGTAAGTTTCATGGATGTTTTGTTAAGTTTCTGGTAGGAAGGGATGGAAGTTGGTAGGAAGGGCTGAGTTAGAAAACACTGGAAAGGGATGAGAGTTTTGAGGTAAGATGAAGTTATCTATATAGCAATAATAAGAAGGCAAGTGGATATTCAGGCAGGGAGCAAACACACTACTGTGATAAATCAGTACCTGGAAGAATACTAGAGTACTGCAGATGGGTGAGATTTCCTAGGCACAGCGTTCTGTCTGGAAGGGACATGCACCTCTCAGATGACAGCAGACCAACAGAGAGGAGGAAAACCAGGAGATAGAGTGCCATGGAAGCTAAAGGAAGAAGAGATTTCAGGAAATGCTGAATATTGTGGAAGTATCAAATACAACTGGGACTGGAAACAGTCCACTGGATTTGATGCCATGAATTGAAGATCTCAGTAAAAATCATTTTGGTGAAATAGTGAAATGAAGCCAGACTAAAGTGGGAGGAAAGGGAGACAGCAAATTGAGACAATAGTTTGGGGCTTCACAGAACCCGGTAATGCATATAAAGCACTCAGCACAGTGCTAACAACTAGTAGCTGAACAATAAATGTTAATTTCCTTGCCTTCCTCATCTTGAACACCCATAGACTTTCCCTTTTGGATACTGACAGAGATTAATGCAAATATTTCTTTCATGGCTTTGAAAAAGTACCAATAAAAATGATTTTCTATCACCAAGATACAGCCTGCTGCTGAAATATATCCAGGGCTGCTTATTATTGTTGTTGTTCTCCAGGACATTGTCAATGTCAAGTCATCTAAATTTATATTATCACAAAGGCAATTTATTAATTGTATGTCTAAAAGTGCATTATTTTTTATACCTCTGCTAGAGTTTTTGGACATATTTCTGAACCACATGCAACCACACTTAGCTCAGACAATAATATCCCCGATGTTTATGCATTATTGTACACAAGATTCACGCTTTCTATTTTACTTATAAAATCCATATGAGATTTCATTTAGGAAAAATAAAGGCTTTTACTACTCACACATAACCAGATGCAGAGAAGCTTTGGAGACCCCATAGCCAAGACCCCCAAATTGCTGGGGTGATCCATTCATTTATGCTATCTATACTGTTTATTAAGAACAGATGAGAACCCTATGGGGCAAAATAATTTTAAAAACAGCAATATTAAGCCTGTCTTTGGAATATAAGATGTAAGATTACTTGGCTTCCATGAGCTGCAGACAACAGAAGAGAAATAAAGAAAATACCCTGCAGACTAACACAGAGCAGGAGCTCTCCATAAGGAGATTTTTAATAACTTCTGTCTCCCAAACAGTCCACCCCACCCTTGTCCTATCTGAATGCCAGAAATCATTCATTGCCCACACATTTAAGAGTTTTAATCTCTTTTTCACAAATTGAGTTATAATTCCCAAATGAGAGGCTTCACTGACCTATTGCTACTTGAAGTGATACATGCTGAAATAATCAAATATATAAAAAGTAGAAAAAGTTTGAGTCTCACTAGGGTGAAGAGCTCCTTGAAGACGGCTGGACCTCAAGTGTCTTGATTTCCCCATTGTCTATAGTGGGCTATTAATAATTGATAACAGTGGTTGAATGCTTTATGTGTCAAGAAGTTTTCTTGAGATTTATATGCACCATCTATGTAATGCTCATCCAACCTTAGGACTATGAGGTAAATATTATTCATCCCTGTTGTGCAAATGAGGAAAAAGAGGTTCAGAGAGATCAAGTCACTTGGTAATAATTTAAAGAGCTAGAATTGAAACCCATGGAATCTGACCACAGATATTAAGTCACTGACTACATTACAAATGTTTGTGGATGGATATATGGAAGGAAGGAGCAGATAAGTGGAGATATGGTTGAATAAACGCATGGATGTAGAGACAGCAGGATGGACCAACAGGGGAAATGGTGGATGAAGAGTTGGATACCCGGATATTCATTTGTCTTAGGTTCAATAAAAAACACAAACTTCAAGGGAACTAGTGTGGTGTTATGATATATAATTGGTTTTCCTCCACAGTTCCTGGCTCCTAACTCCCATAGTCGTTGTTATAACATTGGGGCAGTGTGGGCCTCAGGAAACAGAATCTCTCCCTCTGACCTTCTTCATATCCTTCATTCACCTGCCAATGCCAGACTCTAATCTAACTGTGGGTCAAAAGACCCTAATCCAGAGAGAGTCTTGCCCCATACCCTAGAGGAAGGAATGCTAAACAGAGGAGCCAAGAAAAGTCTGAGCAGACAGGCCTTGCTGGTGTAGATTATGTGCTTTTTGTCCAGTCACATTTCCACAGGGTTGTCATCATGCCTACGTGATGAAGCCTCCATAGAAAACCCAAGACAACTGTGTTTGGGGAGCTTCCAGATAGCTGATCATGGGAAGACTCCCGGAGGGAGGTGGTGCCTCCAGGGAGGGCATGGAAGTTCCACATCCCTTTCCCCAGACCTCACCTTACCCATCTCTTCATCTGTATCCTTTGTAACATCCTTTATAATAAACTGTAAACATGTTTCCCAGAGTTCTGTGAGCTATTCTAGCAAATTAATCAAACTCAAAAAGGAGGTCATGGGAACCCCAGCTGGCAGCTGCTTGGTCAGAATTTCTAGAGGCTTGAACTTGAGACTGGTGTCTGATAGGAGGCATTTTGGGGATGGAGCCCCCGACCTATGGGACCTGACACTAGCTCCAGGTTGATGGTGTCAGAATTGATTTAGGGGACACGCAGATGGTGTCTGCTACTTGGTATGCAGGGAAGAGCCCCCATACCTTCCGTCAGATATCTTCTTTCGTGTTAATGATTGTTGTTTTGCTGTCAGATCAGAGGAAATACACGGTTTGAATTTTCCCGTATGACTAGAAACAATGATTGAAAGCTGACTCTTATTCTTTAATCCAGTTTCATGTGAGAATGAGTCATCAGTCCCTGCATGCTATGCCTCTTATTATGTGGTGCTGTCAGACTGTAGGAGAGGCAGGTCTTCAGACTGGGACACAAGAACGAGAGGGAAGGCTTTGGGTGGGAAAGCATGTCATATCTCTCTGGGTCTGGATTATTGAAGAGTCAGGCATGTCATGTGAGATGGTGTCCAGAAAATGGTTGACAAGTTGCTATCTGGAAGTGGAAGCATACAAATCACACAGGCAAGGGTCTTGCTCCTCTATCTTAGGATAGAGCCAGGGAGTCCTGAAAAGGACTAGAACTATCCTTCATCAACCATGTTACTGAAATTCGATTCTTCATAGGCTCTGAGATCACTTCTCTAACATTCTCCCTCAGGGTTCACTAAGGTATTTTTGGAAGACAGTGTTTATCCCAGTAATGTTGGAGTGAATCAGAGGTGGGGGGCTTGGGGTGTTGCAGGTATTGTTATGAGGAGCAGGGCTTTCCCTGGGACCACCTTAAGGAGAAAAGAAGAATCAGAGAGAGAGAAAAAATCTGGAGCTAGAGTTAGGAAGAACAGAATCAAAGCTTCTTGGTCCTATAGGTCATTTTTAGTGAGAAATTCTCATTCTGGGTCTAAACTTAGGAGATTTTGAGATTTACTTTCTTCTCCCTGGGACACATCTTTCACAAGTTCTTGTGGAATGATTGGTGAGATGCTCTGTCTTCTGTAAGATGCAGAATGTTTAGCCTTAGGGCTGACCACATTGCATCAAGCTGGCCACACTGGCAGCTGCTCACCCAGAGTGATGCCTACCCCTCAATCCATAGGAGTATAGATCAGATAAACTCCTGCTAGCAAAAGGAATACTTATCATATTGAGTAACTATCCTAGATCAAGTATTTTACAGGAATTCTCTCTACTACTTAAGGTTATTGGACACTTGGCATATGCAGAGCATTGAAACTGGACCCCTCCTTTACACCTTATATGAAAATTAACTCAAGATGGATTGATGATGTAAATGTAAAACCCAAAACTACAAAAACCCTAGAAGAAAATCTAGGCAATATCATTCAGGACATAGGCATGGGCAAAGATTTCATGATGAAAACATCAAAAGCAACTGCAACAGAAGCAAAAATTGACAAATGGGATCTAACTAAAGAGCTTCTGCACAGCAAAATAAACTATCAACAGAGTGAATGACAATCTACTGAATAGGAGACAATTTTTGCAATCTGTCCATCTAACAAAGATCTAATATACAGAATCTATAAGAAACTTAAACAAATTTACAAGAAAAATACAAACAACTGGCAATATGGTATGCCAGTACCATATTGGGCAGTACAGAATAGAACACTTCCATCATCACAATACAAACAACCATTATCTTAGTAAACAACTTTACAAAGTTGGCAAAGGCCACACTTCTCAAAAAAAGACATTTATGTGGCCAACAAACATGAAAAAAGCTCAACATTACTCATCCTTAGAAAAATGCAAATAAAAACCCAATGAGATACCATCTCACACCAGTCAGAATGATGATGATTAAAAAGTCAAGAAACAACAGATGCTGGCGAGGCTGTGAAGAAATATAAATGCTTTTACACTGTTGGTGGGAATGTTAATTAGTTCAACCATTGTGGAAGACAGTGTGGTGATTCCTCAAAGACCTACAACCAGAAATATCATTTGACCCAGCAATCCCATTACTGGGTATATACCCAAAGGAATATAAATCATTCTATTATAAAAGGACATGGAATCAACCCAAATGCCCAGCAATGATAGACTGGACAAAGAAAATGTCATAAATAGACACCATGTAATGCGATGCAGCCATGAAAAGGAACGAGATCATGTTCTTTGCAGGGACATGGATGGAGCTGGAAGCCATTATCCTTAGCAAAGTAACACAGGAACAGAAAACCAAACACTGCATGTTCTCACTTATAAGTGGGAGCTGAATAGCAAGAACACATGGACACAGGGAGGGGAACAACACTCTGGGGCCTATTGTGGGGAGTGGGAAGGGAGAGCATCAGGATAAACAGCTAATGCATGTGGGGCTTAATACCTAGGTGATGGGTTGGTAGATACAGCAAACCACCATGGCACCCATTTACCTATGTAACAAACCTGCATGTTGTACACATGTATCATCCCAGAACATAAAATTAAATTAAATTTAAAACAATATTTAAAGTTATTTGGGACTTGGAATGTGGGTAGTCATCTGAGGAAGTGAATTTTACATTTTATTTGCCTACTTTAATTTGTTCCAGTTTGAATGCCACGTGTAGTCATTCAGTACCATATTGGGCAGTACAGAATAGAACACTTCCATCATCACAGAAAATTCTCCTGGACAGTGCTGCCTTAGGGTGGCTTTTCAAGGAGGTCTTGTAAACCCTGTTTTGACTGAAGAAGAACCTAAAGCTGAGATGCCAAATCATTTTCCCAAGAAGACAAAAAGTGTGGGTAGTAAAGGTAGGTAGGATTTGAACTTTGGTCTTTCTGACTCCAAAGCCTCTTTTTATTTCATGACCCTATTCTATCTACAAAGCTGATTTCATGGACAGTGTGCTAATCAATAATTTTCCTTGTCCAAGAAGGTTTAATGTGGCTTTTCCTAGAGCCTTTCCCACTACAGCACAAATAAAAACCAACCCTATGTCATAAATGTACTCTAAGTTATTTTAAATGTATATGTTATTGAATCAAAAATGATACTACAGTTTACATGACAATAAGACATAATCTTCTCTGTGGCTGAATGTGATGAAAGGTCATTTCTGTCTCGCTCACATGACAAGTCCACTGTGGATCTGGGCAGGGCTCTGCTGGACCCATCCTGGCCAACTCTCCTTTCACAGCCACCCAGACTCCCTGGCTCCTAAAGCTGCTACCCACAACTCATGTATCAGCTCCATTCCCATTCACTGGCCAAAGCAAGTCACAGTGCACCTTAAAGGGGAGGAAATACGTGGTGAAAGCGCCAATGACTTCTACAAGCTACTCATTGTCTTGGCATGTGTCACTTTCTTTTAAAAGTGTGTTTTCAATTACATGAAATATTTTTTGGTTGTTCAGATTCTGAAATCACAGCTATTTATGCTTTTGTTCCTTTAAGAGACTTTGTTGGGCACCCAAGCTGCAGAGTATTCTGGCCTTTGTGTTAGAGACGAGGAGGATGAAACAGTGTATTTCCTGTCTACAGGGGTTTGCTGGCTAGTAGTGGACACATGAAGAAATCAACCATCCCGGTTTGCCTGGGACTCAGAAGTTTCCCAGGACATGCAACTCTGAGTGTTAAAAGTAGAATTCCTGGGCGAACTCCCTCTGCATTCATGGAGGATGAGATTTGATGAACATCCTACACAAATAAACAGACCACTATACTCCTATTTGGGAGAATTATGATGGGGAGAAAGAGATGTTTTGAAAACACAGAGACAGGCCATCTAACTGGAGAAGGTAGAGTGAGGGCCCTTAATGAGGGTGTGGGGATGGAGGTGCTGGAGGGAAAGTATATACCGGGCAAAAGGAACTGCACACACAAGTGTATGGTGGCCAGAGAGAACGTGGCTGATTCAGAGAACTGCAATTGCTTAATTATGCCTAGTGTGTAGAATCTGACGTGAACATGGGGTGGGGGAACCTTAATATACTGATTCAGAACGTCCAGAAGAGAAGTTTATGATTTACAAATGTACTAAGTCAGGCATGGTGGCTCACACCTGTAATCCCAGCACTTTGGGAGGGCGAGGTGGGTAGATCACATGAGGTCAGGTGTTAGAGACCAGACCAGCCAATGTGATGAAATCCCTCTCTACTAAAAAAACTAAAAAAACTGCTGGGCATGATGGTGGGCATCTATAATCCCAGCTACTTGGGAGGCTGAGGCAGGAGAATCACTTGAACCTGGGAGGCAGAGGTTACAGTGAGCCAAGATCACACAATTGCACTCAAGCCTAGGCAAAAAGAATGAAACCCCATCTCAAAAACAAACAAACAAAAAAAGGACTCATATTTAATTTTAATTAAAATTATTTTAAAGTGAAAATACATTAATATGACACAGAGTTTCACACGGTCTAGTCTGTCTCTTATTCTGCCATTTAGATAACTGTTTCCATTTCCATAGGCAACCAAGGTTTTTAGTTTCTTACATATTCTTCCAGATATATTCTGAGCAGATACAAGAAAATATGCACCTTTTTCCCCCAAAAAGTTGTTTCCCACACTAATGTTACCGGATTACACACTCACCTACATTTTGCTTTCTTCACTTAAAAATCTAATGTGAAGGTGGTTTGAGAGGATTTGTATTCATATGGAAGCTGGATTTTCCAGCAATTCTAACAAACATCCAGGGTTAAGACCCACAGGGGATGTTTGCTATTTTATCCATGTCTTCCCCGTGCCTGGCAGCATTAGTGGCAAACTCTGACGGACTGGACCAAGGGAATAAATGAATAAAGTGAGAGAAGGGAAAATGAATTTCAAAAAGCAATAAGAATGGAAAGGGGGAAAGAAGGACCCAATTAATATTTAATCCTTTGGAAGCATCTTGCCCCATATGAAATGATACACCCTTGTTTTGGAAAATATCACACAATTAGGGAGGTGCCAGTCTGCTTCAGCCTGTATATCCCAATGCTTTTTCCATAATCGGATACACAACTTTTCTGAGGTCTCAACCAAGTGATATTTTCCTGCCCTTCTGAAAAATGAAGCAATTTAAATTCTGTTTATAAGGTCACAGACTTGAGCTCAATGCCAAGCCATGATAGAAATGCTTTCCTGCTGGCAGAAAACACCTTGGCTTCTAAAGAGGTCATGTCTTCCTCTTCTCTGCCCTCTTAGAACTCCCTGGACATCTTTCTATTTCAGCACCCATGGTGGGAGACTGACAGTATCTATGTGTCTGCTTTCTTGACTAGAGGAAGTCCCTGACTGAGGACAAGGATTACATCTCATTCATCTTTGTCTCCAATAACGTGCCTGTAACACAGCAAACACAGTCAATAAACTAAGGCCTATCGCAATGACAGGTGAATTGAAAGAATGTGACTATTAAGGGAAAGAAAGGACAAGACAAGATAAGAATAGACCGTGCATGGAAGGTGACACCATTTTTTTTTTTTGTATTTTCCCTCCTGTCAGGGAAAGCCCTTTGCCGCTGTTTCATGTGCAGAATGTTGGAAGTGTTGGTCTCCATACAACAGGAGTGCCCTGCACAGAGACAAGAATATATGAACTTGTTTCATGGTTTCTATTTTTATTCCTGGTAGGAAGGGCTATTTCTGTTTCAGCTCTGAGGGGCTGCTGAAGGCAAGCACATGGCAGTTTTCGTTGGCTGTCAGAATGTGGCACATTTTAAAAACTAGAACCTGCTGAGAGGTACCCCAAAAACGTTTCAGGGGTTTGCAATGGCAGTGGGAAGTCCATCTGGGACACATCAGTATGTGGCACCAGGACTCTGTACCAGTAGCATCAGAGGCAGGGTGGGTCTCATGCCTTAGCAGATGGAGAATATAGCTATGTTTTCCAAAACTACCAGGGCAAGTTAGCCCACCCAGCTTGCACTAAAACAGAACCTTTGGGTTTTAACCCAATAAACAATGTTTTAAACTGTATCTCAGCCCTACCTATGCAAAGGGCTTCCACCTGCCCAACCTCTGGCAGGTTGATTCTTCTCCATGACCCCTTGTGGGCTCATCTGCAGAGGATCAGCACCACCGATCACTGGGCATCATGTGAGAATTAGGGAAATTGATGAATGAGCAATTTGTCATGCAGAAAGCAATTACGAGGGTTCACTAGCATCAAGATGGTGATAATTATTATTATTAACTTTATGCCATAACAAGGGATTAAGCCAGCCGATGGAGAAAGAGAACATCATCACTTTAGACATTTTCTCTGGTTTTTAAAAACAGTTTCCTGGGACTCAGTTTTTCTCTCTCTCCTGCTCTGCTAGTTAACAATGCTGTATCCTATGTGTTGAGTCATAATGGCTCTACTCAATTTTACTAGGAAATCCATCCACCCCAAGACTCCTCAGCATGGTGGTTCTCTGGCCCACAGGTGCCCTGGATGTCGAGAGATGTATGTGTCTGTCCAGGAGGCAGCTATCCACTTTACAAGCTGCTGAGGAGAACCTATTGAATTGTATCACAATTTTCAGGCACTTCTGATCCACCGGCCTCCTGGGGAGCATGCTGGGAAATGCATGACTGCTGAGGGAAGAAAGACTCAAGACAAAGGGTAGCAGGCTTAAAATACTCCCAGCCAGAGCTATTGATCATGCAAGAACAGGAGAGGGAAGGAGCCCAAGAGGGAAGTGGCTGGCCCAAATTTTCTCTCAGCAGAGATCTTGCTGATCTGTAGAATTTAAACCTATGAAGACAATGAAGGAGATTTGCACCAACAGGCCCATGCTACAGCATTACTATTTAGGTGTTTATGCAGCCCGTTAAAACAATGATAAAGCACTCATTTGCTAACCTTTCTTTTTGTACCTTCTATGTGTCTTCCACATTGACTCAGTTCCTGTCCTCAAAGGCCTTATGGTCTATTTAAAAATGTACACAACTAAACGAATCACCACAATACAATGTGAACAGTGTATCTATCAAGTGCATCTATTACATATTTACCAAATGTTATGATATTCACAACTGTGGCTGGGTATTATGGAGGCTTCATGGAGAAAGAGAGAGTTTGGCTGAATTTTGAAGAATGAGTAGGAATCTGGCCAAGAGGCTGAGAAGAAGGATGTCTAGGCAGAGGGAGCATTTGTGATCAGATAAAGAAAATGTGATTTTATATATATATATACACATACCACACACACACACACACATACTACACATATATGTACATACCACACATATATGTGTATATATCTGCCTCCCACAAAATATGTGTATATATATATACACACACACACATATAGATATACATATATTCACACATAAAATATTATCTGTGTATATATGTATACACATATACATATATATACACACACAGCTGAACATTTTCAGCTGTAAATGTGCACACACCATAAAATATTATTTAGCCATAAAAAGAATGAAATCCTGCCCTTTGTAGTAACATGGATGGAACTGGAGGCTATTATCTTAAGTGAAATAACTTAAAAACAGAAAGTCAAATACTGCGTATTTTCTCTTATAAGTTGGAAATAAACAATGTGTCCACGTGGACATAGAGAATGGAATAGTGGACACTGGAGACTCCACAAGGTGGGAGAGTGGATGGGAGGTGAAGAATGAGAAATCACCTACTGCCTACGATGCACACTATTGTGGTGATGGTTACATAAAAGTCTAGACTTCACCACTATGCAATGCAACCATGTAACAAAATTGTAATTGTACCCCCTAAATCTACAGAAATGTTTAAAAATGAAATAAAATAAAATGTGGTATAGCCGGAGAAAAAAGAAGCTGAGCATGTCTGGGGCCAGTGAGAACTGGGTCCTTGTTCTGGCTGTACCAATAACAACCATTGTAATTGGTGCCCATGGGCATCTTAACTTCACCAGGACTCAGTTTTCTCATGTCTGAAATGCTGATAATAAGAGCAGCCCCCACAGGGTTATTTAGAGCAGCACTGTCCAACAGAGTAACCCTAACCACTTGTATTCAAGTATATATTAGTTGAAGTTAAGTAAAATTCTAAAATCCAGTTTCTTATTCACATTATGTACAGTACAAATATTCAGTGGCCACATATCTGAAGTAGGACCATATCGAACGATGCAGCTTATAAAACATTTTCATCATTGCAGAAAGTTCCATTGGACAATGTTGATTTAGAGGATGAGACTCTGGATATAAAAGTCACCTTGCATATTGTTTAGTATAAAAACTGTTTAATAGCATAATTTTACCAATTATTAATTATAATAATAATTTGTAAAGGCCTGAAGTCATAATTTTCAAAGTATGAAATGAATGAAGGAAAGAAGGATACACAGATAAGGCAGAATTGCTATTAATTGGGAAGTGAGGCAATGAGAGAGTAATGGAAGGAAAGGAGGAAGGATGAGAGAAAAGCAGGCAGGCAGACAAGTATGCCAGTTCTTCTGTATTTGTGCCCCAAAGTCATTTCTCTCTTTCCTGCTCTACTCAGTGCCTGGGAGGCTGATCTCTGCAGACCACCTCATCTAAGCTCCCTAGCTGGCTGGCTTCTGTCAGGGTTTGGTTAATGGAAGTGAAAAATAAAACAGTCACCAATTTGCAAAATAAAGTATGACCTGCAAAAGAGCTAAACCGATCCAACCATGACATGCAACACAAATTAGCTCAAAACAATTTTAAATACCAGCTCATTCAGTCCCACGTGTTCCCAGCTAATACTGCAGACTGATGTAACCACAACTCTGTATGAACTTATATGCTCCAGAGATAAGACCACTGACTGTCCCAGAAAACTGCCTCATTCATAAATTCTGACCAATCCTTGTCCAAACCATGCTTATTAAAACCATCTCATGACTAGCTTTAGCCCCACAATTTTACAAGTACCTTCCCTAACTCCCTTTTTCGAAGCATTCTTGAGATTTTCTTGCAGGGCTACTCTTCCTTTCTTGTCATATTTAATAAATCCAGCTTGGTAAGATTACCAGTGTTCCCTCGTGGTGGTTGCTTCAACAGGAGGCAACCACAGGAGCCAGGAGAGCAGGAAGCGGGGTGAGGCATTGCTTTCCACCCCTCACTCTGTTCTAGTACTGACTCTGGCTATAGCTGCACCTGACCCCAGCTCTAGGCTTTGCTTGCTCTTTTATGAGCTCCAGCATCATATCTTCCTCCTCTTGTCCCTTCAACCTGGGGGCAGTAACAGTGTTTGAAATTGCTAGCTTCTGGCTGCTTCACAATTTCTCATTTGTTTCCTTAACCCTGCCCATTTTCTACACAACTTCCCTTCATTAAAGAGTTGTTGTTGTTTTTAGTGTGTGGGCAAATTGAGTTTCTGAATGACAGATTGTGCAACTTATTTATTGTCGAGAAGTATGCTAAGCTCCCTTTTCCTGAGTATCTTTGTAGACACCTGCATGATAGACATTCAAGCCCAATTTACAGATGCACAAACCTAATTCATGGGGTTAAGCACCTCACCCAAGGCCACGTCAATCAATACTCAGTGTGGGAACATAGCCTTTCAAATTCAGATATCTGTGTGCTTTCTACTACTCTGCACTGAATTCAAACGTGGGTGTTTGAAAAATGGTTCTCTCTTTCCCTCAAATGAATATCCTGTTAGCTCCTAAAGGTTGTTCTCAGTGTTTATGTTTTTGTTTTCTTCTCCCTCTCCCAATCCTGGTAACATTCTGAATTTTCATTAAGCTTTTACAGCTTCCCCTCAGGAACTGATGTATCTTTTTTACTCCAAGAAACAATTGGCCAAAAAAATTATCTACTCTCCTTGCAGACCTCTGATCATCCATCCCTGGCTTCAGCCTTGGAAGACACCAGTGCCTGAAACCCAGCATCACAGAGACCAGATGATGACTTTTAAGGAGGGTGAAGTGCCACCCTGGAAACCTCAAGTGGATCTTCCTATCCAATTCACAAATCTATTTCCCAGCAGTGTGTGCACAGGTGTAGCACAGCTAAATCCCACCAGTATACGCTCATCTAAATTTATGCCAAAGGGGCAACACTGTAGGAAGCAGACAAGCTAGCGAGAGTCAGCATGAATTAGAAGTTTACATAAAGGACAGCAAAATCTTCCTTTATGGATGTAGCAGTAAACTTAGAAAGATCGATATTTAGGAGAGAATCTCTTGAGTAATATCTCTTAATTATGCAAACACAAAAATCATTGCTGGGGGAAAAATAATGGAATATTCCTTGGCTTAACAAAGGCGGACTCTTGACAACATCTTTTTATATCTTAAGTTGAAAGGTGGTGGAGGAATCCACATAAGGAGTTTATGGGGATTCTAGATAGGAACAGACCAACATAGAATACAAAGTGACTCAGAAGCTGTGGGAGTGTTGGCTAGTGCCATTAATTTAATACCTGGGTCACAGAGTTTAGGGGTGATAGCTGGTCCCATCATTACTTGTAGCTGAGGCTGATTCAGCCACTAAGCCACGGAATTCTTTACCAATAAATGACTGAGCATATAAAGCTGAAATTAAAGAGTTGAAATCTTGGAGCCCAAGTTTGTGGCATCTGGGAAGCAAGTGTTAGAATTTGGGCCAACAATAGCTTCAGTGCAGGGGAAATAAGCAGCTACTGAACTGTGCAGGATCTGTGTTCAACAGTGACACAGGAGCATTAAAAGCAAGACTGGCTCCTGTTTTGTACTACATAAGCCCCTTAAGGTTGTGGCCAATTCAAGAGGGAGCTACTGGTAACCCCGATGATAACTCATAAACTGGAAAAGTAGAAGTGAAGTAAGTTACAGCAATTACATTGAGAAATGTGGGCTTATTTCTTGGGTTGTAACTTGCTGTGTGTGACTTAGGCCAACTCACTTCACTTCTCTTGACTTTTATCATTTCATCTTTAAAAACAGCCTTCTAGCCTTTCTAGATCCAAGACTTCCCAGAGGACTATGAGCTCCATAACAATAGAGACAAAGTTTTGTTCACAGCAGTATCCCCAGAACCCAGTGGACAGCACAGAGTACTCACTCATAAGTACTCACTTAATTGAATCAGATTAATGATATCAGGTATAAACTATTCCTCAACAAGCTTAGCCTTGAGGCAAATGCAAAAGAAAAATCAGATTTGGGCCAGGATATTGGTCACTAAAGGAGCCAGAGTAGTGCTGAGTTCATGGAAGATGAATGATAAATGTTCATCCCAATCATATCAGAAGATTAGAAAGGTTATATGACTCAAGGAGACACACAGCTCCCCACACTTTCAGAGGGTTCTCTTTATGTTCCCTGGTGACAGAAATGTGTCCACCAGCTTCTTTTCCTCCTGGGCCAGCTGACTCCTCCAATGAGAGCCTGCTCCTCCTCTGGCCCTCTGAGGATGGCAACCCTTGCCTCCTGTCCTAGAAACAAGCACTAAAGCTTCCTGGGGCTTCTCTGAGAGTTTTCTGTGTCAGACCCAGCAGGGAGCTGCAGGCAGGAAGGAGAAAGAACAAAGAAAAGTAAATAATATCTCACATCTCATGGGGCTCATAGCAGAGGTCTTCCCAGGTTTGGGGTTGAATAAAAACAAAACTGGGCTATGAGCTTCCACCTGACTTTGAGTCTAGGTCCCTCTCCTCCTCCGTGACCTTATGGGTCCCCATGCTTTCTTCTCTATCAGTAGCTCCAACTGCAACCTGCCCTCCCCAATCCTGATCCAGTCAGGAAGAGAGCAAATAAAGAGGCCAGGCAGAATCTACAGTAAGAAGTACCATTAGAGAAGGATGGATGAAGGGCAGGGGGAGCCCAGAGAAGGAGGCAACAAAGTCAGCCTGCAGGGGAAAGGCTTGACAAGGGACCTGGATTTGGAGGCAAAAGAAGCACTGAGAAGCCAAGAAGGCATGTCAGTGAGAAGTACAGCAGCAAATAGAAAAGCCATGTTCTCAAAGTTATTTATTATGCTTCACATGAGGGTCATGTGTGAGGGAAATCAGAAACTAATTCAATGACTGCCTGTGTTTGCTTTTCTAATTATTATGATCATCAATGGGAGCAATAATAACCACAAGGGGTAAGATCTGTCAAGTACTCAGTATCTTTGTAAGATACTGGGGCAGGCACTGTGATTGATCTGGTTTATTTGTTCATGTAATTCTCACAATAACCCCATGATGGAAGAATGTTATCATCCCCACTTTACAAAGGGGGATACTGAGTTTCAGAGAGGTTAAGTAAATTGCCTGAGCTCCCACAGTTAGAAAGTGGCAGAACTAGAATTCCAGATCAGGTCTACCTGACTCCAGAGTCTAAATTGTTGCTATTTGTGATGGTTAATACCGAGCCTCAACTTGATTGGATTGAAGGATGAAAATTATTGTTCATGGGTGTGTCTGTGAGGGTGTTGCCAAAGGAGATTAACATTTGATTCAGTGGACTGGGAAAGGCAGACCCACTCTCATTGTGGGTGGGCACAATCTAATCAGTTGCCAGCTCAGCTAGGATAAAAGCAGGCAGAAGAACCTGGAAAGACTAGACTGGTTTAGTCTTCTGGCTTCCATCATTCTCCTGTGCTTTTAATAGAAGAACTGCTTCCTGCCCTAGAACATTAGACACAAAGTTCTTCAGCTTAAGGACTTGGACTGGCTTTGTGTGAGTCAATACTCCTTAATATATACTCCTTAATAATGCCCCCTTCATAGTAACATCTATCTTATTAGTTCTATCCCTCTGGACAACCTTAATAGACTACTATTATCTCCTCTGCTCTTTAATTAATTCACTCCACAAATATTTATTAAGCACCTAGTGTATGCCAGGTGCTACTCTGTACCTTATTATGCTGATTTCTTGATATTTGAGTTAGAGGCAAATTTCTAGGGGCACAAGTACTGTATGGAGCATTACGCACCCTGGAAGATACATTTGAACTAACTAATGGTTCAGCTTCCTTTCAGGACCAGAACCCCAAACACACTGAACTCATCCATAAGTGTGCCCCAGAAAATGAGACACCTTCTGGCATCTGACAATCAAGCTGCAACACCAAATAGCAAGGACCACACACAAGAAATCCCCCTCACCACATGGCAGCTAAAAGAATCAACTAATAACTGCATGACAAGGATTTTACAGACACAGAGCTGGGATGAAGAAGCCGACAAAGACAGGACAAATCTTCATCCCTTTAATTATGAAGTCTGACAAACAGGAGGCCTCTGTGAGAGTTTGAATACCAGCTGTCTCAGAGAGAGCTCCGAGCTGTGAAATATTAAACTTGGATGGGCCCTAGACACCTTTTAAACTTCCCCAGTTGTCAATTGGTCAGAAACCCGGTCACCAACTTGGCTTTGTTTAGGCACGACCTGTATTAATTACTTTATGTATTGTTTTAAATCAACTTTCTTTGCCACTTCAATCCAATTACAATAAGAGAAGGAGACTTTATATCACGCCCTTTCATAGGAAAGCCAGAGCCCTCATATAAATCAGTTACCCTATGAGTAGATAATCTGGACCCAGAATGTGACTGAGTTCAAAACAATTTAATACATCTCTGTGTACCCCATATTCAGGGGAGAACACTGAGCAGAAGAGTGGGAATGAGCCCTGCTCAGATCCCGGGGTGGCTGCTGCTTTACTGGGACTGGCCATGCAGACCCAGGAAGCTTTCACTGATGTTTTACTGCTTGGTGGCTGCCCAACATGTTTATCAGCCACTGGCCTGTGTGAATAGCTGTGCAACCTGAGGCCCATCTCCATTTAACGTAAAGATCCCCCAGCTCACCCTTTCCATTGCAGGTTTCTCTCTCTCTCTGAGTGTGAATCTGTTGACCAGGGCTTCTTAAGACTCCTCTCACTCTTATCTCCACGAGTAGTGCAGGAGTCTGGGGCAAAGCGCCTCACCAGCATCAACAGAGGGAGGACCTGGGCAAGGGTGACCTACAGGAGGAGAGGTGGGGTGGGCAGCAGAGGACAAGCCCCATTGCCTGGGCTGGACTTCCACTTCTGTGACTGGTAGAGATGATGCTTATCTCCCCCTGTAGAATGAGCCGTGAAAGAGCACAGGTGCTTCTCAAAGTGGGATTGGGCACCACAGGTGATTGGAGGCCTTCACAGCTGAGCATGTTAAATATGTTGAAGTCAAACTAATCACCCTATCCCCAGAACATTTGGAATCGTAATTGTGGTATGTGAGCTGAGTGGTCTCTGTTTTTGAAAACGGTTAAAAGCAAATTTGCCAAACTACATCCAAGTAAATCTTGGAATGGGTTCCTTGAAAATTTCTGTGTGGTTTATTAAAGTGATAGGTTTTAGGAAGACTATAGTTAGCCACTAGGAAGTAGCAAAGGTTTGCTATGAACAAATCCTGTCAGAGTCACCTTACAACTATTTTTTAACAAGACAGGTCTGGTAGATTAAAGTGATTTACTTATTCCACAAACCTTTATTGCACAGTTACAATGGTCAAAGACTTTGTTGGGTGCTCTACATAAGCCATTTCATATCAATTTCTTCAGTAGGGCATGATAGCAAAAAGATACCACCAAATAATTTGGGAACTGAGAAAAGAGATTGGCCTCTGGTTATTAACTGATTATAAAAGTGAGTAAACAGAATTGGAGAACGGATGTGTAAATTGTCCTTAAGGAACAGAGAGGTTAAAAGGATTTCTTTCTAGCAGCCTGTCCAGTGTCCTTCTACTTCTCATTAAAATACCACCAAGGACACAAGAAGCAGCCAAAACTTTCTAACTCATAAACATGCTGAAAATGAAAAGTGATAAGCCAATTATTGCCAAAATTAAGAAGAAATTTTCATTGACTTCATATTTGAAGAATTTGCATATGTGAAGTGCTTACAGCAGTGTCTGCCACATAGAAACACCAATTGTTAATTATTATTAGCTTAAGTTCAAAGGAATTGAACTAAGGAAAACAACTGGTGACCTCTGCAGACACTGTCCTATGAAAGAAAGGCCCTACCAGACTGAGCAGTGCTGAGCAGATGTAGTTAAGCTGAATAATTTCCCCCAAGTTCATCTACTCAGAACCTGAGAATGTGACATTATTTGGAAAGAGGGTCTTTTTAGATGTAATTAGCTAAAAAAGCATTATATTGGAGCTGGGTGGGAACTCAATCCAATGACTGATAGCCTTATAAACAGAAAGAGGAGACACAGACACCCAGAAGAAGTCCATGTGATGATGGGGGCAGAGCTGGAGTGATGATCTACAAACCAGGGAATGTCAAAAACTGCTGGCAGCCACCAGCAGTGAGGAAGAGTTAGGAGAAGACTTTTCCCGAGAGCCTTCAGAAGGATTGTGGCTCTGCTGACACTTTGATTTCAGACTTCTTGTCTCCAGAGCTGTGAGAGAATAAATTTCTGTTGTTTTAACTCACTCAGGTTGTGGTACTTTGTTATGGCAGACTCAGGAGAAGTATTTGTCACCTCTACTTCACTGGTAGAGAATCAAGGTCTGCATTCACTGGTAAAATGTGCCATATTTCTGCTTTTGGGTGCTGTTTTATGAATCAGCAGATACTGTTTTCAGTCATTTCCAATCTTTTCATCTCCAGGGAAAAGTCAAAGCAGAGAACAGTTAGACAGATTAGGTCTGGGGGATGCGGCCACCACAGGCAGAACCTTCCTTGCCTTGGGGATGAAGACAGAAACAACTTGGGGGCTTAACGTGCAGGGAGTTCAGGTCTTTCAGGTGCTCTACCTCTGGATCAATAGAAGAATGGTGATATGGTTTGCCTCTGTGTCCCCACACAAATATTATCTACAATTGTAATCCCCATAATTCCTACTTGTCAAGGGAGAAACCTGGTAGGAGGTGATTGGATCATGGGGCGGTTTCCCCTGCCTTGTTCTTGTGACAGTGAGTGAGTTCTCACGAGATCTGATGGTTTTGTAAACGTTTGACAGTTCCTCCTTCACACTCTCACTCTCTCTCGCCTGCTGCCATGTAAGACGTGCCTGCTTCCCCTTCTGCCATGATTGTACGTTTCCTGAGGACTCCACAGCCATATGGAATTGTAAGTCAATTAAACTTCTTTTCTTTGTAAATTACCTAGTCTCAGGCAGATCTTTACAGCAGGATGAGAATAGACTAATACAAATGGACTTCTTAGAAACAGAAGCTCCCACCACCATTCATTAAAACTTCACAAAACAATTGTCTGTGAGGCCGTGGGACCTGAGCTTGGCATTGTGCACATGAACTTTCCAGCAGTACTTTTATGAGGGAAAGCTGTGTGTCTGTTGAGGTGGCAGTGAGCAAGGACAACAGCAATCCACATAACCCTGCCTGTTGGCAAATGCTAGCCTAGAAAGACACTCCCTGTTTACAGATACATTAAGAGGATGAAATAATGAACATGGAGCCTAGGTAGAATACTGTGGTATGAGTGAAACACAACATTACCTTGAAGTCTTAAAGAGAATACCACTGAAAATAATTGTGCCACAGAAACCTGAAGAATAGTTTAGAAAAACAGAAAAGGCTTTTGTTTTGCAACAGGATAGAGAAGCTGGTCTCTGTGAAACAGGAATAAAGCATTACATGAAGACAATTTGCAAGGAAAGAAGAACTGGGTATGATAAAAGGCAAATATCTACATTTAAAAAATGTATGTAAGATGGTTTTTTTAATGTTAACATATGGATTCTAGAAGGATATTTTAGAAGACTAACCCATCATGACTTAAATAGAATTTTTCAGAAATGCTACAAGGGTTTATAGTCAGCAAATCATTTAATTATTTGTATCAATAAGACATTTGATCAAAGTCATTATCTACTTTTGAAAAAAATACAGGAAATTGACAATGGAAGGTTATTTTGCTGACATGAGGAAATATCTTACTTGTGAGCTATGAGATGGAATCCAACTAATGTCATTGACAAGATAAGGACCTATATTATTGTTATAGTAATTTATTATCCTTTTGAAAAATATAGTCCAAATAATCAGAACCAGAAATAAGAGTTCTGGCTTTTGCAAAGCAAAGAGAAATATATCATTGTTTCCAATAATATGACTGTCTACCTCCAGTAACAGAGGTTACAATTACCGAAGGGTCAATAGGTCTAGCCATTGGTTAACAGTAAGTTCCCAGCTGAATCTCCATAGTAACCTTATGAGATAGGTGCTATGATTATACATTCAATGAATAGATCAGGAAAGTTAAGAACAGAGAGGATGATTTTGCTCAGGATAATACAACAGTAAGTGTAGAGCCAGGTATGTTGGCTCTAAGATCCATTTCTGAATGGGTACTTCCAAGCAAATCAACTGAAACCTGGACAAAATGAACAGCAACTCAACCAAGCCAAACCAAGCATCATAGAGAGTATGGCAAGGCTGTGAAGTGGCTGGATATAAAACCAAATACTCTCAACACAAATTATTTACTATATATAAACACTTAGGAAAGGTAAGATTTTTTAAAATTCCATTTATATAAACAAACCAACAACAATAGTAACTCCAGCAACCATATGATGAGGGAATAAACATCCCAACATTAAATCATCAGGCATAGAATAAGACAGACAAAGGAAAACTATGCTTCAAGAAAAAAAGACTGTCAATACTTTGAGAATGTCCCAGTTAAATTTAGGCTTCATATAATTCCTAACAAAACCCAGAGATTTTGGTGGAGACACGGTGAAACTGATTCTAAAATGCAACTGAATATATCAAAAGGTTCAGAAAAACAGAGTAATAAGAGGGCCCTTGCCCTAAAATAAAATGACAGTTATTAAGTATCTTTAATAACAAGAACAACAAGGTCAATAATTGTATCTGTGTAACAGTAATTATTGAGTAAAGGCAATAAAGCAGAATACATGGAAACAGGTCCCAGGAATATAAAAATTAGTTTATAGTGAAGGTAGCAGCACAAATAAGTGAACGAATAAGAATGACCCAATAAATGTTTTCTAATATAATTAGCAAAAGTAGGCATTTTCTCTAATCCAAATACCAAAATAATACTAGGAGTCCTAATAGAGGTTATGATGTTTGAGAGAAGTCTTAAAATATGAGCAGGATTATGTCAAATGAGCTAGTAAGGTAACATTCATAATAGGCAGAAAAAATATGCAATACATGGCATGACAAAAAAAAAAACCATATTCAGACATTTTGCAAGAAATTGGCTAGATGGTGCCACAGGGAATGGCAAGAAAGAAGACCATAAAGGTAAATTGGACTTAGGAAGTTTAGATTCTATCTCACAAGGGAGAACAAACTGCTGAATAATTTTCAGCCGATGAGCAGTATGTTCTGGTTAGTGTTTTAGGAAGATCAGTTATCTGGCAATGTGGAAGAGAGATGTGAGAAAAGAGAAATTGTATATAATTAGGAGGCTGATATAATGAAATTATGCAAAATGGCAAGGAGAATGTGGGGAAGACGAGAAGGAACGGAGTTGAGAGCTGCTTAGGTAGTGGAACCAAGTAGACTACGGCAACCTGGTAAAAGTGAGGTGTGAAAATAAAGGTGAGGGTGAGCTGTGAGAAGAGGTCGGTGTGATAGTGAAGAGGAGAATAAAGTCTTGATTTCTGGCTGGGGGCAGTAGGGTCACTGCTGGAGATGAATTCAGGGAGCAGAAAGGATCATGGTTAGGATATGTTTTATGGATCACATAGCTGAAGGAGCTGAGCTATGAACTTGGCTTGGGAAAGGGAAGAGTGTAAAAGTTCATACTCCCGGAGTTTGATTTGTCCAATGTCTACTTTAAAAGAAAAAGTTAAGTGTTTCTTCCTAGCTAATTTTCCTTTTGGTCAAGATACAGGGGTTCTTCTATAAGTAGTTTCTTCAAATTGAAAGATGACTTTTTTCCCATGACATCCCAGTTTCTGTTTGTTTTCCCTTCTGCAAGGGCAATCCATGTTCTTTATTTTCCTTGCATCTGAAGTATTTCTATTAAATTAGCTAATTTATCCTTGAAGTCATATCCTTCACTTTAATAAGAATAAAATGAGGCCACTCTATGTATTATTAAACTTCATTTCAGGCTGATATTGAATTATAAACTAGCTGTACTTCCTCTCATGTATCACAAGTTATTGCCCTATGATTCATGCTTCTGAATGGTTTTCAGTCTTTTGGAGGCAGTAGGGAAACTGCCTTAAAATAGCCTGAATGTAGCGCAATGAATATTTTTGAGAAGTCTGCAATTTTGGAAACTTTCATAGAAACATTTTACTAACAATGACCCTGGAAAAGGGAATCTGCCGTAGTCTTTTAACATGTGAGATACTGTTTGTTTTTTTTTTGCTTATTTTCTTTTCCTGAATGCAGTGGTATTTTAAAGGACCACATTTATCACCAGATAAGGCACTGTGATTAAACAGGACCCTTTTATCAAACACTAAGATCTCAGTGCTGCACTGTGGCATAAGCTCTCTTGACATCATTCTGTCCTGAAGGATTACATATAAATGTTCAACTTGCCTCTTTTCCCCTGAAGAGGTCCTATCTTCTCCCCTTCTGAGTCACCCGTCACAAATTACTCACCACCTCAGAGTGAGGTGTTAGGAAGAATAAAGTCCCTAAAGCCAGATAGACCTGGTTAGAACACCGGCTCTGCCAATTCTTTAGTTCTGCAACTTGGGGCAAGTTTCTGAGGTCTCCAAGCTTCCGATTTCTCATTACGGAAACAGGAAAAACAGTAGTTCCTTCACTATGGGCCACTGTGAGGCGCAGTGTGTGATCCTGGAGAAGCACCAGCACTGCACCCAGCCCAGAGTGATTGTGAAATTCTGCACACATATGCCTGGAATCATTAAGGCCGGGATCAAGCGGTGCTGCAGCCTAGTTGTGCAGACTTGGGCAAGTCATCTACCCTCTCCCAAGAGGTCACCAGTTGTTTTCCTCAATTCAGTTCCTTTGATTTTAAGCTAATAATAATTAACAACTGGCATTTCTATGTGCCAGACACTGCTAAGCGTTTCACATATGTGAATTCTTCAAATATAGTCAATGAAAATTTCTTCCTGGCCAGGCGCAGTGGCTCATGCCTGTGATCCCAGCACTTTGAGAGGCCGAGGCAGGAGGATCACGAAGTCAGGAGTTTGAGACCAGCCTGGCCAACATGGTGAAACCATGTCTCTACTAAACATACAAGAATTAGCTGCGCATGGTGGTGGGTGCCTGTAATATCAGCTCCTCGGGAGGCTGAGGCAGAAGAATCACTTGGACCCAGGAGGCGGAGGTTGCAGTGAGCTGAGACTGCGCCATTGTACTCCAGCATGGGCGACAAAGTGAGACTCTATCTCAAAAAAAAAAAAAAGAAAAGAAAAAAAGAAAAGAAAAAGAAAATTTATTCCTAATTCTGGCTGTAATTGGCTTATCACTTTTGTTTTTTGGCATCCTTATGAAGGACATTTTGGCTTCTTCCCATGTTGTTGGTGGTATTTTAATGAGAAGTAGAAGGACCCTGCTAGAAAGAAATCATTTTAATCTTTCACTTCTTTAAGGATAATTTACACACCTGTCTTCCAATTCTGTTTCCTTATTTTTACAATAAATTAGTAACCAGAGGCCAATCTCTTTTCTCCATTCCCGAATTATTTGGTGGTGTCTTTTTGCTATCATGCCCTACTGAAGCAATTGATATGAAATGGCTTATGCAGCACACCCAGCAAACTCTGACTTATTGTAACTGTTCAATAAAGGTTTGTAGAATAAGCAAATCACATGAATTTACCAGGCTTGTTAAAAACAGTGGTGAGGTGACTCTGACACCATTGGTTTACAGTGAACCTCTGCTACTATCCAGTGGCCACCTATACTTTTTCTAAAATATGCCTAAAACCCATCACTTTAATAAACCATGCAGAATTTTTCAAGGAATTCATTTCAAGGTGTATTTGAATGTAGTTTGGCAAATTTGCTTTTAATCCTTTTTAAAACAGAGACCACTCAGCTCACATACGAGTTATGATTCCAAATGTTCTAGGGGGTAGAGTGATGCATTTGACTTCAACACATTTAAGATGTCCAGCTGTGAAGGCCTCCAGTCACCTGTGGTGCCACCTGTGGTAACCAATGCCACTTTGAGAAGCACTTGTGCTCTTTGACAGCTCATTTTATAGGGAGGGAAACATCATCTCTGCCAGTCACAGAAGTGGAAGTCCAGCCCAGGCAATGGGGCTTGTCCTCTGCTGCCCACCCCACCTCTCCTCCTGTAGGTCACCCTTGCCCAGGTCCTCCCTCTGTTGATGCTGGTGAGGCACTTTGCCCCACACTCCTGTACTACTCGTGGAGATAAGGGTGAGAGGAGCCTTAAGAAGCCCTGGTCAACGGATTCACACTCAGAGAGAGAGAGAAACCTGCAATGGAAAGGGTGAGCTGGGGGATCTTTACGTTAAATGGAGATGGGCCTCAGGTTGCACAGCTATTCACACAGGCCAGTGGCTGATAAACATGATGAGCAGCCACCAAGCCGTAAAACAGCAGTGGAAGCATCCTGGGTCTGCACGGCCAGTCCCAGTAAAGCAGCAGCCACCCCGGGATCCGAGCAGGGCTCATTCCCACTCTTCTGCTCAGTGTTCTCCCCTGAATATGGGGTACACAGAGATGTATTAAATTGCTTTGAACTCAATCACATTCTGGGTCCAGAAGATCTACTCATAGGGTAACCTATTTATATGAGGGGTCTGGCTTTCCTATGAAAAGGCATGATATAAAGTCTCCTCTTATGCTGTAATTGGATTGAAGTGACAAAGAAAGTCGATTCAGAACAATACATAGGCCGGGCGTGGTGGCTCAAGCCTGTAATCCCAGCACTTTGGGAGGCCGAGGTGGGCAGATCACGAGGTCAAGAGATCGAGACCATCCTGGCCAACATGGTGAAACCCTGTCTCTACTAAAAATACAAAAAAAATTAGCTGGGTGTGGTGGCGTGCGTCTGTAGTCCCAGCTACCTGGGAGGCTGAGGCAGGAGACTTGCTTGAACCAGGGAGGTGGAGGTTGCCGTGAGCCAAGATTGCACCACTGTACTCCAGACTGGTGCCTGGCGAGAAAGCAAGACTCTGTCTCAAAAAAAAAAAAAAAATACATAAAGTAATTAATAATACAGGTTGTGCCTAAACAAAGCCAAGTTGGTGATGGGGTGTCCGACCAACTGACAATTGGGGAAGTTTAAAAGGTGTCTAGGGCCCATCCAAGTTTAATATTTCACAGCTCAGAGCTCTCTCTGAGACAGCTGGGATTCAAACTCTCACAGAGGCCTCCTGTTTGTAGGACTTTGTAATTAAAGGGATGGAGATTTGTACTGTGTTTGTCGGCTTCTTCATCCCAGCTCTGCGTTTGTAAAATCCTTGTCATGCAGTTATTAGTTGATTCTTTTAGCTGCCATGTGGTGAGGGGGAGTTCTTGTGTGTGGTCCTTGCTACGTGGTGTTGCAGCTTGATTGTCAGAGATGCCAGAAGGTGTCTCATTTTCTGGGGCACACTTAAGGAGGTAGTTCAGTGTGTTTGGGGTGCTGGTCCCAAAAGGGAATTACCATCATCTCAAAATGCCAAAAGGAAGGGAATGGATGGGATGTGTTCACTCACTGAACAATGTGCTGAGTGCCAACTCCATGAGAAACACTGTGTTAGGTACCATGGGACTGTCAGTCGACCCCGAATCCATAGTCCTCAGGAATTTTTATCTCTAAAGGTGCCTAGATCCCATGATCTTGGAGAAGTACCTTGAAATGGCCACAGACCAACTGCGATGTGAGTGCAGGAAGCTGCCAAAGGTTGGAGACCTAAAAAGTATTAAATTCTGAAGACTAAGGGGGAAGATTTGGGGAAGACTGCAGTAGAGCAGGATAGAACTATGACCCAATAATGTGGGCGCTGAGAGAAATTAAAAAGTGGGATAAATCAAGGCAATCCAGAAGTTGGGAAAAGTAAGTGAAAGGGCATGCCTGGGGAAAAGGAGGGTATGTTAAGGGAGTGATAGCATTTCTCAGTGGATCCCAGCATCAGGAAACACAGGAATAACAGTCACGTCTGTCCATCAAATTGCACAGATAAAATACTTAGGGCAAACTGAGGCCCAGAGAGATTGAATAACTTGTTTAAGCTCAGATCACTCATCTGATCCAATGGGAATTTGACCCCAGGTTTTTTCTATTCCCACAGTGATGTCTGTTTCTGAACAGCCTCAATTCACCCTCTACAGGACTCTCTGAAGGCAAGGATTGTGGGCTTCTTCTTCTTGACTTTCAGCACTGGCAGGCTCAGTACTTATTTGTTAAGTGAAGTGAAATAATAAATCTACACGCAGGTGCCTTTAGAACAAGCCTGGGATCAGAACAGAGACCAAAGGCAGATTGCTCAATTATCTGAGACAGGCTGCCAAAGACGCTGCAGACCCCGAGGTTGGGCTGACCCTGGTCTGATGGCCCTGGGAATAAAAGAGTCATCGAGCTGCCACAGTGAAGCAGCAGCACTGCTGGATGATGTGATGGATGACGGCCACAAGTCCCTCTGGACTCTTGCATCCTCCCCTGCCCATTTATAATTCTTGGATCACTGACGCAGCATGATGTAATGGACTTTCCATCGCTCTAATAGTCTGGCCTGTCAGTGTGGATTTATCTCAACATGTACAGGGACATGGGGCCTGAAGCCTATTTAAGACTATATGATGGAAGAGCTTTAGCAAAATGAAGAGTCTACTGTTACTTTGGCAGACCTCAATCTAACCTTCTCAGGTCCCCAGATGAACCCCCTCCCAATCCCCACAGCACCTATGGTGGCTAGCCTTGGACAAACTTGAGTCCCTTCTTGAACTACATGTTGAATGAATCAATGAAATTAAAAAATGAATAAATGCTAGATAGGATTTCCAATAAACCCATAGATTTTATCTACAGTAAATAGGTGGTACACACAGCTGTCAATTTTGAAAGTAGTTCTTTAAAAAACTAGTATGTGGTTGGATTTGTATAGCTCCCAGTTTCCACAGGGTTTTCATTTATTTTAACTGGTCATTAAGACTGTGGGCTCTGGAGGCCAAATGTGAAGAGTAGAATACCAGGCTTATAATTGACCAGATATGCAACCCTGCAAAAGCTACTAAGCTCTCAGACCTCAGTTTATCCATCTGTGAAATGGAGCTGATGCAAGAAATAACAGAGATAACACAGGTAAACAGCATAATCTTCACTTTATCTGAATTCTGGCCTTCTATAGAGATGGCTGTTTTGCTGATGAAGCAACTGAAGCTCAGGGGGACTATTTTATTTGCCAAAGGTCACAGTGTTGTCAAAACTCAGGACAGCTAGCTCACCACCATCCACCAGCCAGAGCCACTTTCAGCCTGAAATGTTCCCAAATTCTTTGTGATCCAGGTAATTCTCCCTGACCCTATTACCCCACATTCAATTCTGAGGGCTATAAACACTCCCGCTCTGCTCAGAGGAGAAGCTGGAACTTCATCTTCTGGAAGGAAATCTAATACATACTGACAGCCCCACTTGCTCAGAGACAGAGCCCCTGAAATTACATTTAACACCAAGCAGAAAAGGGAAGGAAGGGCAGGCTTAATGAATCCAAGGCTGCTGTTATTTATAACAGAAGAGAAAACAAATGCATGCTGGTGCCTGATCACATTTGCCACGTACCAGCACCTCTGTCCACACCCGCAAAAGCCCTGTATTCACATGCAATGGTGAGAACCTCTTTTTCACCCCCAGTCCTTCTCATCAGTGTTTTTCAGATCTAGCTGCCCACTAGAATCACCTGGGTGACCTTTAAAAAACACGTAAGTAAGCAGAGGTACATGAAACCTACCCATAGAGAGTTCATTCAAACGGTCTAAGACAGGACGTGGCCTCCATTGCTTTTTGAAAGCTCCCAGGTGATTTGAATGCACAGCCCAGGCCAAGACCAAAGTTGTAGGTTGTGATTATTGAGCAGTTGGCTAGTTTGGGACATAAAGTCATCCCATGTTGTAGAAAGTCCATTTCAGATGGAGTCAGTCACAGAAACTCATGATGCCCAATCATAAGGTGTTGTTTCCCAAACCAATCCCCTACCCACTCCCAGTTCCTGCCAGGTTCTCAGTACCTACTAAAATCTGCCTAAAGCCCTCCATTTTGCCTGAATAAAACCTAGCCTTGGCACAGACATCTCACCCTGCTAACACCAGGCTATGGCACCAGCATATTGCAGAAGCCCTTGGATATCACGAACGCTATTTTCTCCTCCAACCTACACCCTGACACAGAATACACACCTGAAACATGCTTCCTCCCTCTGCTTCCTCCTGGAGGTCCTGGACTGCCTGTGCCTGTGCCAACACCATGCGCCTCCTGCTTCTATTTGCTCTCCCTTCCCACACAGACACACAACATGCTTCTCAGAAGTAGCCAAGCCTACTGGGTCATTTCCTCATACAGGATAAAATGCAAATTTCTCAGCAAAGCGCTTCACATTTTCACCTAGTTTTCCAACCATATTTTTCAGGGGATTCTCCATGTGATTTATACCCTAGCCAAACTCAGATCTACATTGCATTTCTAGAATATACCATTCACCACCCTGCGCGTTGGTCCAGGCTGTTCTTTTCACCAAATATGCCCTCCACACCAGTGCACTCGGTGAAATCTGACTTGTCCTTTAAGACCTCTGTGTCCTCAGGGCCCACCTCCCCACCTGTGCCAGCTGGGCCTTGGGCTGAATCTCTTCCAGCATTACTGCTCATCATCCTCCCTACTATCCAGTGGAAGAGGAGGAGCTATTTTCATGCCCACATGAGAAGTGCTTTTTTAAAGCACATTTTCTTGACAATGGCTTAGATGTGGCCTGAGGACAAGGTGTATCAGGAGAAGGAGAGCCTGAGAAGGGAGGTGAAAGAAGGGCAGAGAGAGATGAGACGTTAAGTCATGCAATTGTACTGAGGGCAAAGGGCTAACAAAGGGAGTTTAGCTAGTCATTCTTTGTAATGTATTCACCGAGTAACAGAGGCCAATTAACCAGTTTGAATCCTTTGCTGTTCAGCGCTTGCTTGGCTTCGCTCATCTCTGCTATTCTCCAAACTCTCAGAAAAGGTGACTCTACATGCAAATGCCCTGAGAGAGAGCAATATGGAAAGAAATCAGTGCAAGGGGCTTGGGAGGCCATCCCTGTTGGCTCAGAGCAAAGGGATGAATGGGAACAGCAGGAAAGGCAGGACTGAGATGCAGAATTTACTAGGGCAGGAAACTCAGAGCCCAGTGACATGGAGAAGCCCGTCTTTTCTCTACCCCACACCTCCCCAGCTGCAAGGAAATGGGCAGAATTAAAAAATAGCCCGCTGGTGTTCCCAGCATGTGTGCATATGTGGAATAAAGGGAGGGAGTGCCTACCTTTTATTTAAATCTCAACGATGGAGTGACCCCAACAGGTACGAGGCTGATCTGCCAAAGCATGATTACCACACAGGTCAGGCTTTCAGACAGGTGAAACTTGGCAGGCAGACAAACATGCCTCTCTATTCACCTGCTCAGCTCAAATATGTTTGCATGGGAATCTTGGGGCAGAAAGCTTTGTCCTCATCCCTCATATGTCAGCCTCAAGACTATACAGGTTTCTAGGCCTCCAAATAACCAATGAAAAGCAATCACATCACGAAGGCCTTTGAACACAGTTGGTGATGACCCATCTGAGAATAGAGAGCTCCAAAATAATTA
Source organism: Plecturocebus donacophilus (assembly GCA_004027715.1). NCBI lineage: Eukaryota > Metazoa > Chordata > Mammalia > Primates > Pitheciidae > Plecturocebus > Plecturocebus donacophilus. The sequence continues at coordinate 133,218 of PVKP010000452.1, forward strand.
CATTTCCCCATGCAGCCCCTAGAAAAGTGCCAACTGCACCACTTGCAAGGTTATTGGGTTGGTGCTGAGTCGAGCACTTTGGGTCCTTTGTTTCCAAGAGCACTGATTATGTTTGCAGGACACCAAGTACTCCCAGCAATGCTCCAGCTAGACATGCTTCCCTGCCCGTCACGGATGGGGGAGGCTTCCTCCAACCCCAAGAAGCAGGGGAGGCAGTTCATATTTTTAGGAGACCCTATGCTAAGTACTGAGGCACACACTTTTTATTAACAGCTCAGTGCCCTCTGCCTTCTTCCTCCCAAACCAAATCCTGATTATGATCACTTAAAGATGGGCAGAAGATGAAGAAGAGATCTCCTGACCTCAGGATAGGGGACTTTAGCTCGACTGGTCCAATCCAAGGGGCTTGTGGGCCATATCCAACCAATCTAGTCTGCCACCTGCCATTTGTAAAATTTTACTGGAAGACGGCCATGCCATTCATTTACAGATTGTCTGTGGCTGAGTTCACGCCACAATGGCAGCACTGTATAGCTGTGATACAGGTTGTATGTGGCCCACAAAGCCTAAAATATTTACTTATTCTTTATTCACTTACAGGAAATGTTTACTGACCTTTGACATGACTTGACATGTCCCAAATTGTATTGCTTTCCCTCCAAAACCTGCTTCTATCCTGTTTTAGGAAATGGTGCAAGCTAACTTGCTGTTGAACCATGACTGGGCTTTTTCATGTTTCTGTCCTCTCCCTCACTTCCCATTTCCATTAGAGCACTGTGTCAACTGATTCTGCACCAAAATCCATGTTTCTACTATCAGTCACCTTCTTTCATCCGCCTGCTCTAGTCAAGTTGAGTTCTGTCCCCATTCTCAGGTAAGCCATTAAGACAACTGTGTGTCTCGGCCTTGCTCACCTCAATTCCACCGCCCCTCTCCTGCAGAAGTAGTCTTTTAAAAAACAAATCTGATTTTGTCGTTTACTCCTTATGATATTTAATTTGCTTTCATCGCCTACAAAAGGAAGTACACGTTCTTGACTGTGGAAATCAAGACCCTCCAGTCTGAGCCTTGACACTCTCTTCAGTCTCATCTTCCATAACTAGTCTTTTTTTTTTTTGAGACAGCATTTTGCTCTTGCTGCCCATGCTGGAGTGTAACGGTACAATCTCGGCTCACTGCAATCTTGGCCTCCTGGCTCAAGCAATTCTCCTGGCTCAACCTCCCGAGTAGCTGGGATTACAGGCACCCGCCACCACGCCCGGCTAATTCTGTATTTTTTTGTAGAGACTGGGATTCACCATGTTGGTCAGGCTGGTCTTGAACTCCTGACCTCAGGTAATCTGCTCGCCTCGGCCTCCCAAAGTGCTGGGATTGCAGGCGTGAGCCACTGCGCCTGGCTCTCATGGCTACTTCTACATCAACAGTGTGTGGTTCAGAAATTCCACACTGTTTAGTTTCTCTGAAGTCATCATACTGTTTCATGCCTCCATATCTTAGCTCTTCCTGCTGTTCCCTCCGTTTGCAGTTCCCCCTGGGTATTTTCCATCTGAAATATCCTTCATGCCTTTCAATACCACGTGCCAATGTCAACTCAATTCCAGGAAGCCTTCCCCGATGTCTTGCCCCATGAGCATGGTCAGTTCGCCTCTTCTCCTCCTCTAGCTTACACATGCTGCGGTTTTTGTACCTTTACTTCATTCTAACATCTTTCCTTGGATTCTCTCTTCTCAGCAAAACTATAGAATTATTGAGAGCAGGAACCCTATTTACACATCTCTGTATCCTTAATCTCTAAGCACAACATCTAAACATTAGTAGCTTTTTGTTAATTAAGTCAATAAATGTGTGAATAAACAAATGGGTGAATGCAGACACAGCCATTATCCCCATGTTGCTACCTAAGAAAACTCTTTCTACTCTCACCCTTTCTTTACCCCAGTAACTTGTCTCTAAGGAATAACCACACTTAGAAGAAAAGGGGAGTGAACATAGTTTATGAGGACTAAGGGTAATGACCAAGCAGAATTTTCCTTTCCATTAAGCAACCATTTATTGAGCACCTACAGTGTGCCAAGCATTGTACCAAAAACTTTACGTATAATTATCTGAAACCATTGCATGGGGAGGGTAAGAACAATAAGTAGATCAGCCCCATTTTTATAGGATAAGGCTAGATAGTGACCTCCCAGAGTCTCCCAGTGGGCCAGTGATGGCTCCAAAGGTGGAACCCAGCTCTGCTGGCTCCAGAGCCTAGCAGATGCCATCACAATGTGCTGCCTTCCTGAGTCTTCCTGCAACTGAGCTCCACTGAGTTCCACTTGTTATTTAATTTTGTGTGAAGCAAAGTTAAAGGCTTGCCAGTTAGAGGCTGAACAAACCCAGAATAATTTTGTATTCACTGTCCTAGTTAGTTTTTTTTTTTTTTTTTTAGAAAAAATAAATCAGGGCAGCGTGTTCCCTGGCTGCATTCCCACTGTTTCCAGGATTGCCATACAACACAGCTCGGTAGAAGCCCAGGAGTGGGCACAGCTGATGCCCACACGGTGACAGGCTTTCTTGAGCCTTGTCCTGGGGTCCTGGAGGTGCAGATGGGGACAGCCAGTCAGTCAATAAAAGGAAAGAAAACCACCTAATTGTGAGAGCTGCAGATGAATTTCATAAAACGTTGGACTCACAGGATGCAAGGGAGCGAACTGTGTTGGGGGTCAAGAGAGCTGGATCTGTCCAGGTCCAAATATCGACTTGGGACATTGATCAAGACCTTTCCATTTCTGGGCCTCTGATCCGAATCTGAGAAAAGAGATGACTGGCTGGTATCATGGGCGGAACGGTGCCCCCTCCAATTAACATGTTGAAGTCCTAACCTCCGGGACCTCAGAATGTGACTGTATCTATAGATAGGGTTTCTAAAGACGTCGTTAAGTTAAAATGAGTTCGATAGGGTGACCTGCTCCCATAGGACTGGTGTCCTTGTAAGAAGATATTTGAACACAGACATGAACAGAGGAAAGAAAATGTGAAGACACAGGGAGAAGACAGCCATGCACAGGCACTGTGCAAGAGAAGGAAAGCTCCAGAAAAACCACCCTGTTGACACCCTTGATCTGGGACTTCTAGCCTTCAAAACTGTGGGAAAATACATTTCCATTGTTGAACTCACCCAGTGTGTAGTACTTTGTAATGACAGCCCTCGCAAACCACGCAGCTGGATGCATTGGACATCCAGCTTCTGCTCCCACTATGGCACCCAAGTGGATGTGTCTGATCTTGGGATCTCAGCTGGAGAGAACAAGATAATGAAAGGCAAAAAAAGGTAGTCAAATAGAGAACTGAGACTATTTAGGTCAGAGAAGAGAAAATTCTGAAAGAACAACCTTTCTTTCATATGTGCCATGTAAAAGGGACAAGATTTGCTGGGCTTTGTGGGAGGCAACTGGTCACCCTGAATGGAAGTAGCAGAGAGACACATGTCTCAGCACGAGGTTAGAATGTGCATTACTTTAAGCTTCCTGTCTCTAGGGGCATTGAAGCAAAAACCCACAGACAATGTGGTGAAGCTGATGCTGAGGGCTCCAGCTGTGTCATGGCAGAAGGAGGAAGTACCATGAGTGCAGAAGGTGGCGTGACATACAAAACTACTTTGCAAAGCTTCCTCAATAAGGACAGAGGCTTCCAAATAAAGGCATAGGGTTCCCGTGCCTGGAGGTCATCAGGCAGGGTTCCAAGGCCACCACTCACAGGGCTGGTGGAGATTCTGACTCTTGGCCAAAGCCTGGAACTTCATCCATCCGACAAATCTTTTGAGTGTCCATTGTGTGTTAGGCACTGTGCAAGAGAAGGGAAGCTCCAGTCCCTGCCTCCAGGCAGTTAATACTCAGTCCCTCATCCACCGCTACAAGTTGAATGTGTCTCTACTGAAGTTCATGTTGAAATTTAAGCCCTAATGCAATGTATTAAGGGGTGATTGCATCATTAAGGTTCCACCCTCTTGAATTTGATTAATACCCTGATTAAAGGGCTCAAAGTTCAAGGGAACTATCTCTTAATCTCTTCCATACCCACTGCCAGGTAAGGACACAGTGCTCCTTCCCTCCAGAGGACTCAACAACAAGGCACCGTCTTGCAAGAAGAGCCTAGCCTTCACAAGGCACCAATCCTGCCCATGACTTGACTTGGGCTTCCAGGCTCTAGAACCATTAGAAATAAAGTTATGTTCTTTATAAATTACCCCATCCCAGGTATTTTGTTATAACAGCACAGAGGGACAGAGATACCCATTCATTCATTCATTCATTTACTCATTTGCCTTATCAAAGGAACTTCCCTGACCAACTCATCTAAAATGGCAACTGTCAGTCCTCGTTCCCTGTTTTATTTTCCACCCTAACACCTCTAGCCTCCAGCCATATTCTATATTTACTGCTCTTGTGTTAAGCCCAGAGCCAACATGGGGGCATGGGTGAGCAGGGTGCCTGCTCTCTGCACTCACACAGGATGGCTGGGCTGTATCATGTTCAACTAAACCAGAGAGGGAGGGTACTGAACCCAGGTGGCTTGGAGAAGGAGCCCACAGCATCAAGGCAAACACCCAGGAATGGGAAAGTGACATAGGCCTGGGTTTCCCATCAGCTGGCCTCCCTCTCCTCCCTGTCCCCTTCCCTTGATCTCTGTTCTCTACCTCCTCCTCTGCTCCTTCTCTCAAAAAATATCCATTGAGCACCCACTATACTGAAGGACCTGTGTCCACTGGGAATTCAGCATTGTAAAGGAGACACAGCACAGTATAATGGGATATAAACAGGTAAACAGGCAAATATGACATAAATATTATACTCATTGCTGCTGTGGGAGAGGAAGAGATTCCTTAATAGGCTACTTTGTTTATGGCACTGAGAATCTGTCTTGCAAAGGCTGAAGATAAAGCATGACTGCAGAACTCTGAAGTAGTCCAGAAGTCTCAAGAGAGCTGAGTCATCAGGGCATGCCAGTCAGAATTTCTGTGGTAGGCAGTGGTCTGCAGTCTCTAAGATGCTCTGATCATGCCTGTCTCCTGATAGTCACATCCTTGTGCAATTCCCTCCCCTTGATTGTAATCTGGATTTAGTGCCTTGCTTCTAATGCATAGAGTAAAACAGAGTGATGGGATGTCACTTCTGGGATTAGGATATAAAAAGACTTTGACGTCCTTCTTGGGGGCCTCCTTGCACACTCTCTCTCACTCTTGCTTGGGTCACTAGCCAGCAGGGAAGCCAGCTGCCATGTCATGAGGCAGCACATGGAGAGGTGCCTGTAGGGAGGGACCAGGGCCGACTAAAAACCACGTGAGTGAGCCTGGAGGCAGACCTTTCCTCCCCACCATAGTTCACAGATGAGACTACAGCCCCAGCAATAGCTTGGCAGCAACACATTAAGAGACTGAGCCAGAGGCACCCAGATAAGCCATGCTGCCATCAGAGGCTGGCTAGAAATGCATTAGACATCAAGCTCCTGCGGAAGGCACCTGCTGCACAGTAGGACAGCTCTGACATGCAAACTGTGCCACCTCTACCCCTGAGCACTAGTTCTATCTGCTGGAAATGCACAGAGATAATGAATCAATTCCTTTGCCATAGGATAGTCTTTCAGGTGAGGGAAGTTGGTAATCTAACAGTGGGTTCCCCATTCCCAGTTTTCTTCACTCCTAGCCACACTTTTCTAACTGGTTCTCAAATCCTTCTCTGTCCTTGTGCTTCCTCCCAACACAATATCCCATTTATGTTCCCATAATGTCAAACCAACTGAGCTATCTTGTTTCTGGCTAGCAAAGCTTTGCTCAATATGTGCCCTGCACCTGAAATTCCTTTCCTCTTCCTTATCTGGCCCAAACCTTTCAGGAGTCTGCCCCCTCAGCCTAGCTGGACCCTTCCCTGGTGCAGAAGCTGTCCTTCCAACTGCATTCACCTCTCTTCATTGCATCACTGTGCCATCATGATGTGTTTGTGGGTTTGCTCCTGTAACTGTAAGTGCCTTGAGTGCTGGGAAGGACCCATGGTTCATCTTTGAATCCACAAGGCTTGTTCATAGTGAGAGGATGGATGGATAAATGGATGGAGAGATGGATGGATGGAGAGATGGATAGATGGATGGATAATGAACAAAGGAACACAGGACCTGCTTTTTAGTAGACAGGGTTCCATTGGCATTCATCCTCAGTGCCATCCTTCTGGGTATGTGCACTTTGTAAGAAAGCTTCTGTGATATTCAAGATAAAGCCTGGGCAATTCCTCATGGCCTAAAGCAAAGCAAGCCTTACCAATCACTCTAAGCCTTGCAGGTCCAAGTGTCAGGACTTCAGTGGTAAGAAAGTTTAGCAAGGGAGAGAGAGACAGACAGACAGAGATAGAGAGAGAGACAGGGAGAGAGAGAGAGACAGAGAGAGAGAGACAGAGAGAGAGAGACAGAGAGAGAGAGACAGAGAGACAGACAGGGAGAGAGACAGAGAGAGAGCAGAGAGAGAGAGAGAGCAAAGAGAAAACAAGAGAGAAAATGAGCCTAGGTTAAAATATTTAAAACATTTCCATACTTCCTGGACTTATAAATATTTCATTAGTAAGATGCCGTCCCATATAAATGCAAACTCAGGGGAAAGGGTCTTAGGAAAGCTGGGAGTCAGCATTTTAAGAAAACCGATTCCCCTTATAAACATAACACCTTCTCACTACAATGTGAAAAACGGAAATACAAAGAAGAAAGAAAAATTGATGTATTACTCAAAGTCCCATCATCCAAAACCAACCGTTTTTAGTATTTTATAAATTTTCGACCCATGGATTTTGTATATTTGGGGTGGTTGCATGATACTATATATTCTCTTGTGTGCCCTGATTTTCTTTTTTCTCCTAAACATAGTAACGTAAACTTTGTCCTATGCTACTCTGAACTCTTTATGAAACAAGCTTTTGGTTTCTGGTTTTGAGATGGAGTTTTGCTCTGTTGCCAAGGCTGGAGTACAATGGCACAATCTCAGCTCACTGCAACCTCCACTTCCCGAGTTCAAGGGATTGTCCTGCTTCAGGCTCCCAAGTAGCTGGGACTACAGTCACATACCGCCACACCCAGCTCATTATTTTTTTAGTAGAGACAGGGTTTCACAATGTTGGCCAGGCTGGTCTTGAACTCCTGACCTCAAGTCACCCACCCACCTCAGCCTCCCAAAGCATGTGTGCCACTGCACCTGGCCGTGAAACAGGTTATAACAGGACTACATAATATTCCATCTAGGGCATGTACCACCTTGGAAGTCATCAAGGCATCTATGATACAGTGACGGAGATAGGTGTAGTTGATTTAAATTTTCCCATATTCTTGGGCATTTAGGTTGTTTCCAATGTTCTTACTATTAGAAAAATGTCAAAGTTGTGGCTGAGTGTGCTGACTCACACCTGTAATCTCAGCACTTTGGGAGGCAGAGGCGGGCAGATCACTTGAGGTCAGGAGTTCGAGACCAGCCTGGCCAACATGGTGAAACATTGTCTCTGCTAAAAATACAAAAATTAGGTAGGCCGGGTGCAGTGGCTCATGCCTGTATCCCAGCACTTTGGGAGACCAAGGCGGGTGGATCACCTGGGTTGGCAGTTTGAGACCAGCCTGACTAACATGGAGAAACCTCATCTTTACTAAAAATACAAAAATTAGCCAGGTGGGATGGTGCATGCCTGTAATCTCAGCTACTTGGGAGGCTGTGGCAGGAGAATCGCTTAAACCCGGGAGATGGAGGTTGCAGTGAGTCCAGATCGCACCATTGTACTCCCACCTGGGCAACAAGCACAAAACTCCTCAAAAAAAAAAAAAAAAAAAAAAAAAAATTAGCCGGGTGTGGTGGCATACACCTGTAATCCCAGCTACTCGGGAGGCTGAGGCAGAAGAATCACCTGAACCCAAGAACACTCTGCCTCAAAAAAAAAAAGAAACAAAAAAGAAAAATGTCACAGTTAACTTGTCTAACCTCAAATTCTTTCCTTAAGTAAGTTCCTCAAAGAAATACAAATAATGGGCAAAGAAGACAAACTTTCTATGGCTCTTCATATCTATTTCCAATTGCTTTCTAAAAGGACTGTACCTAAGTGGTCTCCCGACAGTGGGATTTGATTGCTTGTCTCCCATGCCATCTCCACCTGGGGGCCACATTATAATGCTTACAGATGAGAATACCTCAGAGATAACTGATCCTGACAAGGTGGCAGGTGAAACCCAACGTTCATTGATATATTCAAGAGCATTTCTTGTTGGGAAATTTCCCTCCTTGATCTTCAGCCCAGGCAAGACCCTCTTCCCTGGATACTGACACTATTTAATGGCCTCTCCTTTCTGGCTTGGATCATACAACAGCCCCCACACTTCTGACTTCTATCTGTCCCATTTTATTTTATTCCCCATCTTTCAGTAAAAGTGGTCTTTCTAAAATCAAAAATCTAAAACCAGTTATCTTAGACATTTTTCTTTTTCTCTCTCTCTCTCTTTTTTTTAAATTGTACTTTAGGTTCTGGGGTACATGTACAGATCATGCAGCATTGTTGCATAGGTGCACACATGGCAATGTGGTTTCCTGCCTCCATTCCCCCGTCATCTACATCTGGCATTTCTCCCCATGTTATCCCTCCCCAACATCCCCACTCCCCTACTGTCCCTTCCTTGCCCCCCGAAACAAATCCCACTGTGTGATGCTCCCTTCCCTGTGTCCATGTGTTCTCATCATCCAACACTCGCCTATGAGTGAGAACATGCAGTGTTTGATTTTCTGTTCTTGTGTCAGTTTGCTGAGAATGATGGTTTCCAGATTCATCCATGTCCCCACAAAGACACAAACTCATCATTTTTTTATGGCTGCATAGTATTCCATGGTGTATATGTGCCACATTTTCCTTGTCCAGTCTATCGTAGATGGGCATTTGGGTTGGTTCCAGGTCTTTGCTACTGTAAACAGTGCCACTGTGAACATATGTGTGCATGTGTCTTTATTGGGTATATACCCAAAGGATTATAAATCCTTCTATTATAAATCATTCTTAGACATTTTTCAATGGTTGCCCACTGTCTTGCAGCCAAGCTTTTCCATGATGGTCCGCAACTCTGCAGTCTCACTCTGCAGCTCCATCCCCTCACTTTGTAATAAGTATTCACTAGGTGCTTGTGATAGGCCAAAGAGTGTGATAACAGGCCTAGCTACAGGCCCTGGGGGTTCTTGGCCTGACAGAGGAATTAGAGGGTGAGGGTACTCGGTGATGGAGCCCAGCAAAGGCTGAGGAGGGAAAGGTGGGGATGTCAGGTCTCCTTTCTTTTCATTCAAAGCTTTCATTCCTTACAACTGAAAAAAAAGGCAATTTCAAAAGAGAATCCAAATGCAAAATCAGAGAAACTATCCAGGAGTTTTAAGTAGTGATATTCAGAAAAGCCTGTATCAGGGTATGGGGTGTGCTGTCAGGGGAAGAGGTAGAAGAAGCAAAGTTGGAGAAAACAATCTGCTTCCTCCTTATTCTGTGTCACCTCATTTTGTAGGTTCTTTTTCCCTCCTCTCCAGTAGTGGTTCCATTTATTCACCTGAAGGACTCCTGCACCTGCCTGTGACGTCTAACATGATAAACACCAGGAGCCCTTGTGCTGGAAGATTGTCTTCCTTCCCTCTGCAGCCTCAAGACTCATTTGTAGAGAAGACGGTCCTTCTCCAGCAGAACTGGAGTGTAAAAGGGAGCTGAGCTGGCTTCAGCAGCAGTGAGAAGGTAGGGCTCCGTGTTCTCACCATCGCAGTCCTGCACCTGAGCTGCCATCCTGTTTTCTTGCCTCTCCCACCTGACTGTGCATTCCCATAGGGGAGGGTCTAGGGCTGGGCACACAAGGACCTACCCCAACCAATGCCAGCAGGGTTTCCAGAGGCAAGTCACAGGGGCCTCCCCTGCACCACCAGCATGGCCCCCAGCTGTGCCTCCACCTCCACATCTGGGGACCCTCATGGGTCAGTGGGCCACACACTATCCACCTTCCAAGTCAGAGATCCACTTTCAAATGGTGGCTCTATTCCATGTCCAAACACAAGGTCTGCTGTAGTGACTTACTCTCTTAGGGTTTCTGTGTCCCTTTCTGTAGAAAGTATCTGCATGATGGGGGAGGGAGGGTTGGAGGATAATATTCATGGAGCTCCAGACAAAGAATAGGTGACTATAAATGATAAGAGGCATGGTGGTGTTATAAGGTCCATAAGATGAGTAATGGGGATCTGAAGCCAGGAAGCCTGCCTTTGGGATCCATGTGCTTAAGCATTGCACCAACCACTTCCTCTCTTGCTAGCCAAGTCCTCCTATCCCTTGCAGTGTCATACAACCCTTCTCAGCAGCAGTTTATAGTGCTCACTCCCTCTCCCTCCTCATAATTATTCTCTATATTGTGTACCCATCATCCTATAATGCACCAGTGCCTATTAAATCTTTTTTGGATCAGAGATATCCTACACCAAGCATAGCTCCCTCACTCTAAAATGATCATAGGCACAGGAAATAATTCACAGGCCCTTTTGTAGGATTGTTCAGGTTTTGCACTGCATAAGGGTATCTGTCCAAAGGGCCCCTACAGGAATCTAGTTTCCAGCCAGGAGGAAGAGGTTCATTTTGGTAACAGGTCTGCCTAGAAAGGAGGTTCTTTTTGCATTTTTTTCCTTCTAAAAGTGTTGGGTGCCACCTTTTTCTAATTTGTATGAAGGCTCCTTATTGGCTAAAGTTGGCCATGACACTTACATATAATTCCAGAGGAATGGGTATCCCAGAAACCTGTCCATGGAACATCCTGAGGTATAATGGTTTCTCAAGTCAAGAACTGTAAGGCCTGGCTTGGCGGCTTATGCCTGTAATCTCAGCACTTTGGGAGACCAAGGCAGGAGAATAGCATCACTTGAGCCCAGAAGTTCAAGACCACCCTGAGCAATAAAATGAAAGCAATAAATCCAGTCTCTATAAAAATTTAAAAAGTTAGCCAGTCATGGTGGTGTGTGCCTATAGTCCCAGCCTCTCAAGGGGCTAAGGTGGGAGGACTGTTTGAGCCCCAGAGGTTGAGGTTGCAGCAAGCCATAACTGTGATCATATCACTGGACTCCAGCCTGGGTGACAGAGCAAGACTCTGTCAAATAAAAACAAACAAAAAAAACTTTACAGTCAGCACCCACCATATGAATGTCTGAATGAAGAAGGGTTGGTAACAACAGGTCACATATTAATTAACAGTTTGGGACTCAGGAAACATTTCTACAGACATGGCATTCACAGGTATAAAAGACTCCTCACTGTTCACTAAAGTAACGACTTGCAACCAATCCAAATGTCTGTCAATGATAGACTGGATAAAGAAAATGTGGCACATAAATACCATGGAATACTATGCAGCCATAAAAAAGGATGAGTTCATGTCCTTTGCAGGGACATGGATGAAGCTGGAAATCATCATTCTCAGCAAACTGACAAAGAACAGAAAACCAAACACCACATGTTCTCACTCATAAGTGGTTGTTGAACAATGAGAACACACAGACACAGGGAGAGGAACATCACACACCAGGGCCTGGGGGGTTGGGGTCTAGAAGAGAAAAAGCAGGGGGTGGAGGGATTGGGGAGGGATAGCATTAGGAGAAATACCTAACGTAGATGACGGGGTGATAGATGCAGCACCCCACCACCATGGCACGTGTATACCTATGTAACAAACCTGCATGATCTGCACATGTACCCCAGAACTTAAAGTATAATAAAAAATAAATAAATAAATAAATGAAGACTCCTCAGACTCCCAAAACCCATTGACCTTGTAGTTTAGAAATCACAATTCATACACACACCATTACTACAGGAAAATGCATTTGCATTCAATGTGAGAATAAAAATCAACGTGCCTTGATCCATGCTTGGCATATGATAAATACTCAATGCATATTGCCCCAACCTTTTGGGTGTTGATTCTATGCTATAAGACTGAACTCTGAAGTCTGGCAGTAAAGAAATGAGCTTTGCAAACCACTTGCCAAGAGAGGGACATCATAAATGCACATGATATCCTTATCAACTAAATATTTTTCCAAATCAATTCAACATAACAAAGATAGGAACCATCTTGGGGCCACATAGATATGGGCTGGCTAGGAGGGAAAATTTAGGGGCAAATCTCAGATGGTTGAAAGTCTAGAGAAACAAATGGCTTCTATAATTTCCTTTCTTTTCGGATTTATTGAGGACCTTCAGATACTGGGCAGAGTACATTGGGGAGCACTTTGTAGATATCATCCATTTTAATTCTCATAATGACCCTGTGAGAGTATTAGCATACCTAGGAGGACCTTAGAGCTCAGTAGACTTAGGAATGGCCCCAAGGTCACACATAAATGTGTAAAGGCAGAACTAAAATTAAATACCCTGGTCTGACTTCCCAGTGGTCCTCCTGCACAGGGGAGTGGCTGGGAGCTCAGACTCAGGAGTCCAACAGTTGGGATTTAAATGGTTGGACTCCTGAGCTCTGCCATTTCCTACCTATATGAGCTTGGACAAGCTCCATGTCCTCTTTGAGGGATAATAAAGTGGGGGTGATTGTGATACTGACCTCAGAGGGTCACAGGGTAAGTAATTACTATATGATAGCATTTAGAAGAGTACCTGACACATATGTGCTGTTCATTTCAATATCATCACTGTTGTTTTGATCATGGCTCTTTGGAAGTTGGTGGTTTGACAGTGGTGTTCTGAGGGAAGCCAAGGGTGTGAAAACACTTGGTAGCGCCACCCACCAATGGCACCTGCCAGTCCAGAATTCCCATCTGTGCTCTCAGGAGCACACCGATTGTTAGTTAGCAAATGCCCTTTCTTGTTGAGGGGATGTTGACACAGAAGAAACTGAGCTACTTCTAGCAGAACAGTCAGGCAGGAAAACTGGTCTTCAAGGTAAGTAATGGTTCGAGAAGAAGGGATGCTGAGACCACATGGATATGTGAACTTCAAGACCTCCATCACCTCATCAAGGAGCCTTCTCTTAATGGGGCTTGTATAACATAGGTCAGGGGGAGGGGGAGGGCAGCTAGCTTGGTCTCATGAAACCTCAGGAGAAACCAGTGTTGAGAATGAGGAGAGACCACAGGGCAAAACCATTAAAGAAGCTGCATGTGTACTAAAAACTTCCTCTTCCCATATTATAAAAGTGCTTGGGATAAGATGGCATAGGAATTGGAATTGAGGGACCTGGGCTCCAGCTCCTGTTCTACCATTCATCCAGGCAGCTACGTGGCCTCAGGTCAGTCTTTTCCCCTCTCTAGGCCTGAGGCACCTCCTCTGAACAAAGCGGTGGCTGGAACTAAGCCAGGAGCAGGGCCCTTCCAGATAAGAAGTTGTACGTTTTGTTAAAAATAAGAATCTATGTTGTATGTTATTTTTAACTTTTTCTGTTCATTCATCCATTTACTCATTTATTCATTCATTCCAACTCGAATTGGGCAATCTAGAGGACTCCTTCACCCTTCAAAAATCTAAATTATACAAGTTTGCCCTCTGCCAATTCAAAATGCCTGGGAATGCAATGAGTTCACTCAGACATCTCTGTATCCCCAAAACTTCCTGCTGGGTGAAGTCTCTGTTTTGCAATTTATCACCAGGTACCATGGTCAGCTTCTTCACTGGTTTCTTAAAAAAAAAAAAAAAAAAACTCACACTAAACATTTTATGAGTTTGGATCCTTAAGATGGGGCAGAGGTGAAACCCCATCTCTACTAAAAAGATTTTTTAAATTATCTGGGTGTGGTGGTGGATGCCTATAATCCTAGCCACACAGGAGGCTGAGACACGAGAATTGCTTGAACCCAGGAGGCAGAGGTTGTAGTGGGCTGACATGGCACCACTGCACTCCAGCCTGGAAAGGGCTTATATGACAAGCAAATAGCCCACATATCCTGCCTCCACTCTGTTTACACCTCTCAGTGTTTTGCCATCACCATGAAGTCCACATTTTCTGCTGTTAGAAAGATTAGCTTCCCCATTCCCAAAAGCCTGGACTCCTGGCAACACCCAGACCCTGGGAATAGAGATGGAGTAGCTTTTACTGGAAGACATGTAAACCCAAACCTATGAGGACATCCAGCAACACAAAGGCCTTCTCTGTAAAGAAATTTACTCTTCTGAATGCAGCCAACAAACATATTTTAAAAAGCGAGAAATGCAAATAAAAACCACAACGAGATACCATTTCATGCCAGTTAGAATGGTGATTATTATAAAGTCAGGAGACAACAGATGCTTACAAGGCTGTGGAGAAATAGGAATGCTTTTACACTGTTGGTAGGAGTGTAAATTAGTTCAACCATTGTGGAAGACAGTGTGGCGATTCCTCAAGGATCTAGAACCAGAAATACTATTTGACCCAGCAATCCCATTACTGGGTATATACTCAAAGGATTGTAAATCATTCTACTATAAAAACACATGCACATGTATGTTTATTGCAGCACTATTCACAATAGCAAAGACTTGGAACCAACCCAGATGTCCATCAATGATGGACTGGATAAAGAAAATGCGGCACATACACACCATGGAATACTATGCAGCCATAAAAAAGAATGAGTTCATGTCCTTTACCGGGACATGGATGAAGCTGCAAGTCATCATTCTCAACAAACTAACACAAGAATAGAAACCAAACACTGCATGTTCTCACTCATAAGTAGGAGTTGAACAGTGAGAACACACGAACACAGGGAGGGGATCATCAAACACCCAGGCTTGTCGGGGGTTGGAGGCAAAAGGAAGGAGTGCATTAGGACAAACAGCTAATGCTTGTGGGGTTTAAAACCTAGATGACAGGTTGATAGGTGCAGCAAACCACCATGGCACATGTATACCTAACAAACCTGCATTTTTTGCACATGTATCCCAGAACTTAAGGTAAAATAAATTAAATTAAATTAAAAAAGAAATTCACTCTTCTTAAAGAGCAGCCTTGTTCCTAGTAGGAACAAGCAGTTTCCTTCATCTCACGTGTATGTTGAGCAAGTGCTGAGAGCTAGGAACTGAGCTGGATATCTCAAGGACTTCTCTGACGCAGTTGTCACTAGCTACATGTGATCATTCATCTAAATTCAAATGACTTGCAGCTAAATCACATTTAAAATTTGGTTCCTCAGTCACAGGAAAGACATTTCAAGTGCTCAGTAATCCCATGTGGTTAGCGGTTACAATATTGGATTGTATAGATATGGAGTATTTCCATCATCACAGAAACTTCTACTGGACAGTTCTGGTCTGGCAGGGGCAAAGAGAGGAAGAGAAAACCATGCCAGCCAGGAGCCAAAGCATCAAATACTGAGGAAGAGGTCTCCTGTTGAGTTCAGTATTAGTGCGTGACTACCCCGCAGGCAGGAGTCATTCACAAACCTCAATGGAAGAGGTATGTACTGGAGACCTGTCATG
Organism: Plecturocebus donacophilus; assembly: GCA_004027715.1. Lineage (NCBI taxonomy): Eukaryota > Metazoa > Chordata > Mammalia > Primates > Pitheciidae > Plecturocebus > Plecturocebus donacophilus. Next base: position 148,679 of record PVKP010000452.1, read on the forward strand.
TTCAATCGTTTTCAACCTTAAAGTTGGATAAGGAGTTTCATCTGTGCAGCTGAAGGCACGTTCTCTTCATCTCAAGAGGTTCAAGTCAAATGTCTCCTCTTTCCAGGCTTCTCCTCCTCACTTCTGAGCTCTTCATCTAGCTCACTCCTGCTAGACTCATGGACATTCCACCTTGCATCACAATCAAATACATGTAGGTCTTATGGCCCTTCCATCTGTGAGTGCCTTCTCTTCCTTCGGGTCCTAGCGATGCAATTTGATAACTGAACGAATGAATGAGTCAGTGAACAATAAGTGAATAACTGAATAAACAAGTAAATGAATGAAAACATGCGCAACTGTCCATTCCGCTGTGGGCTTAATACAGACCTGGTTTCTCTGTCATAAACCTATCTAATCACTGTTGAACTTGAAGAGGTTAAGGTTCTATGTCAGCTACCAGCTTCCCATCTCTCTAATCTTAGAAACCTGTGGAAAAAGAGACATTCAGAGCATATCCACCTCTAGTCAACCTGACAAAGGCCTATACAAAACTCTCAGGCAACCATGCAGTTTTTACCAGGCAAAAATAACTCTCATGAGTCATTGTATTTTCTCTAATAAAGGGGATAATTTTGCATGCACAGAAACATCCCCGCTTTTCCACACAGCTCTTCCTTCCTATTCCTCCTCTTTTCAGACTTGGAGGAGAAGTGTTCTTTCTGCTTGTTAAGCAAAACTCTTTTCATGTGTCCTTGGCAGTAACCTCCTAGTTCCACTGGGCATCGATCCATCAATCATTGCCCTGTTCCCTGCTCAATCTGATATCCACTGTTGCTCATCATGTTTTCTGTAAATTCGAATGGAGGATGATCCCTTACCATCTTTCTAACACTCCCTAAACTCATTTGATTGCCTCTAGCTCAAACCCAAGCCATGACCCTCTCTCTTTCTTCAGCATCATATCTCCTTTAAAAGGCACCATGCCTTCACCTCCCCTTTACCCTGAAATCCAACTCTCTCCCCATCCACTGATTTTTTTTTTTTTGCAAGGAGCGTCATCCCCATTCTCATTACCCAAACCACCATCAAGTTCCCCAAATTCTCTCCTCAGGTGTGGTGCCAGAGTAGAAAGGACAATAAGGAGGGCAAAGGTGGCCAACAGAGAATCCACGGGCAGAATTTGGCCTATGAATATGTTTTGTTGGGGTCACAAGGTATGATAGAAAACGGACAAAGTTAATAGAAAAATCCAGATTCCCTTTCTTGTGACAAATAAGACCTGATAAATTATCATCCCCACTCAGCATCAATTAGCAGAAGCAATGATTGCTTTCTTTAGAGAAATTAGAGTTTGCCAGTTCCCTGCAAGCCTCACTACTCCCCATTGTCTTGCCCTAGTCATGCCTTTCATTTGAAATAGTTGCCAATCCCTGTAGGGATTTGGGTTTATAACTGCTGAGCTACAAAGTTTCAATCTCATAATATTTTATAATAAATGTGTTTCAATAGTTCTGAAGTATGTACAGTCATAAGTAGAGCAGAGATTATATATACTTCTTCATCATGAGATAGGGCTTGTATTCTCCCCCATCACCTACAGCACTTTTCTTACATACACTAGTCTTTGTTTTTACAGATATGTCAAAGAAAGCATAGGGCCACTTCTCTAAGGCAAATGTGATGGGCACTGTGAGCTTTCCTGCAAGCTGATGTCTCTGTCCAAGTGCTCTGAGACCACAGTACACAGGGCTTCAATCCAATCCTGCTCTAACATCAAGCATGGCGTAGGGACTGCTGGGACTGCTGGGACTGCTCACCTCTTTATTCTTGAAGCATTTCCTACTCTCACGGTGAATTAAGGTGTTCAGTGGATTTGCTTGCTCACTCCATTTCATTCATTCAGTCACTCATCATAGTACGTATTCATTCTTTATTCATTACAGTTTTGTTGAGAGTACACTGTGTTCCAGACCTTGTGCCAGACACAGGGAAGGTACATCTTTGTTTATACCCTTCCCATGGTGTCTACATGACACTGCCTGTATTATATTTATCTGTGTTCATATCTTGCATCAGAGGTCGAAACTAGTGCTCAGGCCTAATCTTTCTGTGTCCCAAGCACCAAGCTAGGAAAATACCCCAGGAAAGCTCCATATGTGCTTATGAAAATTGGATTCGACCTGTGGACCTAAAGCTGGCAGAAGCTGGAGAAGATGAAAACTTGCTAAAATCATGGGAGTCAACCTCAAGGTTCTAGCTCTTATCAAAGGCCATCTGGGCTGAGGCATCCTGTTCAGTTCAAGAGGCAGGAGGAGGATCACGGTGTTGCTGGTGGCTTCTTTAGGGACCTTCCAATGAGAGGTTGGCTTTCCAGCTACTCCTACCATCCAAGAGATACTCGCTCCCTGATTTCCCAAGCGGGAGATGGCATGCTTGTGGGGATCTTCACCTGGTGTCCTGGGTTGCTTTGCTTGTGGCTCTTCCAATTTCTATAGTGTACAGTCTTCAGTTCCGTATTTTCTTTACCACCCTGAAATGAAAGGCATATCTGTGCCAAATCTGCTCAGTGAAGAAGACAGGAAATGAAATGAGATTTGCAGCCAAGATACTACTCCTTTCTCGAATTTGAAGACTGGCTGAACAGATGAAAGACATTCAGATAAATGGCACATGTTCTCTGTGTTTAAATAGAGCTTGTGGCTGGGCAATAATTGGCCTCTGCATGCAGGTGCCTTCGGTGAGAAATCCAGGCTTCTTTGGAGACATGATCTGAGTACGTGCACAAGCATATTATGGGAGATATCTAAGGAGGAAAAGGGATTCTCCCATAATACACTATGATCTCATCTGATTATATCCAGGTTGCAAGGAAATCTCTACAACTTACAGAGCATTACAGGGTCAGTACCCTATTCTCTAGTAACATAAATGTATAAACCGTCCTTGCATTGACTAAAGATTTAACATCTTTCTCAGTAATTTTTTAAATGCATCATATTCAGAGACACTGTCAAACCTAAATCTGTGCATGTGTCTACTGGGAGGCTATCTACTGGGTGCCATTCAAGGGAACGGCATGCCTTCCTTCCCCTTCACCTCCACTTGTTAGAGCTGAGTAAGACAGACATTTAGTGAGTTTGTTCTAAGTGCTGAGCACTGTCCTGAGCACTTGCCATGTATTAACTGTGACTCCCCAAGTAAAACCTATGAAGTGGTGCAATTGTGATCTCTACTGTGCAGATAAGGAAACTGAGGCCCGGAGGAGTAAAGAAACATGACCAGAATCACACACTATCATGGTAGAATAGAATTTGTACCTCCAGCACCTAGGCAAAGAAAATATGGCAAGTGGCTTTGTTTATATTCCTGGGAGGGATCACAACATAGGCTACAGGTTCAGGGTGTAGAAAGCTGGTGGAGACAGGTAGGTGAAGGCAACAGGTAAAGTTGAGGTCAGTGAAGAAGGAGCAACAGAGACTGAAGAGGAACCTCTTGGTGGAGTTACTGAGAGAGGACGGGGCTGGGTACTCTGAGTGGAGCAACTTACCAGCAGCAGTTCCCAGAAGCTTGGGGGAAGGGGGAGAGAAGATGTCAAAAGACAAAGGATGTGAAGTGACCCAAAGGAAAGGACAAAGAGCTGAGATAGAGTGGCCAGTCTCTCAAGGTCGGCCCTGCCAGCAACATTCAGCTCTATGTGGTCAATGGTACAGTTTCGCTAGACCATGCTCCCATGTGATGGGCTGATCAAGGGGCACAGAGTGGTGGCCCTAACTTGTTGAGGGATTTTGAGTGAATCCTTGCTCCAGTGGGGCCCTCGGGACACTAGCATTTATGACCCTGATGAAATTTAGAATCACATTGACTCACAGGTCAGAAATTAAGATTGGTAGTCTGGTTAAGTCACAGAGTAGCTACATTCATCACTTTCTCTCATTTGTCAAAGGTAACCACCCACACCCATCCTGCCTTCCTTAGTTCTGCCTTAGGATTAAAGAAGTACAATGAAGGTGAAATACATTTGGAAACTTGGAAAGAGTACACAAAACTGAGACAGTGTGATGGTCCACAAATGTACTCAAGCAACGAGTGGGTACTGAGAGCCTACTCCATGCAAGGCCTGGATGAGGCACTGGGGATACAGTGAACAAGATGCACTTCACCGTGAAACTAACACCAGGTCAGGAAGATGGCCACCACACAGATAATTCCTCCAGTGTAGCTATAATAAACACTATGAAGGAAAAGTCCCATGTACAGTGGGAGCACACACTTTGGAGACAGGCAACATTTGGTTTGAATACTATCTTGATACTTTCCAGCTGGGGAATGTATTTTCTGCCCATTATGTAAACCACTCTCAGTCTCATTACCCGTCTCTCAAATGCAAGCCTTGGAGGGTGGTGGGGAATAAGATGATTATCACAGAGCTGTGAACATAATAAGAGCTCAGTAATTAGTTCTTATATATCATGTAGAAGACTGCAGCTACATTAACAATGATGAGATGATGATGATAATGATGATGATGACGAAATGGTGATGATGGTGAAGAGGATGGAATGGTGGTGGTAATGATGATGATGACGAGTTAATGGTGATAATGCGATGATTATGATGATGAGATGGTGATGATGACAATAATGATGATGGTGATGATGATGACGAAATGGTGATGATGGTGAAGAGGATGGAATGGTGGTGACAATGATGATGATGATGAGTTAATGGTGATAATGCAATGATTCTGATGATGCGATGGTGGTGATGACAATGATGATGATGGTGATGAAGATGATGAAAAGGTCTTGATGGTGATGGTGATGATGGAATGGTCATGATGGTGAGATGACAGTGATGATGGTGATAATCATGGTATGGTGACAATGATGGCGATTGAGGACGCTGCTGGCAGTGATGCTATGTCAGGGCATGACCATCACTTTTCCCTTTTTTCTCTTCCCAGAGGGCTCATAGGGGCTACTCTACGAGTGAGTCTGGAACTTGAAGCCATATGTGGGTACCCTGCTTGGGCTGTCAGGTTCCAAAAAAGGCAGACTGGCATTTCCACACTGGTTTTCTCTGGTTACATTGCTTCTGCCTCTGCTCATGCAAGTGCCACTTCACTCTGAGAAACTGCCAGCCTCTTCGAGGTGAGCTGGAGCCTAGAGAGGCGGAGGTGGGAGAATTTCCAAAGGTCAGGATGACTCAGCAGTCCTCTGAAAAGCCTCTGGTAATAGGGAGGTGATACTGTCAGAACAAGGAAATACTAGAGCCCTCTCCACCATTCTCCATCACAGCTAAAAGCTCTCCTCGCCATTTCTTTGCCCTCTTCTCCAAGTCTAATGAGGGAAGCTAGATGCTTACTATATTTGAGCTGCAACTAATGCTTCAACTCTGGAAACTCTGAGCAAACTCCTTGATGTTTGCCTGGACATATCATCCAGGAGGCCTAGGCTGGAAGGTAAACTGGTACCCAAAAAGCCACAGGGTCTCCTACCAGACTTGCTTAGCTGGCAGGACAGCCTGGGAGGGGAGAACAGGAAGTCCCACCTCACAGCTCTTCCCTCCCATGTGCACGCCTCAGGGGTCTTGCTGATGGTAGAACCAACCCAAATACAAAACGGCTGCTTTGTGAGGAAGGGAATCTGGCAGTGCTTCTGAAGACACTGGGGAGGAGGAATCTAGCATAGATTAGGCTAAAGTGGAAGGCAGCAGTCCAAGGCACTAATCTTGTTTTGATAGAGTTGAATGGAACTCCTAGGTGAAGATGCTGGCAGTTTTGCCATCACTCTCCATTGTCTTATGATTCACAAAGGTAGAACACCTGCCTGGGCCCCTATAGATGCCTGAGTCTGTACCCCTAGGCTGGATATTTTTAAGGATATCTTCTGCCCCTAGAGTCCTGGTTCTCAGAAATAACATGTGGTAAACAAATCACCCAAGAATGCATAGCCATGGATTCTAATCCTGACTTTGCCAGTGGAATTCCTGCCAAGTCCCTGGCCCTCTCTTTACTCATCTAATATTTCAATGCCCTGGGAAGTACCCATTCATACCTTTCCAGGCATGATGATGAGATGACCATGATGACAGTGATGATGATGGTGATTATCCTATAATACTGCATTGGTTCACTTTGCTCTTTGCTAATGCTCCCATTCTTGGAATACAACAGTGAACAACACGGTTGTGTTCTTTTACCTTGCAGAATGATTTGCTAGTAGGGGAGGGAGTAAAATAAGGTATACATAAATTGAGCCAATACACAATGGCAAATGGTGACAAACACTGTGAAGTAGAAGGGCAGGTCCCTCAGGGCAAAGGTCAGCAGCAACCTAACTTACGTAACTCATCAAAGAAGAGCTTGTTTTAAATAACCACTTTTTAAAGTGAGATAGAAAATATTAAGTAAAAGTTATCCAGGTAAAAAGAGGAAAACCCACTATTCCTGATAAGAGGAACAGCACTTGTGGATGCTTCAAGGCAGGGAACAGTTGGACTCTTCACTGAGCCTCCACTGCATTTCCTACATTGTAATTTGTAATTGAAATTCTTCATTATGAAGATGGCAATCTGCTCCTATGAGTTAACTCTAAGTTTCTCCCTAGGAGAAGTGAATTACTATTTGCAGCTACTAATGAAATAACAAACAAACAAAAAAAACCCAATGCTTCCAGGATTGTAAGCCAGGGTATGAACTGCCCTAATTTGGAATCAGTACCTTCAGAGGTGGTTACTTAGCTCTTAAAATATCTCTGTGTAAATTTGCAACAGAGGGTTTGCTGGACTTGGATAAGCGCTGTTAGAGACAATCTGTCATGGGTGAAATGGATAGTATTTACATTAGAATCTGGGAAGCCCTGTAACTGAGGGTTTCTCTGCTGCATGGGAAATCCAGTGGAGCACTGTCCAACAGAACTTTCTGTGATGGGAGAAGCATCCTGCATCTGTGCACCACGATGGTGTCACTGGCCACCTCAGGCTGTAGAACAGTTGGAGTATGACTCGGGAGAAATGTGCATAAATTAGAATTTTAATTGTATTCCATTTAAATTACTTTAAATGCAAACAGCAGCATGTGGCTGGCTAGTGGCTTCCATATTCCGTGGGTGCAGAGGCTGGCTGATCCACCTTCCCTCTCCTTCACAGAGGGCTCTGTCATGTGATTGAACACAAACCTGGCAGTCCTGCTTCAAAAGATCATTGTGTTAACCTGAAAGTGACTGTTTCTTGACTTTCTAGGCCAGTAAATAGTTTGCAATACTGTTCATTTATTTGCCTTGCTTTTCACATGTGTGGTAGTGAATGTCCACACATTGTCAGAATTTAGTCCTAAACTTGCTTTCACTGTAACATACCATGTGCACACAATATTCTGAGGAGAAGACAGATAGTCTCCCACCTGTACCCTAGGGGCCTACCTATCACTAGCTACAGGAAGCTATTACTATTCACCAAAATAATCTCTTTCAGAAAAGCCAAATTGAACTGAGTCTGTTTCCTTGGTTTCCTCACCTGTAAAACAGCCTTGGTTTCCTCACCTGTAAAAACAAGAGGTTGAGCTAGATTGTCCCTGGGATCCCTTCCAAACTTCTCCCCTGGGAGCTTGTCAGAGTCCTTTAATTTTATCATGGATAGATTAAAGTTTGGTGTAGACTTACCTTTATCAGTTTCAATTCTGATTTTTTCATACTCCATTACTTTGAAATGTTTTTTTGAAAGAGAATAAAAATTGTTCTTGAAAAAAAAAAAAAAAAGAAATGAAGACTGTCAGAGCTGAAAGAGACTCATCCAGGTTCCTGACGCTCAGAGGTGAAGTGGCCTACCCAAGGTCACACAGCAAGTCAGTGACTCAGGGCAGCATGTATAGCTAAGTTGTCTGGTTTCCATTCCACTTTAACGGGGAGATTGTGAAGATAGATTTACTTTACATCACACTAGTATCTAATGAGGGACTTCCAAATGGAACAACCCACAAAATCAGAAGCACAGTTGAGAGATGAGCTGTATTTATCCTTACCTTACAGATGACAGGTGGGAAGAACAGAAAGAGGAGAGAGAAAGAAGTGTGACATACTTGACGACTCATCATTGACAAAGTGGACTTCCCTGTTCCTTCACTCCGGGCTTGTCATATAACTTGCTTTTGACTAATAAAATATTATAAGATGTTAGCAGATGTGATGCAAGCAGGGGCTTGAATCACATTTGGGTTTGCCCTCTTACACCTCTGCTAAGCGCTGAAAGAACATGCCCTAATTACTTCACACATGGAACAGATGCAGCCCAGGTGACCTGCAGAGCAGACCTGCAGGTGGAAGCAAAGCCATCTAGCCAAGCCCAGCCTCATTTAAGCAGCTGTATTCTTCCTGAAAGCATACTGCACATGCAAGCCCAGCCAGGATCAGCAGAACCACCTAAGCCAACCTGCAGATCTATGAGAATAAAAGGTTGTTTTGAGCCACTGACAACTGGGGACAGCTTTTTACACAGCATCTCTGTGACAATAACTGACTGATGTACTCAGAGCTGAAATGACCTGCTGAAGGCTACACCACTAGTAAGAGTGTAGTTGGAATTCTTACTCTGCATGACGCGGGGGGACAGAGTCTCGCTCTGTTGCCCAGGCTGGAGTACAGTGGCATGATCTCAGCTTGCTGCAGTCACCCCCTCCCAGGTTCAAGCGATTCTCCTTCAGCCTCCTGAGTAGCTGGGATTACAGATGCACACCACCACAACTGACTAATTTTTTTGTATTTTTAGTAGAGAGGGGGTTTCACCATGTTGGTCAGGTTGGTCTCGAACTCCTGACCTTGTGATCCACCCATTTCAGCCTCCCAAAGTGCAGGGATTACAGGTGTGAGCCACTGCACCCAGCCAATGGAGCCTCTTTTGAGAGTGAAAAGGAGCAGTTAACATTACTTTGGACCTGTGAAATGATACTGAAATGTGAAGTGCCTTCCCACTCCCAAATGGCACACTTAGTGGGGTGAATACAAACATTGCTGGCAGTCTGGATATGTCTTGCAGACACTGAAGAGTTCAGAACATGTAATATTTACACAATTTGACACACAGACCCAACTGCCCCATTGCAAGCAAGTTCCTTCCAAAACAAAATGTCAGGATTTCAAAATTCCCGGTGGGGAGGGGCTGGGGGTATCGGCCCTGGTGATGCTGGCTATACTTTGCTCTAACTTGCCCTAGCTGATGTTACTGCCAAGTGTTTCAGCTTCCCTTTGTTCTGATCTTCCTAACATGCCAGGGACAGAAAGGTTTTACAGGTAAGATCCTGAAGTCCACTGAGGCCAAGCTACCTGCTGTAATCACCTAGCCAAATACCACCCAGATGGCACTGATTCCAAAGCTGGGGCCACCACATCTGCTCATCCCAGTAAGGGTGAGCACCATAACATCCTACCAAGGATCCTGCCAACCAGGCAAGCAGGGCTCTTTCCTGGGAGCACCACAGAGCGCAGCAGAGAGGAAAGAAGGGACTGAGTTTTCCATCTCCTTTTCTTTTGTTCTTCCTTTCCTGAGAAACAGTCTAGGGCATCTAGGGTGGTCACTCAGCATTCCTCATGCACATGAGTATAAGACAAACACTGCCTGGTATTGGATTAGGTGGCCATGGAGGAAATGTTACCGAACTCTCACCCCAAGTGCCTATCTTGCAATTCTGCCAGCCTTCTCTTTAGGAATTCTAAGTCCTATTTTTTTTTTTAACTTTTAACTTTTTTTTTTTTTTTTTAGAAAAAGAGAGAAAAGGAT